>CM029014.1:64094366-64529817 GCA_016801055.1 Panax notoginseng | reverse complement strand
CTGTAGGGTGAACATTAAGGACAATATCGTGTTGGAGATTTGATTCCAATTAGACTCGGAGAAATTTGATGTAATTTTAGGAATGGATTGGTGTTCAAATACAGAGCGGTGATTGACTGCCAAAAGAATGTGTTGTATGTGACGCCCCCAAAATTAGGTATACATCACCCATCTTGGGTCGTCAGATACATAGTACAGAATACAAATACAACTTAATAATACAACTGTCGTGTACAATACGACAAAACATAAACTGTGAGTTTGAATACAAATATTATCTTCTAGAGAGTATTCATACTCAAAAGGAGTCCTCATTACATTTATTAACACACCATTACATAGAATAGTGAGGACTACTAACTAATACTATCATTCGGACCATCACTCCGTTCCCCGACTTGCCCCAGCTACGTTCTCATTTCCTGAAGAGAACAGTGAAAGAAAGGGTGAGCTCAACTAGCCCAGTAAGAAATATTATGACTAAGATAATGCAGAATAAATTATCATTAGCCTTCAACAATGTTAAACTGATAAAATATAATAGACATCAAGTTTAACTGTAGCGGAACAAGCAATCCATTAAAAGAGTCAAGTAGAAAATAAACTCTACTATCTTTTATGATTTAAAAAGTTTTTCAACACTGTGATCGCTGGACTCAGCTTAATAAAATAATCCACATCATCGAATCACCCCTGCACTACGGCCAAGGATATTCGTGTATTCATTAATGGTCATGATCATGCCAACAACTGTCCATCAATGCACTACGGGCCAATGAGGACTTTTACCACATCATTTGTAACATTACGGTCATGATTATACCGAATAATCCCTGGTCATAATCATACCAAGTCCATCTATGCACTACAGGCCACAGATGACTTTCAACATTTTATAAACATGAGGATGATGACAATGATATAAGAATTCAATAAAACAAGTTCAAGAATTAATTTATCCAGGAATTAACAACGTCCAAATTGTCAACATGATACTGCATTGTGGAGTAAAATTCAAGAATGCTTAGAAGAATATTTTCTTGAAAAGATACTGGATGAAACGCAACTATCAAGGATATTCCACAAATTTCATGGAGTATAGAAGTCAAAACTTAACCAACTGAGTACAATAAAGAATGGAATAACAAAAGAAATCACCATGCATGCGATAGACCGCACAGACAGGTTATTCCAATAGAATAATAAATAATGGAACCAGGTCCGGCGTAAACGCACAGACAGGATATTCCGACAGAATAATAAATAATGGAACCAGGTCCGGTGTAAAACACACAGACAGGATATTCCAACAGAATAATAATAAAAACGGAACCAGGTCCGGTGTAAAACACACAGACAGGATGTTCCAACAGAATAATAAACGGAACCAGGTCCGGTGTAAAACACACAGACAGGATGTTCCAACAGAATAATAGAAGAATGTCACCAAGTATAGGGTAGACCGCGTATACTGGTTATTCCAACAGAATAATAACAAATGGAATAACAGAAGTTCTCTTCATGAATATAAAAGAAATAATATTCCCTACCTTAAAAGAACTGGATATTGGAAAAGTGATGTAGCAGAATACTTTTATTCTCTCTCTCTTATTTCTCTCTCTATAGCTTGAATGAATTCGTGAAAAATAATGAAGCCCTAGGCCTCTATTTATAGAAAAACTGAGGGTGGCTCTTGGTCTTAACGAAGGGTCAAATGACTCTTGGTCTTAACGAAGGGTCAAATGACTCTTGGTAATATTGAAGGGACAACTACTATTGACGAAAGTAATTACTATTGACCAAGGTAAATACTATTGACGAAGGTAATTACTATTGACCAAGGTAAATACTATTGACGAAGGTAATTACTATTGACAAGGTAAATACTATTGACGAAGGTAATTACTATTGACGACGGTAATTACTATTGACGACGGTAATTACTATTGACGAAGAGACTCTTAGATGATGACATATGGCCCCCCATAAAATAACCAAACTTACCACAACGTCTCAATTATTGATTTAATAATATAACATATTATACAGATGATACTATGACAATAATTTAAGAGATATGATGCAGCAATTACTGTAGCAATAATTGAGTATAGCTGAGTGACTTCTCACGTAAGCATCAATAATCAATACCGTGTGCTACTATGCAACCACGCGTATTACTGTACTTTTACTACCGAGTAGTTCAACAGTTTTAACGGTTTTAACGGTAACACCTCAGCCGTTATTTTTATAGAAAGATAATTCTGTCGTTTTCTCAATCCGACAATAATTCCGTTGTGGGGTCCACCAATGATTGTGCCGTCGTACGAATATTCCCGACAAAAAGAATATTCTCCGACCAAACGAATATTTTATAACAACTTGCTTACTTTGCAAAATTTATAAATATTACCCACAACTATAACATTATATCAAATTAACTCCATAATATTCAAAAATGATATTTATAGAAAATTCATCTTTATTTATAAAAATTGGGGTCTTACAACCTCCCCTTCTTATGAAATTTCGCCCTCGAAATTAGGGTACGTACCTGGTATGTCGAAGAGGTAAGGATACCTTGATTTCATTTCTGATTCTAACTCCCAAGTCATTTCCTCAACATCGTGGTTTCTCCACAAAACTTTGACTTGAGGTATAACCTTGGAGCGTAGAATATGTTCCTTCTTATCCAAGATTTGAACAGGAACTTCTTCATACGTCAAATCCTCCGCTATTTCGTCCGGTTCTAACTCAATAATGTGGTTCGGGTCTTCCACATATTTGCGTAACATGGATATGTGGAAAACGTTATGAACACGAGACATACTTGGCGGTAAAGCGAGTCTATAAGCCACAGTTCCTACTCGATCGAGGATTAAAAATGGACCGATGAATCGAGGATTTAGCTTTCCTCTCTTTCCAAATCTCGTAACTCCTTTCCATGGAGCAACACGTAAGAACACATGATCTCCTACATCAAATTCCACGTCCTTTCGATGAAGATCAGCATAACTCTTTTGTCGATCTTGTGAGGTTTTTATACGTTGTCGGATCGTTTGAATCTTTTCTGTAGTCATACGTACCAACTCCGGTCCCAACAACGTTGCTTCGCCCACCTCATCCCAGCATACTGGAGAACGACATTTTCTTCCATACAATGCTTCGAATGGAGCCATGCCAATACTTGCTTGATAACTGTTGTTGTAGGAAAACTCCACCAATGGTAAGAACTTGTCCCAACTTCCCTTGAAGTCAAAGACACAGAGTCTTAATAGATCTTCAAGAGTTTGAATAGTCCTCTCTGATTGTCCGTCCGTCTGAGGATGATATGCTGAACTAAATCGTAACTCCGTGCCCATAGCTTTTTGTAAACTAACCCAAAATCGTGAAGTGAATCTTGGGTCTCGATCAGAAACTATGGATACTGGCATACCATGCAGTCTTACAATCTCGTTTATGTACATACGAGCAAGACGTTCAAGTGTATAAGTTTCTCGTATCGGTAAGAAATGAGCAGACTTGGTCAATCTATCAACAATGACCCAAATCGCATCAATACCTTGAGAAACCCTAGGAAGACCGGTAACGAAATCCATGGTAATGTGCTCCCACTTCCATTCTGGAATTTCAAGTGGTTGCAATGGACCTTTTGGTACTTGATGCTCCGCTTTGACTCGTTGACAAGTTAGACACCTTGAGATAAACAACGCTATCTCTCTCTTCATATTGCTCCACCAAAATGTATGACGAAGATCATGATACATTTTGGTACTTCCAGGATGGATTGCAAACGGTGTGTTGTGCGCCTCCATCATGATTTCATACTTTAAATCAGGGTTGTTAGGAACACAAAGTCTGGAGTTGACTCGAAGTATTCCTTCTTCATCGATTCTTGCTTCCGGCATAACACCTTCTTGCACTTTCTTCCTCATACGCATCAGCTCCAGGTCTGTAGCTTGAGCAGCTTTAACTTTATCGATTAAAGTCGGTTCTACTCGTATATTCGCCATCATCACATGGGTCCCTGGAGTCTTTAACTCTATCTCCATCCTTTGCAAGTCACACAAAATGGGCCTTTGCGTTGTTAATATTGCACTTGTACCCGCATATGATCTTCTACTCAATGCGTCAGCTACCACGTTCGCTTTTCCAGGATGGTATTGAATGGTATGATCATAATCTTTCAACAGTTCAAGCCAACGTCGTTGTCGCATGTTGAGTTCCTTTTGAGTGAAGAAATATTTGAGGCTTTTATGATCCGTAAAGATCTCCACTTTCTCCCCATACAAGTAATGCCTCCAAATTTTAAGTGCAAAGACAACAGCTGCCAACTCTAGATCATGAGTAGGATAATTCCTCTCATATTCCTTGAGTTGTCTTGATGCATAGGCTATGACTTTTCCATGTTGCATGAGAACGCATCCCAACCCTTTGCTCGAAGCATCACTGTAGATGACAAATCCCTCCGAGCCAGATGGTATTGTTAGAACAGGTGCTGAAATGAGTCTCCTCTTGAGTTCTTGAAAACTCTGCTCACATTCTTCGCTCCAACCAAACTTTGTATCTTTCCGAGTCAGCTGAGTTAATGGAGTAGCGATTCGAGAAAATCCTTCCACGAATCTCCGATAATAACCAGCTAAACCAAGAAAGCTACGTACCTCGGTCACTGATTTAGGTTGCTCCCAGCTTTGAATAGCTTCAATCTTTGCCGGGTCAACCGATATTCCACGACTTGATACTACGTGCCCAAGGAATGCTACCTCCTCCAGCCAGAACTCGCATTTCTTCAACTTGGCATAAAGCTTGTATTCACGAAGCTTTTGGAGTACCAGCCTCAAGTGTTGCTCATGATCTTCACGGCTTTTGGAATAAATAAGGATGTCATCAATAAAGACGACCACAAAGTGATCCAAATATTCCTTGAATACCCGGTTCATCATATCCATGAAGGCAGCAGGAGCATTAGTCAATCCAAAGGACATGACTAGGAATTCATAATGCCCGTACCGAGTTCTAAAAGCCGTCTTTGGAATATCCTCAGTTCTAACCTTCAGCTGATGATATCCAGAACGAAGATCGATCTTTGAAAAGAATTGTGCTCCTTGCAACTGGTCAAACAGGTCATCAATACGTGGCAATGGGTACCTGTTTTGATGGTGACATGATTCAACTCCCGATAATCAATACAAAGTCGCATACTTCCATCTTTCTTCTTCACGAATAGAACAGGAGCTCCCCAAGGAGAAGTACTAGGACGAATAAAGCCAATGTCTAACAATTCCTGCAGTTGGATCTTTAACTCCTGAAGTTCAATAGGAGCCATTCGATATGGGGCTTTGGAAATGGGTTTTGTACCGGGTTCAAGATCGATACAAAATTCAATTTCACGCTCTGGGGGTAGGCCAGGAAGTTCTTCAGGGAATACGTCAGGGAATTTATTAACAATAGAAATATCATTCAAAACTGACGTATTTTTGTTTAGATCTGTGACATGAGCTAAGAAAGCTTGACATCCGTTTTTCAATAAACGAATAGTTTTATGGCTTGAGATGACAGCGATTGATTTTAATGGTTTGGTTGCTTGAATTCGCATAATAGGTCGATTAGGAATATGAAACTAACAACCTTACGAAAACAATCAATTTTTGCATAATGAGTAGTTAACCAATCAATCCCTAGAATCACGTCAAATGCAAGTATTTTTAATGAAATCAGATCGATAGGTAATGTGTGGGTACCAACTTGAACCAAACAAGACTTATAAACAGTGGAGGTAATGAAGGTTTCTCCCAACGGAGTTTCCACAGATAAGTCAAAGTCTAATTTCTCCGGAATCAAATTTAATCGATGAGCGCAAGTAGGAGAAATAAAAGAATGGGTTGAACCGGTATCAAATAAAGTATAAACTTCTTTAGAGTTTATAATAAGCTTACCCGTGATGACCTCATTCGGGTTCCTTGCTCTCTGGGAGTTCACAACAAACGCTCTCCCTTGCACAACCGGTTTTGACTTTTCTGGGACGGCTTTTGGTGCCTCCATCCTAGCTGAATTTGTCTTCGGTAAACGACAAAATCGGGCTAAATGACCTTCTCTTCCACAATTATAACATGCTTTGGACGGCATCGCGCAGTTTGGACTGATGTGCCCCTCCCCTCCGCATTTGAAACATATGATAGGTGGTCGTTCTCCTTCCTTAACGACAGGTGCTGGTGCTGACGTCTTTCCATCATTGTTGAATCTCCTCTTCTTGAAATGTCCATTCTTATTGTTTTGGCCCTGATTACCACCGAAGTGGTTACCATTTCTGGCCTGTTGATTCCCTCCACGCTTGTTGTCACCGCTTCGATGACTGCTCTCACTGGTATTATCATTTTGCCGGCTGCTCTCTTTTGGTTGCGTTGTCTCGTTATCGCGCTCCACCAACTGAGCCCTATTTACAACATCTGAATACAAACACAGTTTATGAGAAACAAGATGTTGACGTATCTCCGGCTTCAAACCTCTTAAAAACATCCGCGTCATTCTTTCTTCATTATCCACCAGGTGGGACGCAAACCGGGATAACTCCGCAAATTTTGCCTCGTACTGCGACACGGTCATATTATTCTGCTCCAATTTGATGAACTCCACCTCCTTCATGTGACGAATACTCTCGGGAAAGTATTTGTCGTTAAACAGCTCTTGGAACTTCTCCCAGGACATCTTCAGTGCGGCAGGTTGAGTACGCTTTATCGATTCCCACCAGTAATCTGCCTCTCCTCGCAACATAAAGGCGGCAAAGGGAACCTTTTGCTCCTCGGAGCAACCCAAGACATCAAATATCTTGGTGATCTGCTTTATCCATGTTTCAGCTACAAGTGGTTTGGGTTCTCCCTTAAACTCCGGTGGTCCCAGCTCCTTAAACTGTTTAGCGGTGACCGCCAGAGAGTTTCCAGTATTTCCACCTACGTTGTGGACAGGAGCCGCTTTCACCTGTTGTTGCATGAATTGCATAAAGCCTCTGAACATTTGATCATTCATCATTTGGTCAGTGTTGTTGTTTGCATGAGGATTGACACCTTCCTGATGCACATTATCCTGATTATTGATATGTGGTGAATCAACAGTCGTCTGTGCTCCATTGCTATTCTCAACATTCTCAGATGCCATTTTCAGATACTGCCACAAAATAAAAATTAATTGATATGTCATATATTATCCTTATATTATGACCGACCAATTAAATACCATGCAAATAAACTTAGGTATGTCATACTAGCGAAGGAATTCCCCGTCTCTCCCCTCCTAGTTCTATTCTCACATCTTAGCCAGGGATCATATCCCTAAGCTCTGATACCAACTGTGACGCCCCCAAAATTAGGTATACATCACCCATCTTGGGTCGTCAGATACATAGTACAGAATACAAATACAACTTAATAATACAACTGTCGTGTACAATACGACAAAACATAAACTGTGAGTTTGAATACAAATATTATCTTCTAGAGAGTATTCATACTCAAAAGGAGTCCTCATTACATTTATTAACACACCATTACATAGAATAGTGAGGACTACTAACTAATACTATCATTCGGACCATCACTCCGTTCCCCGACTTGCCCCAGCTACGTTCTCATTTCCTGAAGAGAACAGTGAAAGAAAGGGTGAGCTCAACTAGCCCAGTAAGAAATATTATGACTAAGATAATGCAGAATAAATTATCATTAGCCTTCAACAATGTTAAACTGATAAAATATAATAGACATCAAGTTTAACTGTAGCGGAACAAGCAATCCATTAAAAGAGTCAAGTAGAAAATAAACTCTACTATCTTTTATGATTTAAAAAGTTTTTCAACACTGTGATCGCTGGGACTCAGCTTAATAAAATAATCCACATCATCGAATCACCCCTGCACTACGGCCAAGGATATTCGTATATTCATTAATGGTCATGATCATGCCAACAACTGTCCATCAATGCACTACGGGCCAATGAGGACTTTTACCACATCATTTGTAACATTACGGTCATGATTATACCGAATAATCCCTGGTCATAATCATACCAAGTCCATCTATGCACTACATGCCACAGATGACTTTCAACATTTTATAAACATGAGGATGATGACAATGATATAAGAATTCAATAAAACAAGTTCAAGAATTAATTTATCCAGGAATTAACAACGTCCAAATTGTCAACATGATACTGCATTGTGGAGTAAAATTCAAGAATGCTTAGAAGAATATTTTCTTGAAAAGATACTGGATGAAACGCAACTATCAAGGATATTCCACAAATTTCATGGAGTATAGAAGTCAAAACTTAACCAACTGAGTACAATAAAGAATGGAATAACAAAAGAAATCACCATGCATGCGATAGACCGCACAGACAGGTTATTCCAATAGAATAATAAATAATGGAACCAGGTCCGGCGTAAACGCACAGACAGGATATTCCGACAGAATAATAAATAATGGAACCAGGTCCGGTGTAAAACACACAGACAGGATATTCCAACAGAATAATAATAAAACGGAACCAGGTCCGGTGTAAAACACACAGACAGGATGTTCCAACAGAATAATAAACGGAACCAGGTCCGGTGTAAAACACACAGACAGGATGTTCCAACAGAATAATAGAAGAATGTCACCAAGTATAGGGTAGACCGCGTATACTGGTTATTCCAACAGAATAATAACAAATGGAATAACAGAAGTTCTCTTCATGAATATAAAAGAAATAATATTCCCTACCTTAAAAGAACTGGATATTGGAAAAGTGATGTAGCAGAATACTTTTATTCTCTCTCTCTTATTCTCTCTATACTTTCTCTCTCTATAGCTTGAATGAATTCGTGAAAAATAATGAAGCCCTAGGCCTCTATTTATAGAAAAACGAGGGTGGCTCTTGGTCTTAACGAAGGGTCAAATGACTCTTGGTCTTAACGAAGGGTCAAATGACTCTTGGTAATATTGAAGGGACAACTACTATTGACGAAAGTAATTACTATTGACCAAGGTAAATACTATTGACGAAGGTAATTACTATTGACCAAGGTAAATACTATTGACGAAGGTAATTACTATTGGCCAAGGTAAATACTATTGACGAAGGTAATTACTATTGACGACGGTAATTACTATTGACGAAGAGACTCTTAGATGATGACATATGGCCCCCCATAAAATAACCAAACTTACCACAACGTCTCAATTATTGATTTAATAATATAACATATTATACAGATGATATTATGACAATAATCTAAGAGATATGATGCAGCAATTACTGTAGCAATAATTGAGTATAGCTGAGTGACTTCTCACGTAAGCATCAATAATCAATACCGTGTGCTACTATGCAACCACGCGTATTACTGTACTTTTACTACCGAGTAGTTCAACAGTTTTAACGGTTTTAACGGTAACACCTCAGCCGTTATTTTTATAGAAAGATAATTCTGTAGTTTTCTCAATCCGACAATAATTCCGTTGTGGGGTCCACCAATGATTGTGCCGTCGTACGAATATTCCTCGACAAAAAGAATATTCTCCGACCAAACGAATATTTTATAACAACTTGCTTTGTGACGCCCCCAAAAATAGGTATACATCACCCATCTTGGGTCGTCAGATACATAGTACAGAATACAAATACAACTTAATAATACAACTGTCGTGTACAATACGACAAAACATAAACTGTGAGTTTGAATACAAATATTATCTTCTAGAGAGTATACTCAAAAGGAGTCCTCATTACATTTATTAACACACCATTACATAGAATAGTGAGGACTACTAACTAATACTATCATTCGGACCATCACTCCGTTCCCCGACTTGCCCCAGCTACGTTCTCATTTCCTGAAGAGAACAGTGAAAGAAAGGGTGAGCTCAACTAGCCCAGTAAGAAATATTATGACTAAGATAATGCAGAATAAATTATCATTAGCCTTCAACAATGTTAAACTGATAAAATATAATAGACATCAAGTTTAACTGCAGCGGAACAAGCAATCCATTAAAAGAGTCAAGTAGAAAATAAACTCTACTATCTTTTATGATTTAAAAGGTTTTTCAACACTGTGATCGCTGAGACTCAGCTTAATAAAATAATCCACATCATCGAATCACCCCTGCACTACGGCCAAGGATATTCGTGTATTCATTAATGGTCATGATCATGCCAACAACTGTCCATCAATGCACTACGGGCCAATGAGGACTTTTACCACATCATTTGTAACATTACGGTCATGATTATACCGAATAATCCCTGGTCATAATCATACCAAGTCCATCTATGCACTACAGGCCACAGATGACTTTCAACATTTTATAAACATGAGGATGATGACAATGATATAAGAATTCAATAAAACAAGTTCAAGAATTAATTTATCCAGGAATTAACAACGTCCAAATTGTCAACATGATACTGCATTGTGGAGTAAAATTCAAGAATGCTTAGAAGAATATTTTCTTGAAAAGATACTGGATGAAACGCAACTATCAAGGATATTCCACAAATTTCATGGAGTATAGAAGTCAAAACTTAACCAACTGAGTATAATAAAGAATGGAATAACAAAAGAAATCACCATGCATGCGATAGACCGCACAGACAGGTTATTCCAACAGAATAATAAATAATGGAACCAGGTCCGGCGTAAACGCACAGACAGGATATTCCGACAGAATAATAAATAATGGAACCAGGTCCGGTGTAAAACACACAGACAGGATATTCCAACAGAATAATAATAAAAACGGAACCAGGTCCGGTGTAAAACACACAGACAGGATGTTCCAACAGAATAATAAACGGAACCAGGTCCGGTGTAAAACACACAGACAGGATGTTCCAACAGAATAATAGAAGAATGTCACCAAGTATAGGGTAGACCGCGTATACTGGTTATTCCAACAGAATAATAACGAATGGAATAACAGAAGTTCTCTTCATGAATATAAAAGAAATAATATTCCCTACCTTAAAAGAACTGGATATTGGAAAAGTGATGTAGCAGAATACTTTTATTCTCTCTCTCTTATTCTCTCTATACTTTCTCTCTCTATAGCTTGAATGAATTCGTGAAAAATAATGAAGCCCTAGGCCTCTATTTATAGAAAAACTGAGGGTGGCTCTTGGTCTTAACGAAGGGTCAAATGACTCTTGGTCTTAACGAAGGGTCAAATGACTCTTGGTAATATTGAAGGGACAACTACTATTGACGAAAGTAATTACTATTGACCAAGGTAAATACTATTGACGAAGGTAATTACTATTGACCAAGGTAAATACTATTGACGAAGGTAATTACTATTGACTAAGGTAAATACTATTGACGACGGTAATTACTATTGACGACGGTAATTACTATTGACGACGGTAATTACTATTGACGAAGAGACTCTTAGATGATGACATATGGCCCCCCATAAAATAACCAAACTTACCACAACGTCTCAATAATATAACATATTATACAGATGATACTATGATGCAGCAATTACTGTAGCAATAATTGAGTATAGCTGAGTGACTTCTCACGTAAGCATCAATAATCAATACCGTGTGCTACTATGCAACCACGCGTATTACTGTACTTTTACTACCGAGTAGTTCAACAGTTTTAACGGTTTTAACGGTAACACCTCAGCCGTTATTTTTATAGAAAGATAATTCTGTCGTTTTCTCAATCCGACAATAATTCCGTTGTGGGGTCCACCAATGATTGTGCCGTCGTACGAATATTCCCCGACAAAAAGAATATTCTCCGACCAAACGAATATTTTATAACAACTTGCTTACTTTGCAAAATTTATAAATATTACCCACAACTATAACATTATATCAAATTAACTCCATAATATTCAAAAATGATATTTATAGAAAATTCATCTTTATTTATAAAAGTTGGGGTCTTACAACCTCCCCTTCTTATGAAATTTCGCCCTCGAAATTAGGGTACGTACCTGGTATGTCGAAGAGGTAAGGATACCTTGATTTCATTTCTGATTCTAACTCCCAAGTCATTTCCTCAACATCGTGGTTTCTCCACAAAACTTTGACTTGAGGTATAACCTTGGAGCGTAGAATATGTTCCTTCTTATCCAAGATTTGAACAGGAACTTCTTCATACGTCAAATCCTCCGCTATTTCGTCCGGTTCTAACTCAATAATGTGGTTCGGGTCTTCCACATATTTGCGTAACATGGATATGTGGAAAACGTTATGAACACGAGACATACTTGGCGGTAAAGCGAGTCTATAAGCCACAGTTCCTACTCGATCGAGGATTAAAAATGGACCGATGAATCGAGGATTTAGCTTTCCTCTCTTTCCAAATCTCGTAACTCCTTTCCATGGAGCAACACGTAAGAACACATGATCTCCTACATCAAATTCCACGTCCTTTCGATGAAGATCAGCATAACTCTTTTGTCGATCTTGTGAGGTTTTTATACGTTGTCGGATCGTTTGAATCTTTTCTGTAGTCATACGTACCAACTCCGGTCCCAACAACGTTGCTTCGCCCACCTCATCCCAGCATACTGGAGAACGACATTTTCTTCCATACAATGCTTCGAATGGAGCCATGCCAATACTTGCTTGATAACTGTTGTTGTAGGAAAACTCCACCAATGGTAAGAACTTGTCCCAACTTCCTTTGAAGTCAAAGACACAGAGTCTTAATAGATCTTCAAGAGTTTGAATAGTCCTCTCTGATTGTCCGTCCGTCTGAGGATGATATGCTGAACTAAATCGTAACTCCGTGCCCATAGCTTTTTGTAAACTAACCCAAAATCGTGAAGTGAATCTTGGGTCTCGATCAGAAACTATGGATACTGGCATACCATGCAGTCTTACAATCTCGTTTATGTACATACGAGCAAGACGTTCAAGTGTATAAGTTTCTCGTATCGGTAAGAAATGAGCAGACTTGGTCAATCTATCAACAATGACCCAAATCGCATCAATACCTTGAGAAACCCTAGGAAGACCGGTAACGAAATCCATGGTAATGTGCTCCCACTTCCATTCTGGAATTTCAAGTGGTTGCAATGGACCTTTTGGTACTTGATGCTCCGCTTTGACTCGTTGACAAGTTAGACACCTTGAGATAAACAACGCTATCTCTCTCTTCATATTGCTCCACCAAAATGTATGACGAAGATCATGATACATTTTGGTACTTCCAGGATGGATTGCAAACGGTGTGTTGTGCGCCTCCATCATGATTTCATACTTTAAATCAGGGTTGTTAGGAACACAAAGTCTGGAGTTGACTCGAAGTATTCCTTCTTCATCGATTCTTGCTTCCGGCATAGAACCTTCTTGCACTTTCTTCCTCATACGCATCAGCTCCAGGTCTGTAGCTTGAGCAGCTTTAACTTTATCGATTAAAGTCGGTTCTACTCGTATATTCGCCATCATCACATGGGTCCCTGGAGTCTTCAACTCTATCTCCATCCTTTGCAAGTCACACAAAATGGGCCTTTGCGTTGTTAATATTGCACTTGTACCCGCATATGATCTTCTACTCAATGCGTCAGCTACCACGTTCGCTTTTCCAGGATGGTATTGAATGGTATGATCATAATCTTTCAACAGTTCAAGCCAACGTCGTTGTCGCATGTTGAGTTCCTTTTGAGTG
The DNA here is from genome assembly GCA_016801055.1 of Panax notoginseng. Classification (NCBI taxonomy): domain Eukaryota; kingdom Viridiplantae; phylum Streptophyta; class Magnoliopsida; order Apiales; family Araliaceae; genus Panax; species Panax notoginseng. The sequence goes on along the minus strand of CM029014.1, from coordinate 64,516,151 downwards.
AAGAAATATTTGAGGCTTTTATGATCCGTAAAGATCTCCACTTTCTCCCCATACAAGTAATGCCTCCAAATTTTAAGTGCAAAGACAACAGCTGCCAACTCTAGATCATGAGTAGGATAATTCCTCTCATATTCCTTGAGTTGTCTTGATGCATAGGCTATGACTTTTCCATGTTGCATGAGAACGCATCCCAACCCTTTGCTCGAAGCATCACTGTAGATGACAAATCCCTCCGAGCCAGATGGTATTGTTAGAACAGGTGCTGAAATGAGTCTCCTCTTGAGTTCTTGAAAACTCTGCTCACATTCTTCGCTCCAACCAAACTTTGTATCTTTCCGAGTCAGCTGAGTTAATGGAGTAGCGATTCGAGAAAATCCTTCCACGAATCTCCGATAATAACCAGCTAAACCAAGAAAGCTACGTACCTCGGTCACTGATTTAGGTTGCTCCCAGCTTTGAATAGCTTCAATCTTTGCCGGGTCAACCGATATTCCACGACTTGATACTACGTGCCCAAGGAATGCTACCTCCTCCAGCCAGAACTCGCATTTCTTCAACTTGGCATAAAGCTTGTATTCACGAAGCTTTTGGAGTACCAGCCTCAAGTGTTGCTCATGATCTTCACGGCTTTTGGAATAAATAAGGATGTCATCAATAAAGACGACCACAAAGTGATCCAAATATTCCTTGAATACCCGGTTCATCATATCCATGAAGGCAGCAGGAGCATTAGTCAATCCAAAGGACATGACTAGGAATTCATAATGCCCGTACCGAGTTCTAAAAGCCGTCTTTGGAATATCCTCAGTTCTAACCTTCAGCTGATGATATCCAGAACGAAGATCGATCTTTGAAAAGAATTGTGCTCCTTGCAACTGGTCAAACAGGTCATCAATACGTGGCAATGGGTACCTGTTTTTGATGGTGACATGATTCAACTCCCGATAATCAATACAAAGTCGCATACTTCCATCTTTCTTCTTCACGAATAGAACAGGAGCACCCCAAGGAGAAGTACTAGGACGAATAAAGCCAATGTCTAACAATTCCTGCAGTTGGATCTTTAACTCCTGAAGTTCAATAGGAGCCATTCGATATGGGGCTTTGGAAATGGGTTTTGTACCGGGTTCAAGGTCGATACAAAATTCAATTTCACGCTCTGGGGGTAGGCCAGGAAGTTCTTCAGGGAATACGTCAGGGAATTTATTAACAATAGAAATATCATTCAAAACTGACGTATTTTTGTTTAGATCTGTGACATGAGCTAAGAAAGCTTGACATCCGTTTTTCAATAAACGAATAGCTTTATGGCTTGAGATGACAGCGATTGATTTTAATGGTTTGGTTGCTTGAATTCGCATAATAGGTCGATTAGGAATATGAAAGCTAACAACCTTACGAAAACAATCAATTTTTGCATAATGAGTAGTTAACCAATCAATCCCTAGAATCACGTCAAATGCAAGTATTTTTAATGAAATCAGATCGATAGGTAATGTGTGGGTACCAACTTGAACCAAACAAGACTTATAAACAGTGGATGTAATGAAGGTTTCTCCCAATGGAGTTTCAACTGCTAAGTCAAAGTCTAATTTCTCCGGAATCAAATTTAATCGATGAGCGCAAGTAGGAGAAATAAAAGAATGGGTAGAACCGGTATCAAATAAAGTATAGACTTCGTTAGAGTTTATGATAAGCTTACCCGTGATGACCTCATTCGGGTTCCTTGCTTCTGGGAGGTCACAACAAACGCTCTCCCTTGCACAACCGGTTTTGACTTTTCTGGGACGGCCTTTGGTGCCTCCATCCTAGCTGAATTTGTCTTCGGTAAACGACAAAATCGGGCTAAATGACCTTCTCTTCCACAATTATAACATGCTTTGGACGGCATCGCGCAGTTTGGACTGATGTGCCCCTCCCCTCCGCATTTGAAACATATGATAGGTGGTCGTTCTCCTTCCTTAACGACAGGTGCTGGTGCTGACGTCTTTCCATCATTGTTGAATCTCCTCTTCTTGAAATGTCCATTCTTATTGTTTTGGCCCTGATTACCACCGAAGTGGTTACCATTTCTGGCCTGTTGATTCCCTCCACGCTTGTTGTCACCGCTTCGATGACTGCTCTCACTGGTATTATCATTTTGCCGGCTGCTCTCTTTTGGTTGCGTTGTCTCGTTATCGCGCTCCACCAACTGAGCCCTATTTACAACATCTGAATACAAACACAGTTTATGAGAAACAAGATGTTGACGTATCTCCGGCTTCAAACCTCTTAAAAACATCCGCGTCATTCTTTCTTCATTATCCACCAGGTGGGACGCAAACCGGGATAACTCCGCAAATTTTGCCTCGTACTGCGACACGGTCATATTATTCTGCTCCAATTTGATGAACTCCACCTCCTTCATGTGACGAATACTCTCGGGAAAGTATTTGTCGTTAAACAGCTCTTGGAACTTCTCCCAGGACATCTTCAGTGCGGCAGGTTGAGTACGCTTTATCGATTCCCACCAGTAATCTGCCTCTCCTCGCAACATAAAGGCGGCAAAGGGAACCTTTTGCTCCTCGGAGCAACCCAAGACATCAAATATCTTGGTGATCTGCTTTATCCATGTTTCAGCTACAAGTGGTTTGGGTTCTCCCTTAAACTCCGGTGGTCCCAGCTCCTTAAACTGTTTAGCGGTGACCGCCTGAGAGTTTCCAGTATTTCCACCTACGTTGTGGACAGGAGCCGCTTTCACCTGTTGTTGCATGAATTGCATAAAACCTCTGAACATTTGATCATTCATCATTTGGTCAGTGTTGTTGTTTGCATGAGGATTGACACCTTCCTGATGCACATTATCCTGATTATTGATATGTGGTGAATCAACAGTCGTCTGTGCTCCATTGCTATTCTCAACATTCTCAGATGCCATTTTCAGATACTGCCACAAAATAAAAATTAATTGATATGTCATATATTATCCTTATATTATGACCGACCAATTAAATACCATGCAAATAAACTTAGGTATGTCATACTAGCGAAGGAATTCCCCGTCTCTCCCCTCCTAGTTCTATTCTCACATCTTAGCCAGGGATCATATCCCTAAGCTCTGATACCAACTGTGACGCCCCCAAAATTAGGTATACATCACCCATCTTGGGTCGTCAGATACATAGTACAGAATACAAATACAACTTAATAATACAACTGTCGTGTACAATACGACAAAACATAAACTGTGAGTTTGAATACAAATATTATCTTCTAGAGAGTATTCATACTCAAAAGGAGTCCTCATTACATTTATTAACACACCATTACATAGAATAGTGAGGACTACTAACTAATACTATCATTCGGACCATCACTCCGTTCCCCGACTTGCCCCAGCTACGTTCTCATTTCCTGAAGAGAACAGTGAAAGAAAGGGTGAGCTCAACTAGCCCAGTAAGAAATATTATGACTAAGATAATGCAGAATAAATTATCATTAGCCTTCAACAATGTTAAACTGATAAAATATAATAGACATCAAGTTTAACTGCAGCGGAACAAGCAATCCATTAAAAGAGTCAAGTAGAAAATAAACTCTACTATCTTTTATGATTTAAAAGGTTTTTCAACACTGTGATCGCTGAGACTCAGCTTAATAAAATAATCCACATCATCGAATCACCCCTGCACTACGGCCAAGGATATTCGTGTATTCATTAATGGTCATGATCATGCCAACAACTGTCCATCAATGCACTACGGGCCAATGAGGACTTTTACCACATCATTTGTAACATTACGGTCATGATTATACCGAATAATCCCTGGTCATAATCATACCAAGTCCATCTATGCACTACAGGCCACAGATGACTTTCAACATTTTATAAACATGAGGATGATGACAATGATATAAGAATTCAATAAAACAAGTTCAAGAATTAATTTATCCAGGAATTAACAACGTCCAAATTGTCAACATGATACTGCATTGTGGAGTAAAATTCAAGAATGCTTAGAAGAATATTTTCTTGAAAAGATACTGGATGAAACGCAACTATCAAGGATATTCCACAAATTTCATGGAGTATAGAAGTCAAAACTTAACCAACTGAGTATAATAAAGAATGGAATAACAAAAGAAATCACCATGCATGCGATAGACCGCACAGACAGGTTATTCCAATAGAATAATAAATAATGGAACCAGGTCCGGCGTAAACGCACAGACAGGATATTCCGACAGAATAATAAATAATGGAACCAGGTCCGGTGTAAAACACACAGACAGGATATTCCAACAGAATAATAATAAAACGGAACCAGGTCCGGTGTAAAACACACAGACAGGATGTTCCAACAGAATAATAAACGGAACCAGGTCCGGTGTAAAACACACAGACAGGATGTTCCAACAGAATAATAGAAGAATGTCACCAAGTATAGGGTAGACCGCGTATACTGGTTATTCCAACAGAATAATAACGAATGGAATAACAGAAGTTCTCTTCATGAATATAAAAGAAATAATATTCCCTACCTTAAAAGAACTGGATATTGGAAAAGTGATGTAGCAGAATACTTTTATTCTCTCTCTCTTACTCTCTCTATACTTTCTCTTTCTATAGCTTGAATGAATTCGTGAAAAATAATGAAGCCCTAGGCCTCTATTTATAGAAAAACTGAGGGTGGCTCTTGGTCTTAACGAAGGGTCAAATGACTCTTGGTCTTAACGAAGGGTCAAATGACTCTTGGTAATATTGAAGGGACAACTACTATTGACGAAAGTAATTACTATTGACCAAGGTAAATACTATTGACGAAGGTAATTACTATTGACCAAGGTAAATACTATTGACGAAGGTAATTACTATTGACTAAGGTAAATACTATTGACGACGGTAATTACTATTGACGACGGTAATTACTATTGACGACGGTAATTACTATTGACGAAGAGACTCTTAGATGATGACATATGGCCCCCCATAAAATAACCAAACTTACCACAACGTCTCAATAATATAACATATTATACAGATGATACTATGATGCAGCAATTACTGTAGCAATAATTGAGTATAGCTGAGTGACTTCTCACGTAAGCATCAATAATCAATACCGTGTGCTACTATGCAACCACGCGTATTACTGTACTTTTACTACCGAGTAGTTCAACAGTTTTAACGGTTTTAACGGTAACACCTCAGCCGTTATTTTTTTATAGAAAGATAATTCTGTCGTTTTCTCAATCCGACAATAATTCCGTTGTGGGGTCCACCAATGATTGTGCCGTCGTACGAATATTCCCCGACAAAAAGAATATTCTCCGACCAAACGAATATTTTATAACAACTTGCTTACTTTGCAAAATTTATAAATATTACCCACAACTATAACATTATATCAAATTAACTCCATAATATTCAAAAATGATATTTATAGAAAATTCATCTTTATTTATAAAAGTTGGGGTCTTACATGCTTACTTTGCAAAATTTATAAATATTACCCACAACTATAACATTATATCAAATTAACTCCATAATATTCAAAAATGATATTTATAGAAAATTCATCTTTATTTATAAAAATTGGGGTCTTACAGTGTAAACCTTATGACTCCGTCAAAGGTAGTATTTTATGGTAGTAAGTCACCTAGACAAATGAAATGTCTGACGACTATGCAGGCCAAGAAATTGTTGAGTCAAGGTTGTGTGGGCTATTTAGCTTACATAGTCGATACTCAGAAGAAGGGTATGAAAATAGAAGAAATACCAGTAGTGAGGGAATTCAAAGACATGTTTCCAGAGGATTTGTCAGGACTTCCGCCTGACAGAGAAATTGAGTTCGTGATCGACTTAGCGTCGGAAACAACACCAATATCGAAGGCCCCGTACAGAATGGCTCCGGTAGAAATGAAGGAACTGATGGTACAGTTGCAAGAACTGTTGGACAAGAAATATATTCAACCAAGCGTATCGCCGTGGGGAGCGCCATTTTTATTCGTGAAGAAGAAGGACAGATCAATGCGTCTTTGCATTGATTACAGGGAGTTAAACAAAGTCACTATTAAGAATAGGTATCCGTTGCCTAGAATAGATGACTTGTTTGATCAATTGAAGGGCCCCAAATACTTTTCGAAAATAGATTTGAGAAGTGGATATCACCAGTTGAAAGTGAGGAAGGAGGATATACCACGAACGACGTTCAGAACTCGGTATGGACATTACGAGTTTTTGGTGTTGTCTTTTGGTTTAACCAATGCACCTGTTGCGTTCATGGATTTGATGAACAGGGTGTTTAAACCGTTCCTATACAAGTTTGTAGTGGTATTCATCGATGACATTCTAGTGTTTTCCAAGACTCAAGAAGAACACGTGGAACATTTACGTTTGACATTGGAAACACTAAGGAAGGAAAAGCTGTACGCGAAATTCTCTAAGTGCGAATTTTGGCTCGGTCGTGTACAATTTTTGGGGCATGTGATTGACAAAGATGGGATTTCAGTGGATCCGTCAAAAGTGGAAGCTGTGATCAATTGGGAACAACCAAGAACACCGTCAGAAGTGAGGAGTTTCTTGGGATTGGCCGGTTATTATAGAAGATTTATTCAAGATTTTTCTAAGATAGCAACTCCGTTAACAAATTTGACAAGGAAGGCTATAAAATTCGTGTGGATGGAGAAATGTGAAGAAAGTTTTCAAGATTTGAAGAAGAAGCTAAGTGTAGCACCTGTGTTGACATTACCAGACAATACAAGAAATTTTGTGGTGTATAGTGATGCCTCACACAAAGGGTTGGGTTGTGTTCTTATGCAGAGCGACAAAGTTATTGCGTATGCATCAAGACAACTGAAAGATTATGAGAAAGGGTATCCGACTCATGATTTGGAATTGGCTGCAGTTGTATTTGCTCTGAAGATATGGAGACACTATCTTTATGGAGAGAAATGTGAGATCTACACAGACCACAAAAGTCTGAAGTATATCTTCACTCAGAAGGATTTGAACATGCGTCAAAGAAGGTGGATGGAATTAATAAAAGATTATGATTGTGAAATCTTTTATCATCCGGGCAAAGCAAATGTAGTGGCAGATGCTTTAAGCAGGAAAGGTCGGGAAAAGTTGATGCTAATAACAACTCAGGAGGAGCTCATTTCATCAATGACAAAACTGGAGTTGGAAATTAAATTTCCAAAAGAATATGATGAACAACTATTCCAGATAGAAGCTGGTCCAACGTTAGTGGACAAATTGAAGAATGCTCAACTACAAGATAAAGAGTGGGAAAATCAAAGAGAATCTGATTGAGAGTAGTGATGCATAATACAGGATCGACACCGAAGGACTACTACGGTTTGAGGGAAGAATCTGGGTTCCAGCAACACCAGAGCTGAAAGAAGAAATTTTGACCGAAGCTCATAGCTCAAAATATTCAATTCATCCAGGAAGCACGAAAATGTATCAAGATATATGTCGGCATTTTTGGTGGCCGAATATGAAAAGGGACGTTGCAGAATGCGTAGCGAAATGCTTGACATGTCAAAGAGTAAAAGCTGAACATCAAAGACCCAACGGATTACTTCAACCGTTGGAAATACCAGAATGGAAGTGGGAACACATCACGATGGATTTTGTGGTGGGTCTTCCAACTACTCAGAGAGGATGTGATAAGATTTGGGTAATTGTGGACAGACTAACGAAATCAGCGCCCTTTCTACCAATAAAGATTAGATTCAATCTTGATCAGTTGGCAAGATTGTACATTAAGGAGATCGTTTCGAGGCACGGAGTGCCAGTATCAATTGTGTCCGATAGAGATCCGCGGTTCACATCGAATTTCTGGAAGAGACTACAAGAATGCATGGGAACACAATTACGAATGGGTACGGCTTATCATCCATAAACAGATGGTCAAAGCGAAAGAACAATTCAGAAATTGGAAGATATGCTAAGAGCATATGTCATAGACTTTAAAAGAAGCTGGGAAGAACAATTATTGTTGGTGGAATTTGCTTACAACAACAGTTATCACATAAGCATCGGCATGCCACCTTACAAGACATTATACGGCAGAAAGTGCAGAACTCCACTATGCTGGGATGAAGTCGGTGAACGTCAACTGCTAGGACCAGAACTAGTGCAACAAACTGCTGACATTGTCAAACTCATCAGGACAAGATTGGTAGCAGCACAAGACCGATAGAAGAAGTATGCTGATCAACACAGGCAAGATCGTGCATTTGACGTAGGAAGTTATGTATTCCTAAAAGTTTCTCCTTAGAAGGGAAAAATTCGTTTCGGTAAAAAGGGAAAGCTAAGCCCGAGGTTTATTGGACCCTTTGAAGTGCTGCGAAGAGTGGGAGAAGTGGCTTACGAGATAGCTCTACTTCCAGAGTTGGAAAACATTCATAATGCTTTTCACATTTCGGTGTTACGACCATATAAACCCGACTACAAACATGTGATCGAGTACGAACCGTTGCAGTTCGAGAAAGATTTGTCTTATGAAGAAGTTCCTATCCAGATAGTCGACAGGAAAGAACAAGTGCTCAAGAATAAAGTGATACCTTCTGTGAAGGTGATATGGAGGAACCGCAATGCTGAGGAAGCTACGTGGAAACTCGAAGAGAAAATGTTGAAAGAGTACTCTGAGTTATTTGTTTAATCTGTGTCTTCGATTCTGGGGACAAAATCTTTGTAAGTAGGGAAGAATGTAACGAATTATTTGTTTGTGTTGTGATTCTGAAGACAAAATCCTTGTAAGGAGGGAATGATGTAACATTCCAGAATTTTAAAGTGCAATGTCAACAATGGAGTTTTTGCCAAAAACATCGAAATTGGGTGTTGTAACTTTGATGTTTATGTTATTTTATGAATAGAAACATGTTAGAAGTCTTCACAATATGTTTATATGAAGTCTATATGTGTATTTCATGATAATCAGTCTATCAGATTCGAGCTTTTAGGCCAAATTGACTTTTTTTTGTACTGTTTCCGAAGCTATCAGTCGATAATGGAGTTTTACGCCGCGGCGCGGCCCAGTAGTACGTTAGTGGCGCCGCAACGCCATCACCCACTGTAGCGTGGCTTCGTAGTATATTCACCACGCCGAAGCGCCATCACCACGCCGCAGCGGGACCCACAGTGTAAACTGTGGCCGCAGCGCGAGTTAGCAGAATGGTCTGACAGTGTATTTTTTGTACACAAAATTTTAAGAAACACTATATGATAATAGTAGGACTGTAAAATATTGATTTTAGTGTTTCTATACTGTGAATAAATATGCTATTAAGGATTAGCTTGTGTTATAATTTAATTATGTGATTAAATAATCAAACATACGTGATGAATGTATTAGTTATATGATAATGACTAACTATGTCACGATGACATATGTTTAGGGTATTGAAATTCAAGTGGTAAGGGTGTAGCTTGTGCTAAAGGCAAGTTTTCTAACTCTATTTTTATAATTGAGCAAGTTTTCAAATCCTTTGTTTTATTAAACTATTTGATGTGGAACAAGTTATTCTTGTAATTCAATTATTGGTTAGCATGCATAACTAGATTTCGATGCATGTTTAATATTCAATTCTAATTAACCTTGGCTTAGTATTGTTCAAGCAAGGTATTCTATGGTATTCAAATTGTATGCTATTAGATTATTCCTAAAGCATGATTTTAGTTGCTATGATTAATGCAATTACGATTATTTTATAAGTATAATGTCATGGATTTTATTCAACTACTCCGTAGTTGATGTTCGTTGAATTCCAAACTACCTTGAAATCTTATCCAAACCAAACTTACTTTGGTGCGGACTTGTATTCTAAATACTGAGATGGACAACTATTTTAATAGAGGTTTACGCTTAGCGTTGAAATGGTTGTGCACAATACATTGTGTGAAGGGTTGATCCCTCTAAGTACGTGGAGTCCTTATAGTCGTATGACTGTTAAATTTAAAGTTGAAAGATTACTTATAACTCTGGACATGATTCGTGGTCATTAGACCCTTAGTAAATGTTAAAATTTTCAGAAAGTTAATAGAATATATTGTCCAGTTCTATTGAGCCTAATATTGGCAATTGATGTAAAAGTTTAATGATTTACTTATTGTTATTTCAAGTGAGCCTTGTTTGCTCAATCTTGCCTGTAAAATTTCTTATAACTAAAGTTGAAACTGGTGACGTACCTAGTACTAGTAAGGGAGAAGGAAAGATGATCAAATACTGAAGACCTGTAATAGTTTGATAGTTTTATTTTTTAGACTTTGGTTTAAAGATTGTAATAAAGTTTATTTAAATTCCACATTTGAATGATTGTTGTTAAAGGTTAGATAACCTGGGAGAATTTTATTCAAGTTTAATCCTGTATGGGCAGGTTTTTTTTTTATTATTCAATTCTATTATGAATGGGTAGTTAGAAATAAATGTTTTGATTGCGTGAGCACCAAATCTTGAGGAAATGAAGTACCAGGATTTGGGGTGTCACATCAATGGCCTTATGAGTGGACGTCGCAACCAAGCTCGGAAGAAGGGCTCAAGAAACTACAAGTTCAAAATGCAAATGCCTTGAGATTTTATGACAATCTTGAGTGTTAGTCCACTCAGAATGCCTACTATCAGGAGCGAGCTGACTGTGAACCGATGCCCTATCATTCAAACTGCCAGGGTTATACAAACTCTTGGGACTACAGTCAGAAGCCACATCATGATCTGAATTACTCCTATCTGAATCAGTTCGAATATCATTCTCCCCCGCATTATGAGTTGACGTCTCAACCCAATGACAGCTTTTCTGAGTACTCAACACAAGAGGAAGAAAGTAGGCTTGAATAGCTTCTTACCAACTTTATTGAGAAAAATGAGGTTCAGATGGCAAACCAAGAAGCCGCAGTGCAAAGCCTCGAAAGTCAATTGTGGCTAATCATCAATGCCATCACAAATCCACCGCAATGCAATCTACAGGTCATAATTGATCTCGATGATGAAGAAGTAGAGCAGTGCACGTTGGATATAGGAGGAGAAGGCGTTGAGTCTCACCAAAGTGTTAAGGGCAATGTCAATGTGCACACTAACCAACTGGCAGAGGTTGAACTAGAAGAGGAGAGGATCAATAGTGGGGGTACTGTCAATAGTAATTAGCAGTTAGAAACCACGCACACGACTGTGGAAATCCTAGAGGGCCCAATAGAGCACAAAGAACGCTTTCAACTTAATGACAAAGGCAAATTAGTGGATAATTCCAGTGGTGAGAGATTCTTTGTGCCATTGGATGACTGGATGTATGAAGGATACGAGGATGATCCATCAGCCATGTATGCCAAAAAATCCAAAGGAATTGACGAATAGGCGGCATGATATGGTCATTTTTGCTTATGAGCCGGATTGAACGGTGTCGGTATAGTCAAGTCGACGACTTTAAAACAAGCGCTTGGTGGGGAGGCACCCCCATCTCGGTATAAATTTTATGTGTTTTCCTTTACTTATATATAGTTTACTCTATGTTTTTCTTAAGCATGTTTTGTGACTATTATATGTTTATTTTAGGTAGAAGTGTGTAGTTAATTGTTATATTGTTTGTAATAATGTATTTTTTCTTCGAAGTATTTTCTGTTATACTTGGCTTGGCATGTGCAGAAAATAGATAGGAAAAGCTCAGAAATTTACCCTCGCACAGCGGTGCCAACTAGAGCACAGCAACCAGCGCCGCAGTGCCATGCTTAATTTCCAGGATTCTCACCTCGCGCCGCAGCACCGAAGAACAAAGGGGCACCCACGCCGCGGCACCATGAACTTGCCTCGCCCCCTGTTAATTCGCGTCGCATCACCAACTAACAAAGGCCAGGCCGCGTCGCGACGTCGACAACGAGTTTTCATTGATTAAGTGCTGTTTTAAGCCAGCAGTTGTGCCCATTTGCCCATATCTCTCAACACCTCTCGGCAGCAAGCCACGTAAGATCTCCTTTTCTCTAACAAATCCTCCCACCCTCTACATAGCACAATTCAGAGCATCTCTAGCTAATCAAAATCCACCATCACAAACCGAAGCTTCCATCAATTTGTTAGAGTTCATCCCCAAACGATTTCTCACTTAGGGTTTTTCTCACTCAAGGTATTTCTGTTGAGATTTCGTTCAATTAGAATAGTAACTTGATCGAATTGTTGGGATTGTCCTTGTCTTCTTGTTTGTTTGGGTGATTTCTACTGACGAAAATTAGGCTAGATCACTGTCAAGAAAGGGTTGCCCAAATTAGGTTTTCAGAGTGCACTCTAGGTGTTTGAGAAATAGTCTGAACCAAAAAAAATATACTGTTTGGGCTGTTTTGTCAGTGCAACTTCATTGGGTTTATCTGCAAAGGGTTTGGGTGAGTTTGAATTGGGTTTTCTGCCAGTGTTCATACCAATTGCTTAAATTTCTGACATGGCACAAAAGAGGCAACGCCTTAGTATGGGAGGATCATCGTCATCGGCACCACCAACAGCATGGGACAGAGCCAAATTTGTGAGCGAGGATGCATGGCAGCAGTACAAAAGCTCATTTGTCACGCGAAATCTAATTCCTGAGCGGGGTTTGTGGCCGAATAAAAAAGAGGCGAGTTGTTGGCTATGATCTCGGGATGCCAATGGATCCATTTCATAAAACCACCCGGGTTAGCCATTGTATCTGTGGTTTGGGAGTTTTATGCGAACGCCAATGCCGAAGGTGATGCGGTTGTCCAAGTTAGGGGGAAGTCAGTGGTGTTTGGAAGTCAAGCCATCAATGCACTATTAGCCACGCCTAACTACGAGGGCAAGGACTATATGGAGCCGGGACTTCGCAGCTATGACATAGAGGATATCATTAAGAGGCTGTGCAAGCCCGGGTCCGCGTGGAAGAAGAACGACTATATTGGTGAAAAGACTAGCTTCCCGACTTCAGCGCTCAGTCGCTTTGGGAAAGCGTGGTTCAGCTTCATATGTGCTAGCACGATTCCTACCCGGCACTTGAGCGACGTGACCAAAGATAGGGCAATTCTGTTATTCGCCATTGTCACGGGTCTGCGTGTGGGTATTGGAGTTCTTATTCACGAGCCAATTCTGAAGGCGATCAAGAGTACCGTCGTTTCGGGACTTTCGTACTCATCCTTGATCACTCAGCTTTGCAAGAGGGCAGGTATTCAGTGGGGGCCAAAGGAGATAGCCTTGCCTCCCATGGTAGTCATCGACCATCAGACAATCTCACGCTTCATTGTGTGGGATAGGGCTGAGTCTCATATCAGAGGTGAGGGCTACGGGCCACCTACAGCGCCGCCTCCTACAGCAGAGCCAGAGCCCTCTTAGGTGCCAGATGCAGGCCCAGCTGCGCAGGGTCTACTGACAGACATTATGGCGTCCCTCACTCTGCTCAATCAAAAGCACGACGCTGAGGCACTGAGGCAGCAGAGGTGTATAGCAACAGTGGCTCAGAGGCAGGATATAGCCATGCAATACCAGGCTGAGCTCATGAACACTATGCAGAGCATCTACACTGACTATTGTGGCGAGAATGCTGAGTTCACGACATATCAGTTCCCCGAGCCTCCTGTTTTCCCACCCTACCCTCCCCTATCATCGCCCGCCGAGGCTAATGAGGACGAGACCTCTGCTGAGTGAACGCACTTCAGGGAAGCCCTCTTGTATATGATTGATCTATATTTAGCAATGAGGTCATTGCTCACCTCAAGTTTGGGGATGTTTTTGGCTATTATCTGTTATTTCTATCTACTGCTATGTTAGGTTGCATACTTTAGTACTTTATTATGTTTTTATTATCAGTATTGTGGTGCAGTCGTTTTGAACTGCGAGATTATGTTGGGATTTTTATTATTATGCCATGAATTGTTTTTGATTTTATTTTATTAATGTTTTGATTTTTATCAGCATGATTGTGGTTTTTAGCCATCTTTTTGGGGCTTATACAGATCTGATGCTTGTGCCATGTAAATGGCCTTTTTTACCCTCTTTTGAGCTGCTATTTAGCAAGGGTGTTATAGTATCATTAATTTTTGATTGTGGCTGATGACAAGTGTGACGCCCCTATACAACATCCATTCTGAGTCGTCAAAATATATGGTACAGAAATAACTACAACCTTATTAATATAACATAAAAACTTTGAGTTTAAATACAAATATTGTCATCTAGACAATATCCACACTCAAATAAGTCTTTTTTACAATTATTGATACATTATTTTATAAAAAATGGTGAGGACTACTAATCAACTTCTAGAACCATCATTCCACACCCCGACTAGTACTCGCTACATTCTCGCCACCTAAGAAGAAAAATGGAACAAAAAGAAAAAGGGTGAGCTCAACTAGCCCAATAAAGAACATTATGACTAAGATAATATAGAAAAAAAGAATCGTTAGTCCTCAACAGGAAAAATTAATAGAATACAATAGACAACAAATTTTAAATCAATATTCGCAGCGAAAATAATAATTCATTAGAAGAGTTAAGTAGAGAATGAAATCTACTATCTTCAATGATTTTAAAAATCCATCATTAATATTTTATCCCTATAACATCAATCAATATACATCTTGATTCAAATATTCATCTTTGAACTACAGGCCAAAGATATTCATCAGTTGGTCATGTTCATCTAAACACCTGTTCATCTTTGCACTACGGCCAAAGATATTCATCATAAAATCATCAATCTTTGCACTACAGGCCAAAGATATTCAGTTATATCATCATTTAGGACTGAGAACGATGAAAAATATTTTAAAGAAAACGAATCCAGTGAAACAAAAGAATAAATATTAAGGATTCGTATTTAAGCTATTCCATGTCTAAAAATACCTCATAAATAATCATAGTGGAGTAAAATTCAAGAATGATCAAAACATGGATACAATCAAAGTTAGTATCCATAATAGATATTTTGGACAAAAAGAAAAAAATTCATTTTTTTCGGTGAATAGTGTCGTATTCGTGAATAGTGCCGTATACATGAATAGTGCCGTATACGTAAATAGTAATCCTGACACAAAATATTCTAAATTTGATAAAAAGTTCAAACCAGTATTTTAGCATAATGATATTGAAGAAAATAATATCAGTTAAGAAGAAAATAGCATCCCTTACCTTGTAAAGACAGTACTTCTAGTTGAAACACCGGATATAGGCTATGACTTAAACTTGCACCGTATAACAACACTCAAAGTATTAAAATACTCACAAGAATACGCTCAATATATAGAGAGAGAAAGAGAGAGAAAACTTCAGTTTCTGGTGTGATTTTTAATTCTAACCTAAGCACCCTATTTATAGAAAAATGCTTAGAACACCAACACAGAAAATTAAATATAATATAATTATATTTACAAAATTATCAAGCCCACCTCTTGAATCTGAATTCAGCCACCTTGCACATGTTTAATGCAGCCCACCAAGCAAAAAAACGATTTTGTAATAAAAAATAATTAAAACTTTCAAAAATTAATTATTTCGGAACTTCGGAACTTCAATAATTCACAATAAATAGCCCTTTTATCAGAAAAATTCGAACAGCGTGTCTTTTTTATAGAAAATTTCATTCTCTACAACTTTGCAGAAGAAAGTTTTTCCAAATTTCAAACAAAAATTGACTGAAATCCACAAACGGGTGATTTTACAAGCTATAATCAAATTTCGGTCAAGAATTGAGGTCAATGCCACAAAAATACTCTTAGTCCTCATATACTCATATATCCCATATTCATTGTAAAAATATCACCATCAATATATTATTAAAATAATATATTTAAATGAATTATTTTATTAGAAAAAGATAAAATATTAATTTTCAACAATTGTCACATTAAAAATTTTCTCCATCTATATCCACATAAAATCAATATTTTCCTTATCATATAAATCAATAATTAATTATCCACAAATAATATTATAGAATCACATTACTGACAACCAGGCAGTTCCCAGGAAAAAAGGGGCTTTCCAATAAGGATCTCTCCTTACTAGCACGCAATTAGATGACCAAATCTCTCCTTAGATAGAACTTTCTAGACACTGCCAGTAATGTTATCTAATAATATTATTCAGATAATATGAATTATTGCTCCGATAATAGAAAATACTGTGCAGTGACAATTATTAAAACAACAGTAATGTAAAATATCAACGCAATAATTATTGAATCAATAAATACTGAACAGTAATTACTGTAACAATTATTGAGTAGTGCCTTCTTACGTAAGAATCAATAATTGGTGCAATACCGTGTGCTACAGTGCAACCACGCGTATTACTGTGTTTTAACCACCGGGTATTCCAACAGTATTATCGGTAACAACTACACCGTTATTTATAAACAGCTTATACTTGTCATTTTTTTCATCCAATCGCTTTCCGTTATGGGGCCCACAAAAGACTGCGCCGTCGTACGAATATTTCCCGACAGGAAGAATATTCCATGACCAAACGAATATTCCCCGACAACAATAAATATTTTATAACCACTTGCTTATTTAAAATATTTGCGCATTTTACCCATAACTAACCTCATTAATCAATTCAACCCTTACTATTTCAAAATAATAAATAGAAGAATTTAAATTTCATTTATTAATAATTTGGGGTCTTACAACAAGCGCCAAGTATTTATGCCTATCTCTTAGAGTCGTGTCAAGCATGTATGAGCTAGGGGTTATTCAACCGATATGTTTAGACTGTTATTGATCTGTCCTTCTTAGCAAGCACCGACCAACTGTGTTACCTAGTTATTTTTTGAATTTAGTTCTCGTGTTTATTGCTTTGAGAGTTTGTTCACTCTTATAACTTTCATTTTTATAAGGTAATAAAAGACTTAGACGTTTGTACATTTTTGGACCTTGGATTCTAGCATGTTAACATATATAAAAAAAATTTGAATGAAATGTGAATAAAAATAGAAAAGAAGAGTTTATATCAAAAGTTTTGCGGTGGGTCAAGATGGAGCGTAAAACGCACTTGCCCATAAATGCAGGACCGATATCGAGATGGAGCATAAAATGCACTCGCTAAATAATATTCATTTTTGTTGTAAAGTCTCAGTTGGCTTATGTTGATTACGTGGCCTTTACTGCTCGAGTTATTAGATTCATAGGGGTGTTCTACACCTAGTGCCCTAAAGTCGTCTGGCTTGGGAGTCACTGATCAAAAGCTCATTTAAGGGTAGTTTTGAATAGCCTAAGGTAACTAAGGACTGTCCGAGTCAGATTTTACTGTCGTCATGCTAGAGTCTTTTGATCTTTTCCTGCACTTACGTCTTATTCTTAATGCTTATTGAATGTTTAAGTTGCGGAGTTTGCTTATTATTATTATTAACAATCGACTGTGCGAACTTATTTGAGCTATCATTAGTTAGGACGGTTGGTGTAAGACACCGAATTTTATGAATAAAAGTATTCAATTTTTTTATAATTATTATTCAGTAAATGGTTAAATTGATAAAAGTTAAAGTTAAGGGTGATAAATGTAAAGTTTACAAATTACGCAAGTGGTTATAAAATATTCATTTTTGTCGGGGAATATTCGTTTAATCGTAGAATATTCTTGTTGTCGAGGAATATTCGTACGATGGCGCAGCCATTTGTGGGCCCCATAATAGAATAACTGTCGGATGAAGAAAACGACAAGTATGAGTTTTTATAAATAACGGCGTAGTTGTTACCGTTAACACTGTTAGAATACCTGGTGATTAAAATACAATAATACGCGTGGTTGCACAGTAGCACACGGTATTGCACATTATTTTTTATTCTTACGCAAGAAGGCATTACTCAATGATTGTTACAGTAATTACTGTACAATATTTTATTTTATTGATTCAATAATTGCTACGTTGATATTTTATATTATTGTTGTTTCAATAATTGTCACGACACAGTATTTCCCATTATCAGATCAATAATTCATATTATTTGAATAATATTATTAGATAACATTATTGGCAATGTCTAGAAAGTTCTGTCAAGGAGAGGTTTGGTCACCTAATTGCGTGCCAGTAAGGAGAAATCTTTATCGGAAAGCCCTCTCTTTCCTAGGAACGGCCTGGTTGTCAGTATTGTAATTCTGTAATATTATTTGTGAATAATTAATTATTGATTTATATGATAAGGAAAATATTTATTTATGTGAATATAAATAAATGAATTTTTAGAAAAGTGACAATTGTTAAAAATTGATATTTTATATTTTCTGATAAAATAATTCATTTAAATATATTATTATATTTCAATAATATAATAATGATGATATTTTTATAATGAATGTGTGATATATGAATAAATGAGGAGGAAAAGTATTTTTGTTACAAAAAATATTTAACACATGTTTTGTGTGTTAGTGGACTCAGTGTTTGACTGAAATTTGATTATAGCATACAAAATCGTTTGTATGTGGATTTCGGTCAATTTCTGTTTGGAATTTAGAAAAACTTTCTTCTGCAAAGTTGTAGAGAATTAAATTTTCTATGGAATGAACATAAGATTTGAATTTTTCTGATGAAAGAGCTATTTATTATGAATTATTGAAGTTCCGGAATATTGGGTCTGAATTGATTTTGTTACAAAATATGTCTAAAACATGTTTTTCATGTTGGTGGGCCCCACTTGCATGTGTAAAAATTTGAAATTAGATTTTTCCAAGTGTGCGTATGATTTTTTTATAAATATTAATATTTTATTAAATTTTCTGCTTTGGTGTTTTAAACATTTTCCTGTAAATAGAATGCTTAGGTTATAATTGAAAATCACACCAGAAACTGAAGTTTTCTCTCTCTATATTATCGGACGTATTTTTCTGAGTATTTAAATATCTTAAGTGTTGCTATACGGTGCAAGTTCCCTTCAGCGTTATAGCCGATATTCCAGTTAGAAGTACTGTTCTTTTGAGATAAGGGATTATAAGGAATTATAAGGGATGGTAAGGGATATTTTTTTTTTGAAGTAACTGATGTTATTTCATTTAATATCATTATAACGAAATATTGATATGAATTTTGTTGTGAAATTTTATCTTTTTTGTGTCGGGGTTACTATTCACGTATACGGCATTATTCATATGTATAGTACTACTCACGTATACGGCACTATTTACGTATACGGTACTATATATAAATATGAGGTACTATGCATATGTTACTATTCACGAGTTACTATTTATGAGTTACTATTCACGAGTTACTATTCACGAGTGACTATTCACGACAAAATTAGTTTCTTTTTCTGACCAAATTATCGTTGATTTATAAATCTTACTCTTAAAATTAAATCCATGTTTTGATTATATTATTTTTATTATCATATATAATATTTTTATAATCTTAGTGATGAAATTTCTCCTTGACTTGAGTGTAAAGATGGGTAGGTTATTGGTATGATCGTGACTATGAGTTCTCTTTGGCCAGTAGTGCAAAGATTAATTGTTGACTGGTATGACCATGACCATTGAATTTATAATTGAATATCTTTAACTTAAGTGCAAAGGTGAATTGATCAACATGGTTATAATTATTGTTTATATAAATTTTGAAATGATTATATATTTCTTTGAGATATTAATATCTTTGGCCCGTAGTGCAAAGATGATCCGTTGTTGAATATCTTTGGCCCGTAGTGCAAAAATGATCTGTTGTTAAATATCTTTGGCCCGTAGTGCAAAGATGAATTTATTAGTATGATTATGAACAGGAACTATAATTTGGTATAACTATGATCTTTGATGTTTCAGGTAAAGACAGGTGATAAGAATTATCTTCATCCTGGGTGCGAAGAGGAATTTAGAACCACAATTATGATTATGAGTTATTCACATGGTTGTGGACAGGAACTGTTGATTGATGTTACAGGGATAAAACATTATTGGTGGATTTTTAACATGAAGAAGATAACAGATTTTATGGTCTATTTGACTTTTCTAATGGATTGCTCATTCTGCTGCAACTATGGTTGAAAAGTTTTATCATCTACCATATGTTCTAAATCTCTAATTCATTACTGATGAAGGCTATTAATAATTTAATTATCTTTAGTCATGATATTCTTTACTGGGCTAGTTGTGCTCAACCTTTTGCTTCACAATTCCTTTCAGGTAGTAAGAGTGTAGCTGGGTCGAGCATGGGTAACAGTGAAATAGAACAGTGGTCTATAGCTGTTGAGGTTTCCAATAAAACAGTATGAAAATAATTTTAATGAGAACATTAGATAATTGTGTTCTATTTTATACGTCATTTAGTAGTTATATTTGGTGAATCAAATAGAGTGAGGTGAACCCAACTTTGGAAGGTTATTTTGCCACTATCATACAAGATGTCTAATGACATACACCTTCGTGTTATCATAAGACAGGGTTGTGCACATCCACTTGCTAAGTATATCTACGAGCACTACCTATATAATCTTGAAGTTTGGTTGAAATATAATTCTCAATTGGAGACAATGGAGATAATTATATGTCAAGAGAAGACTCACCATTGGAAAGAACATGATAACAATCTTCTCGTTTTTCTTTGGGGTCTATTGGGTCAACCAAGAATAATTCTGTGGGCATATGATATCTATCATAACCTAGGCGCATGGGCTCCCATGCACGAAGGTTTCCTTGATCATTTTCCAAAGATTTTAATTTCTAAAACAGTTATTGACTGTACCTTTATGTAAGGTGTGCTATCCAAGGTTGGGACATGAGTCACAGTTGGTATATATTTGTATTTAAACTCACAATATATGTGTTGTCGTAATTTGCACGACAATTGTAATAATGAAGTCGCAGTTATTTTCTGTACCATGTATTTGGCAACTCAGAATAGGTTGGGTGGATTGCACCTATTTTGGGGGCGTCACATTTGGTATCAGAGCTTAGGGATATGATCTCTGTCGGAGATCGGGGAATAGAACTAGGAGGGGAGAAACGAGTAATATCCTTCGCTAGTGTGTCCTACCTAAGCTGAATTTTCTTACTTAAGTTGACAAATTGTGATATGTCAGTTAACCTTTATTTTGAAGCTGTATTCTAGAATGATATCTGAAATACAGAAGATGAGCAATGGAGAAATCATGATGACATGGAAGATGAAATCTGAAATAAAAGCAAGGTATTCTCAATTCTTTGAAATACCAGGTACGTAAATTTCGGGGACGAAATTTCATAAGGAGGGGAGATTGTAAGACCCCAAATTTTATGAAATAGAAGTATTCAATTTTTTTATAATTATTATTTAGTAAATGGTTAAATTAATAAAAGTTAAAGTTAAGGGTGATATATGTAATGTTTACAAAATACGCAAGTGGTTATAAAATATTAATTTTTGTCGGAGAATATTCGTTTAATCGTCGAATATTCTTGCTGTCGTGGAATATTTGTACGATGGCGCAGCCATTTGTGAGCCCCATAACAGAATAACTGTCGGATGAAGAAAACGACAAGTATAAGGTTTTATAAATAATGACGTAGTTGTTACCATTAACACTGTTGGAATACCTGGTGGTTAAAATACAGTAATACGCGTGATTGTACAGTAGCACACGGTATTGCACAGTATTTTTTATTCTTACGTAAGAAGGCACTACTCAATAATTGTTACAGTAATTACTGTTCAATATTTTATTTTATTGATTTAATAATTGCCACGTTGATATTTCATATTATTGTTGTTTCAATAATTGTCACGGCATAATATTTCTCATTATCAGATCAATAATTCATATTATTTGAATAATATTGTTAGATAGCATTATTGACAATGTCTAGAAAGTTCTGTCAATGAGAGGTTTGGTCACCTAATTGCGTGCTAGCAAGGACAAATCCTTATCGGAAAGCCCCCTCTTTCCTAGAAACGGCCTGGTTGTCAGTATTGTGATTCTGTAATATTATTTGTGAATAATTAATTATTGATTTATATGATAAGAAAAATATTTATTTATGTGGATATAAATGAAGGAATTTTTAGAAAAGTGACAATTGTTGAAAATTGATATTTTATCTTTTCTGATAAAATAATTTATTTAAATATATTATTATATTTCAATAATATAATAATGATGATATTTTTACAATGAATGTGTGATATATGAATAAATGAGGAGGAAAAGTATTTTTATTACAAAAAATATTTAACACATGAGTTGTGTGTTAGTGGACCTAGTTTTTGACTGAAATTTAATTATAGCCTACAAAATCGTCCGTATGTGGATTTCCGTCAATTTCTGTTTAGAATTTGAAAAAACTTTCTTCTGCAAAGTTGTAGAGAATTAAATATCTTATGGAATGGACATAAGATTCAAATTTTTCTGATAAAAGGGTTATTTATTATGAATTATTGAAGTTTCGAAATATTGGGTCTGAATTGATTTTGTTACAAAAAATGTTTAAAACATGTTTTTCATGTTGGTGGGACCCACTTGCATGTGTAAAATTCTAAAATCTGATTTTTTCGAGTGTGCGTATGATTTTTTTTATAAATATTAATATTTTATTAAATTTTCTGCTTTGGTGTTCTAAGCATTTTCCTATAAATAGAATGCTTAGGTTAGAATTGAAAATCACACCAGAAACTGAAGTTTTCTCTCTCTATATTATCGGACGTATTTTTGTGAGTATTTAGATATCTTAAGTGTTGCTATACGGTGCAAGTTCCCTTCAGCGTTATAGCCGATATTCCAGTCAGAAGTACTTCTCTTTTCAGGTAAGAGATTGTAAGGGATTATAAGGGATGGCATGGTAAGGGATGTTTTTTTTTTGAAGTAAATGATGTTATTTCCTTTAATATCATTATAACGAAATATTGATATGAATTTAGTTGTGAAACTTTATCTTTTTCGTGTCGGAGTTACTATTCATGTATACAGCACTATTCATATATATAGTACTACTCACGTATACGACACTATTTACGTATACGGTACTATATATAAATATGAGATACTATGCATAGGTTACTATTAATGAGTTACTATTCACGAGTTACTATTCATAAATTAGTATTCACGAGTTACTATTCACGAGTTACTATTCATGAAAAAATTTGTTTCTTTTTCTGACCAAATTATCGTTGATTTATGAATCTTACTCTTAAAATTAAATCCTTGTTTTGATAAGACAGGGTAGTGCACATCCACTTGCTGAGTATATCTACGAGCACTACCTATATAATCTTGGAGTTTGGTTGAAATATAATTCTCAATTGGATGCAATGGAGATAATTATATGTCAAGAGAAGACTCACTATTAGAAAAAACATGATAGCAATCTTCTCGTTTTTCTTTGGGGTCTATTTGGTCAACCAAGGATAATTCTATGGGCATATGATATCTATCATAACCTAGACGCATGACCTCCCATGTACGAAGGTTTCCTTGAATATTTTCCAAAGATTTTAATTTCTAAAACAATTATTGATTGTATCTTTATGTAAGGTGTGCTATCCAAGGTTGGGACATGAGTCACAGTTGGTATATATTTGTATTTAAACTCACAGTATATGTGTTGTCGTATTTTGTACGACAATTGTAATAATGAAGTCGTAGTTATTTTATGTACCATGTATTTGGCGACTTAGAATAGGTTGGGTGGATTGGACCTATTTTGGGTGCGTCATAGTTGGTCTCCACACACACACATAGAATGGATCGAATACAATCTTATGCTTGGCATTTAATGAACCCTTATTCGTATCTATGTTTTCCATGTTCTCTAGGAGTTGCTTTGAGCTTAGAGCCATGATACTATTATACAGTTTTATTTTTTCTTTCGCGTGTGTTTTACTTTTGTTAGTATGTGTTAGATAATTCGCTCGAGGACAAGCAAAAACTTAAGTTTGGGGGTATTTGATGAGTGAGATTTTTACCCGCGAATCGGATACTTTATGACTTAAATAGTTGCCTGTTCTCGTAGATTTTATATGATTATAGTGTTATTGTACTTAATCGATGCAATGCAGGGCTTATCAGGTGTTTTCTAGCATTCAGGGACAAAAACGGTCATTTTCTATACATTGGCGCCGCAGCGCCAATACCCAGTGTTAGTCTCACGCCGCGGCGCCACCTACTGGACCTTACTGATGCCAGCTCCGCGCCACAGGGCTACTATCCCTTTATGGACTCGCGCTGCAGCGCGAACTCCAATTTTTCCAAACTAATGTCGCGCTGCAGCGCCACCCATAGGCTTATTGTTCGCGCCGCGGTGCCACCTTTAGTGCCCAGGCAGAGAAGGCCTTGGTTTGACCTAGCTTGAAAGGAAGAGGCGTATATAACTAAAGCAAGCCTCTGCATTTCAGATATCTCTCATAACATATATCATATGAGACCTTAGAATAGTATATCTTAGCTTAGATTAGTTTTATCATGTAATATCTCTTTCTTTCTCTTAGATTCTCTCTGTAAATATAGATTAACTAGATTAAGGAGAAGTCTGTATTTCTTTGGAGCGACACGAGCAGTGAGCGACACAGATTGGAAAGCTTGAAAGGAGCGGATTGCTTGGAGACCGAAGGGCTTTGACAGAGTTTATTCTTATCCATTTATTTCCTCTATTATTGTAATCCATAAATGTTGTCTACTTGTATTTGGTTTAATAGCTATGAACTGAATATATGCTCTAAGGTTATAATGGAACCCTTTGTTATTTAAATTGACTGTCTTATCTCTTTGGTTGACACCATATGATTTGGTTTGATATATTTGTGCTTAATTGTGACGCCCCCAAAATAGGTATACATCGCCTATTCTGAGTCGCCAAATACATGGTACAAAATTCAAATACAACTTAATTATACAACAGTCGTGTAAAATACGACTAAACATATGCTGTGAGTTTTAATACAAATATTGTCAGATAGACAATATACAAACTCAATGGGGTCCTGATTACATTTATTATCACACTATTACATAGAATAGTGAGGACTACTAATGCTATCATATGGTCCATCACTCCGTTCCCCGACTCGTCCCAACTATATTCGTATTTCCTAAAGAGAACAATAAAAGAAAGGGCGAGCTCAACTGGCCCAGTAAGAAATATTATTACTAAGATAATGCAGAATAAATTATCATTAGCCTTAAACAGTGTTAAACTGATACAATATAACAAACATCAAGTTTAACTGCAGCGGAACAAGCAACCCATTAGAAGAGTCAAGTAGAGAATAAAATCTACTATCTTCTATGATTTAAAAGGTTTTTCATGACTTTTATCGCTGGGACTCAGCTTAATAAATAATCCGCATCACCGAATCACCCCTGCACTACGGCCAAGGATATTCTTTAGTATCACGACCATAATTATCCATGCACTACGGGCCAAGAATATTTGTGTATTCATTAATGGTCATGATCATGTCAACCACTGTCCATCAATGCACTACGGGCCAATAAGGACTTTTACCACATCATTTGTAACATTACAGTCATGATTATACCGAATAATCCCTGGTCATAATCATACCAAGTCCGTCTATGCACTGCAGGCCACAGATGACTTTCAACAGAATATAAACATGAGGATGATGACAATGATATAAGAATTCAATAAAACAAGTTCAAGAATTAATTTATCCAGGAACCAACAACGTCCAAATTGTCAACATGATACTGCTTTGTAGAGTAAAATTCAAGAATGCTCAGAAGAATATTTTCATGAAAAGATACTGGATGAAGCGCAAATATCAAAGATATTCCACTAATTTTATGGAGTATAAAAGCCAAAACTTTAACCAACTGAGTATGAATGGAATAACAAAAGAATTCACCAAGCATGCGATAGACTGCACAGACAGGTTATTCTAACAGAAAAATAAATAGTGGAACCATGTCATGTATAAATGCACCGACAGGATATTTCGACAGAATAATAAATAATGAAACCAGGTCCGGCGTAAACGCACAGACATGATATTTCGATAGAATAAAAAATAATGTAATAACAGAAGAATTTCACCAAGTATAGGGTAGCCCGCGTATACAGGTTATTCCAACAGAATAATAAAGAATGGAATAACAGAAGTTCTCTTCATGAATAAGAAAGAAAGAATACCCTTTACGAGTACAACAAATAATATCCCTTACCGTAAAAGAAACTTGATATTGGAATAGTGAAGTAGCATAATACTTTTCTTCTTTCTCTTTATAGTTTCTCTCTCTAGAGTTTCAGTGAATTCGTAAGAAAATAATGAAGGAATGAGCTTCTATTTATAGAAAAATAGACTTCATAGTAACTAACTCATGAACGGTCTAGATTGATTTACTTTAATATGACGGTCCATATTTAAAGCAAAATCTTTTAAATAAAATATAATATATTTTATTTATAATCTAATAAAACGAATAACTTTATAAAAGATTTTATTATGCAAACACTATGCAGGCACTATACAAACACTATGCATAATAAAATATAATATATTCTAATTATTGTCTAATAAAATAGATAACTTTATAAAAATATTCTGTTTTATATAAAAAGATTTTATTATTAGCCTAATAAAACGAATAACTTTATAAAAGTATTCTGTTTTATATAAAAAGCTTTTCTATTTTATTACATTAATAATACCAATAAAACAAAACTGAGTGACTTATTACGTAAGCGTCAATAATCAATACCGTGCGCTACTATGCAACCACGCGTATTACTGTACTTTTACTACTGAGTAGTTTAACAATATTAATGGTAAAACTTTCGCCGTTATTTTCATAAAGTATTTTTATCGTTTTCTCAATCCGACAATAATTCCGTTGTGGGGTCCACCAATGATTGTGTCGTCGTACGAATATTTTCTGTTAAAACGAAATATTATCCACAACTATAACATTATATCAATTTCACTCCATAATTTTTAAAAATGATATTTATAGAAAATTCATCTTTATTTATAAAAGTTGGGGTCTTACATTAATGATTCTCGCTAAGACACTAGCGATGATTTTGGTAATTTACATGATATCGACACAAGGATTGTAGATTTACACCTAAATATATTGGCAAGTGATTGTGGGTTTCGATTTCATAAGTTGTGCGTAGAATAGACATATCTCTGTGCGCCACATGCGACCTAATTGAGAATTTATGCTTAAATCCTTGTTATGATTAATTCACATAGACATGTGTAGAATTGTATCTAGCTTGGACGTTCTTTTCTGTTCTATTCCCCGTTGGGTGGATCTGGAGAGGATACGTTTGTGCATACCTCGACAGAGGTGCATTAGCACCTGTGTGTTCTCGGTCGACAAATTGTCGTGACCATTAAGACTAAGGGTAGCTAGTTTGATGAAGCATAGCACGCTAGGTGTTCGACAGAATGCCTGAGTGGGGTGAAGTTGTGACCTTTGCTTGTATTTCCTTAGATTACCATTCATTATCCATTTACTTGCTTTGTTAATTCGTTCTAACTAGATTAATCACACTTCCATTGTAACAACCCGATATTTTCTATATAAATAAATAAGAAATTTTGCGTATAGTTTTTTATTTATTTATTTTAAGGATGATGATTTGTACAAGATAATGTGTATATGTATTTATGTGATAAATAAAAATATATTTATTACATGAATATTTATAAATAATTTTATTTTAGAATTATTGATTTTTATAAAGTATATTTTTATAATAATTAATTTATAGCAAAAATGTTTTTATTAATAAAAAAATAATCATATATTATTTAATTAATATATGGAGTGATTTTTAGAATAACTATAATAATTATTCTATTATATGAATTTTAGTACAGATTATTAAGTTAATTATTTAACCTTAATTATTAAGGTTAAATATGGAAGAATAAATCAGATATGGAATCTAAACCCTAATTTTGGATTTTTATCAAGGAATGAGAATAAGAATATAATATTAATTATATTTTAATTTTAGTGCTATAAATATGTACTGTATGGACGTATTGAGGATGGTTGGTCAATTATGGCGTTTAATGTCAAAACTCTAGTTTTACTATGGGAAATCCTAATTTGAAAATAAATTGTGAGTTTAAGACTGTTATATAGCTGTGTTATATGATTTATGTTGTGTATTATATAATGATTTGATTAATTAGGTAAAACCTAATTAAAATCTAGAAACCCTAAACAATGTTTAGAAAACCCTAATTATAAAACCCTAATTTCAGAAATGAGAAACCCTAATTTGAAACTCAAATTAGAGTTCGGGATTGGTTGTAATCGTGATAAGGTGATTAATTTACAAGTATTATAATTATAATTGTTAGTTAGGAAAACCCTAATAAATTTTGGAAATCCTAATTAACTAGAAACCCTAATTCTTAAATTTGTAACCCTAATTTGCTAATTTGGTAACCCTAATTTTTTAAGTGTAATCTAAATGCTAATTAATGGACACTAAAACACTAATTTTCTTGTACAGTGTAATTAAAAAATTAATCATAATTAGAAAACCCTAATTTCAAATTTTTAGAAACTAAAATTTATTTTATTTTTTTTTATTTTGCGCAAACCCTAATTGGTAGATATTACAAATGTTTTATGCTAAACCTTAGGGTTAAACCCTAAGGGTCAAATCCTAAAGGTTTACAAGTATGCCAAAAATGCCATTAAATTGGAAATTCAAATGACCATTATGCCCTTTTTATATTATTGAAGCTAACTTGTAGAAGTTAACCTATTGGAGTTGGTAAACCACCCTAGAGTAGCCATGTGACTAGAATGCCAGCAATCAACTCTAAATCTCAGCCATTACATGCATCTAAACTTGTATAAATAGATTTGGAGAGAGAGAAATTCATTTGTTAGGCCATTTTGCTTAAACACCCAACCAATCCTCTCTCTCACTAAAACTCACGAAATTATATAGTATATCAGTCCCAAATTAAAGCCCCACGAATACCATAACCAAATCAGAAGCACATAATCAAAGATTGATCAAAGAAGGTATAAACCCTAACCATTCAATCTGACCAAAAATTTGTTGTTAGATGTTAGATTTTTTTTGTTAAACATGTTATATAAGGTGTATAATGATGATCTGGGTTGCTAGATGTTACATCCATAACATCTAGAGGCTCGGATTTGGTGTTTTACAAAATTTAGGAAAAATATTTTTTGTGACTGACACCAAATGTCAGGTCGTGTAGATCTCTTTCTGTTAATTAGTTTTGTTGTTTTAAGCTTTGATCTTGTAGTATGCTATGAGATATTTGCTCTAGAACAAAAATCAGGGTCAGATCGGTTGTAGGATGAAAGTTATGGGTGGTCAAACACCGTTGACCAACCATAACTGGTCAAGTTTTGGGTAACCCAGAATGAGCCCAGAAAGCGCTGACAAGATTTTCTAGAGCTTCGATCAGACAGTGCTTTGATATTTCATTATGTTTCTTGTATCCATGTTGAAGTATGTTGGTTATACTACATTCTAGTGTCTTTATATCACATTAATATTAAACAGGTTAGATTTATGGGACGGTCAAATCAGGTCGCTTGACCATGTTTTCTGTTTTTTGGATAACCCAGAAAACAGATGAACACGGTCTCTGACAAGGTTTGACCGGTCCGAATCTGACGATTGTGTTGTGTTTCTGTTGATGTTGTGTGACAGATCTCTTGTTCTACATATTGGTTACACTGAAACTTTTATATCACAAAACCATTACACGGATTTCAAGTTATAGAAGCCCAAAGGTGGACAGTCGAACTGTTCTTCATTTCTAGGTAACCCAGAAATGAAGAGTCTGGCAGCCACTTTAGAAGCTCAGATCTCTTTGGTTATGCATGTTATGATGATGTTTATTGTTAGATTGTGTAGTCTTGTACTTGTACTACATGATCTGACCATCAACATGTCCAGAAACACTTTATGTGAAGATTAATTGTTGGTCAAACGTGGTACCTGGCAAACTGACTTGAATTTCTAGGTTTGGCCAAGAACACGAAGAACACCTATAGCGACGGTTCTGTCGCTATAGGCAGTCTTTAGCAACACTTTTATTAAAATTAATTATTTAAATTTCGAAAATTATTTAAAAATAGTAATTAATTTCTGAAAATTACAAAAATTATTTTAAAAATTATTTTTAAGTTATAAAAATTAAATATTAATAATTTGAAATATTTTTCATAAATATTAGTATTTATTTAAATATTATTGATAATTAATTAATTTATTAAATGCATTAAATAAATTAATTAAAAATGATTTTATTATATTAAAAATCATTTTAAATGATAATAAGTTATTTAAAAATATTTTAAGTTATAAAATATAACTTTTAATATTTTAAAGCAAATTTCATTAATTATTTAATATTAATGATAATTAAGTATTTACTAAATGAATTAAATGAATTAATTAAAAATAATTTTATTATATTAAAAATCATTTTAAATAATAATAATAAGGTATTTAAAAATATTTTAAGTTATAAAATATAACTTTTAGTAATTAAAGATAAATTTAATTAATTAATTATTATTAATGATATTAAAGTTATTTAATAATTATGTTAAATAATTTAGTTTAAAAATGATTTTAATATTATAATAATCATTTTAAATGAAAATAAAGTGTTTAAAGATATTTTAAGTTATAAAATATAACTTTTAATATTTAAAGGATAATTTCATTAATAATTTAATATTAATAATTATTAATTTATTATTAATGATATTAAATTTATTTAATAATTATATGAAATAAATAGTTTAAAAATATTTTTATTAATTTAAAAATCATTTAAAAAGGATATGAATAAATTAAAAATGTTTTAAGTTATAATTAATGACTTTTAATATTTTGATAAATAGTACATTAATATTTAAATATTAATGATAAATATTTTAAATGTTTTAAAAATCATTTAAGGATAATATTAATACTTTAAAAGTATTTTAAGTTATTATAAATAACTTTAATATTTTGGCAATGGTTTCATTAATAGTTTAATATTAATTAAATATTAATGATAATAGAATTGTTTGATATTTAAATCATTTAAGCATGATTCCGATGTTTGAAAATTCATGATAAATTATAGTAAATGTTAAAAAAATTATTATAAGTCATTTAAAAATAATATGACTGATACCAAGTTACAGGATAGAGTCTTAGACTCGATAATTACCCGATAAAGCTGTCGGTACACCGGCATGTTTCAGAAATTGATCTGAACTTAAATAATTTGATTAGATATGTGTTTATTTGTGATTCAATAGTTGTTAAACTTATGTGCCAATGTGATTAGGATATGTTCTGACTGCAATAAGCAGTGCTATGTGTTGAGATATGTTATTCTAACCAGTAAAATGGTCTGATTAATGATAGGTCATGAGATAAAAGATAGAACTAAGTTGCAAATTGTAAGCAGCGCATCAGGCAAGTATCTTACCTTTGTATTTTCTTTATGCAATGGACATGAGTAAGAAGTTTCAGAATTATATTATTACTGTACAGATTATTAACCCTATATTATATACGCTTATTGATTATCAACATGTTAGTATATGGTAATTCAGATATATATTCTATTTGTTAATTTCTATAAATAGTTATACAAGTGTCCCCACTTAGATAATCATTGTATTTAATCATATGTTGATACACCTTTGTTAATTACCCATATATATATATGTTGAATTATAAATTATTGTTGAACATGATAAAACATTTGATTTGGAACCTAGACAAGTATGAACATCCCGAATATGGGAAAACTTTTATGCGCCCAAGGCGGACAAGGCGGACAGAGTGAACAATACCCTTATTCTCGCATGTAGTAGTGTTGATCAATACAGGGTACAACGGGCTGATCACCCCCATGCCCGTAAGTCATGACGGTTTACAGATGAAGTTATGTTTAACCTTTTCGAAAATGAAAATAATGTTCATAGTATGTCACCTTAACCCTATTTATAGTCATTACGTAGTTTCAAAAGTTTGAAAGAGGGTTGTTGTGTTATTATTATCGGTACAGATTACTTCACAACTATTGATATGTTGTAGAAGGGTATTATAAAGAAAACATTTAAATTCTTTCAGTTTATATATATAATTGCAATTACTTGCTGGGCACTCAAATGCTCATCCTTGCTTAATTTAAATATTTTCAGCTAAGTGTGATCAACCAAAGAGCTCTGCTAGGAACAAGGGAAAAGGAAAGGTTGCTGAATGATTGCAACGTTATCTTATGTAATAGTTTAATATTATTAAGACAATGACATATATTATCTATCATGTTATGTAAGGAATGTATTAAAGGTTACGTACTTGGGAGCTAGACTCTGATGATTATGTAAATTAAGTTTAATATTTATATTATTGTTATTATTTTTAGTATTATTTCGCTCATAGAAATGGTATAGTTAAGCACCGAGTTCGGGTTTCAAGTACCCGAATTTGGAGGCGTCACATCCATTTACTGCTGTTCAAATAAGACTTTAGCGAAATAAAGTCGGTACTTGGTTAATATTAGTAATAGTTCCTTGTGGGTACGACACATTTCTTATCACTGTATTACTTGTTAGACCACGTATACTTGCGCGTGTTTAGTGATCGATTTTCTGACCAACATAATACTAGTTATTATATGAGTATAGTACGGAGATTATTACGACGTATAACACGAATATCGTATGAACTATATACGAAGAGAATACGAGAATGAGATGCATAGAATACGATTAGTCTTAATGGCTAAGTAAAGTGATTATACTTAATGGCTAAGTAAAGGATAAGTTAAGTAATGACTAAGTAAACTTAATAGCTAAGTAAAGTGCTTATGCTTAAGGGCTAAGTAAACTTAAGGGCTAAGTAAATGTGGAGACCAAGTAAACTTAGTGCTTAAGACTTGAATAGTCAGGAGGTTTGGGGGGTGAAATGATTATTTTGCCCCTAGCTTTGAAAATTTATAAATAGTAAGCTTAATTCATTTATTTGGGATTTTGAAAATCCTACACCTTAGAGAGAGAGAGAGAGAGGGTTCAGATGAAGAGAGAAGAAGGAAGAGAATGAGTGTGGATGATCGGATCGAAGGTGAGCGTGAAATAGAAAAGCTTACGAATCGCCGACTTAATCTAGCGAAAGAAAAATAAAGAAGAGACGTAACCTAAAACCTAATTGAATTTAATTTCTCTTTAAGTTATATATGTTAATAACATAACTTAATAAGAATAAGAAGTAAATGATGTTAGGAATGATTTCATATGGTTGAAATCGTAAGAAAATGAAGAAATAAAAATTAGAAGTTTATTTTATAAATTTCTTAAGGAAGTATAAAATTCGTAATGAATTAGAACGATCCGAGTGGATTATATGTATAAGTAGGAGAAATAAGTAAGGAATGATGTTCAATAACATCAAATTCCAATAAAAAGTGAAATCGTAATCCAAAGTATCGATTAAAAGGAAGAACAAACGAAGAACACAAAAAACTTTGTTGATGGACAAATTTAAAACCATCGTAGGATAATTGTAATTGATGGACATGTTTAAAATCATCGCGTATAAGTTATATGCTTATTACTTGGTGAGAAACGATAGAAACATTCATGAAGAATGAATTAAAACTTAGCTATACCGAATTTATGGCGAAAATTTCGTAAAAGATGAACGAGAATTAGAAAGTTAGTAAATAAACCCGAACGTGTAGGGTTTCATAAGAATGTAAGAGAACGAAGAAAACATAAGTCATGGACTTAGGAACAAATGAGTTCCGAGTTCGGATGATCGAATTACAGACGAACGAACGAATAACGTTAAAAGCGTAAAAATGAATGAAGGGTTAAGATCGAGCCAATCGAATGGCACGTTAACGGATTCAGAATGAAGTTCTGCCTGACGGGTATTTAAGTACGTAAGATAAGGAAGAGAATGACTTTAGAATGATCTCTTTCCGAGTTATAACGAAGAAGATACGAGATCGTATCTCAAACTTGATTCAAGACTTAGAAAATATTTTAGGCTTTGTGCTCGGCGCCGCAGCGCCAGCTAAGCCTTGGGAGGCGACACTGCAGCGCAAGATCGGCCATCAGCTACTGACGAGTGGCGCTGCAGTGCGAGAAAGAAAGAGGGACTTGGCACCGTAGCGCCTGACCGGGGAAGAAGGTGACATAGGCTCGCGCCGCAGCGTGAGAGATAAAAAAGAGAGTGGCGTCGCATCGCCGGTGTAGGGAAAAAGTCAGAGATGAGCTTTTAACTGTTTAGCTTTTGGGGGAAACGTAAGGGAAGATAAAGAACATAATGTCCAACTAATGTAACACTTAAAAAAGTAAATTAAACCTTAAATGAAGGTTGAACGGAAAAATTAAACGAGATTAAAAGACAAAGAATATAAATATAGGTTACGTAACCGATGTTCGGGGACCGTAGTCGCGATGAACGAATGTGAGGGATTGTTATGGTTGTGATTCCTTAGACGTTGAGCGACGAGGGTAATGAATAACATTTCGATGATATGTCATGATAATGAGAGATAAGTGTGAAGCGTATAGACGCTGTGTACGTAATGCTGTTGCAATAAACGAACGGTCTTAACATACAACAAATGGTATGACTTCGACATTAAGAATGACTAATGAACATGGGGTTCAAGTAATGGATAACGAAAGTATTAAGTAAGATACAGATGGTATTAAGAAAGTCGTAATAAACGGTAATAAGATTAATGAAAACCGAAGGTGAGTCGTATAAGAATGAATCCTGAGGTATGGCATTTAGTTGTCAGAAAGCCGTAAGGAATAAGAAATTAATGTAACAAACATTATATGGTTATGATAAGTTACGAAAAGTTAGGTTGTGGTATAATCATAACCTTTGATAGTTGACATATGAGAGCTTGCCTGAACAATTCCTTTAGAGAGCGAAGGTATATACGAAACTAGCAATCGATTTAACTCACTGTAACACCCCAGGAAAAAAAATCGGATTTTATGAGAATTAATTTTTTATTTAATTATCTGAATTAAATAAATTTAATTGATTATTTATGGGAGTAAGCTAATTGAAAGTCGTTATATTACCTAGATATGTCAGAACGTCGTAGTATTTTGGCTACATGGTAGAATTAAAGTGTTTGAATTTCCAAGACGAAAATAAAAGCTTTCCGAGAAATTTTTCAAAAAATACTATTCACACATTTCTGCTCGGGAATTATTTTTAAACTTCCGAGAAATACGTAACGATAGAATATCGAGGTAAGATAGAATATCCAATAATATTTTAGTTATGGCAAACGCAGTTTTTTGCCTGCAAACTTAAAACCTAACGGCTAGGGAAAATGATTTTCGAGAAGGAAATGAAATGTGTATAATGAATTAAAGCGATAATTGTATAATATGTAAGTATTGTACGAAGTAATGACTACGAGTACGATATGAAGTATTATACGAATATGTATGGATGATGGTATGTCGTATATGTTGAATAAGTATACGAGTTAGAATACGAGATTAATACGTATATAATACGTTCTAAGGCTTTAAGTCATTTGTGAATGGACTTGTGGATTATGTGAGATGTACAAGTACAATATGATTTAAGATGAAAGTCCAATAGAATTAATGTGCAAGCCCAAGTGTTTGTAATGTGAAGCTCAAAGTAATTTAATGTGCAAGCCCAATGTATAAGTAGGGTAATTAAACTTTAAGCCCAAACTAGTAAGTATCCAATGGGTAAGTATGAACCATGGGGCAAACCATGGATGATCCAAAGTAGGGAGCAAGTATACTTAATGGCTAAGTAAGTGTGGTAATCCAGTAGACTTAATGACCAAGTAGACTTAATGGCCAAGTGTTGTGGGGAGCAAGTTAACTTAGTGTTTAAGTTAGGAATAGTAAGGATGTGGAGTGGTTTTATAACCATTAAGCCCTCATTTAGGATTTCCTATAAATAGAAGGAGAGATAGCTCATTGTTGGTTGTTCATTCATCCAACACTTTATAACTTATAAGGTGCTTATTGGTTAGAGAGAAAAAGTTAAAAAAGCTAGGAAGTTAAACTTTGTAATTCAAGAAGCAAGAAGAGGAACAAAGATTAGCAAGAGAACATCAAGGGTAAGATCATAAACCATCATTCTTTTTCTCTTCTATTGTTAGAGAAGTGGGTAGTGGTAGAACATGTATGCTAAGGAATGATAAGAATGATTAATCAATAGACTTAAGCCGTATAAGTTATGAATAAGTAATTCAAATGTAATTAAGTTATGAACTTATGAAGAGCTTATATGAACTTCTCATATGTTTACCTTAATAAGATGGTATGATAAGGAGATGTGAGAATGATGGTTAGAAAACATAAATCATTATAAGTCATGAGAAATGGAAACATAAGTAGGTTATACTTTTATAAGTGATAAACTCATGAAGAATAAGTAATAACTTATCATGATTATAAGTTAATGAAGTATGCATATTAAGATGTTAGTATGATGGAATAAATCCATTTGAAATGGGTTAAAAATCTCAAGGAACAAAGTTTTGCCGGAATCCACGTGAATAGACGATAGTCGTTGAATTCGAGAAATTCTTGGAATGTAAGTCGAATTTTGTTATTGAGCTCGGGAACATTGGTTTTCAACGGAGAATAGTCTCACTTGGCATTCTAGAGTTGCGGACTCAAAAATGACCGAATTTCGACTTAGAACGAAGAAACGAGCGTTGAACATTCATGAACATTTATCGTTTTCGTTAAAAATGGACTAATTGGTGAATTTTTAGTTAACTAAGTCAAATAGATAAATTGTATGGACACGTAGAGTATGTAATTTGTGAACCGTAGGCTCTTTAACGAGCCAATTCGGACTTATAACGAAGAAGTTACGAGCCCGAGAATCTCACAAAATCAAAAATATGTCAAAATTGTCTGATGCACAGAGTCTGCGCTGCAGCACGACTCAAGGCATAACAGCCTACACCGTAGCTCGAAGCCGACGCATGATACACTATTAGTTGGCGCCGCAGCGCGACCATAACAAAGAGGACTCGCACCGCAGTGCCAAGTCCGGGTCTTTAGCCACTACAGTATCTCACCGCAGCGCGGCTAATGCAAAGGGAGCTGGTGCCGCAGTGCCAATCTTAAGATCTAGACAATGAAGGATGGTTACAAGTAAAGCATGAATGGAAATCGTTTAATCAATGAACTAAGGAACTTAATAAAACATTATTGAGTCATGATTAAACCTCAAGTATGATCACTTAGGGTTAAAGTAAGCCAATTGCATATGAACATAAGAACGATGTAACGGAACGCCGGTAGTGAAAAGTTGGTTAACCAAATTAGGTTTTGTAATTCCAATTGATTGAAACGAATAGTAGATTGTACGTATACTTAATGTACATGATTAGATTAACTTTAAATCACTTTTATAGTAGTAACGGTATGAATTCAAGTATGGATTAAGAATAATTAAATGAAGAACGTGAAGGGTAATTAATTAAATCGTGAATGGTATTCAACGTTGATATTTCACCAATGACGATCAATTAACTATTTTTTAAGATATAAGAACGTTAGTAAGTCGTGAGGAAGGATAATTAACTTGAAACGAGTTGTATTACTAAAATATTTTCAGTTAAGTTAGAGAAAAGGAAGAAGTTGGTAAGAACGATGTAAACTTTAACGGCAAGCCGAAACCAATAATAACAAATCTAATACATGATTAGATTGAGAAGAAGGATAAGATTCATTAGGAACCATGTATGTTCATTCATAACCTAATGTGGTATGTTATGTGGTTGAGTGTTGTAGAGACCGTAAAGACTCAAAGGAAAAGTAATTTTACTGTAGCAGATGCTGAAGGCAAGTTTTTCTTAAACGCTTGTCTAACCTTCGTGTTAGCCAAGTTTTCTGTGATTTATGTTATGAGATGCATGAATTGTTTTAATGATAGTGTCGATGCCAGTTTTAACTCGGCTAGACTAATTTTAAAGAGTTGATTGATTCATTTACAAGTCTTTCAATATAGATTAGCTAACGCTATCATACACTAATTATTTGGTATGGATTCAAGGTAAGCCTGAGTATGAATAAACAAATGTATTTTTCATTGATTATTCGATAGGCACGTGAGGTTGCCACAAATTAAACGTACACACGTTTAATGAATGTAGTGTTAATCAACATAGAGTACTATAGGCTAATCACCTAGAAGTGCTCGTAAGCTATGGCGGACTACCGACTTAGTGTCGGGTTATCCTTTTCAAAGAAATTATGAAATGCTCATGGTCTTGGACTAGAATTGATGTTTTAATGAATATTGTCATTGTAAAACGTTTTGAAGGAAAACAAATGGTATTTTGAATTATCGATAGTACTTCGTAACTATTATTCAGTTATTGAAGATATACGATTCCTATGTTTCAAGCATATTGTTTAAAAGAAATTGTTATACTTGTTAAGCTTGTAATTCTCACTCTTGCTTGAACCATATGAATGCAGCTAAGGACGAGCGAACTGAGGTTTCCAGTAGAGATAAAGGCAAGGAGAAGATGAATGATTAGTTTATCTTGTAATAGACTAGTAAGTTTATGTATTATATTATGATGAACAAAGAATGTAATGGTTTAAGAACCTGGGAACGGGATTTATTATTATTAATGTAATAAGAATGTCGTTGGAATACATGTTTTGATGTCGTTTTAGTAGAATGAATGTACAGTTATGAGTACCGTGTAGCACCATTTGTCGGTTTGGAAGATACCCGAATTTGGGGGCGTCCCACTCACTGTGATGGCAGTGTAGATGATACGAGAACTTGTTTGTTGATTGTTTGTAGAAAACCATTCAGAGTACCATATGGACTACTAGCAAAGAAGCGATGTGTACTTAGTCCTAGAGAAGTTATAAGAAGAAGATAAGAATATAAATCATCCAAGATGATGAACGTATGAGTAAGACATCTTCGTATGTTATAAAGCCGTAAACTGGTAAAGGAAGTTAGTCAAGTAAACTTATATTGCAAAGAACGCGAACCATAAAAAGTAAAGTTAAGTAAACCAATACGTAAGTTCAATATATAACTAATTGGTGTTTATGTTTTCTCCTTATGTGTTATATAGGAATGTGAATGAGCAGTTTAGCGTAAGCTATAGCTGTGCGTAAGGCAAGTTTCCTAACTTCATTCATATTCTAAATGAATGCTAGTTTCTTAAACTTCTTAGATGTTGAACTTGAGAAGTTCTGTCTATGTGCGAATGTGCGATATTTGTACAAGGTGGTAGAACGTATGAGGCCTTAAGCCATAATGTGAACACTTCGGTGTTTCTATGATATGAACTGTTCTGTGATTGAGCTGTTCAATACAAGTATATTTTATTTATACATGAACTATTATTGTTAAGTCAGTGCTAATGATTCTAGCCAGACAGGATGTGTATGAAAAAGGCAGAGGAATGAAAGTATTTCAAAGTGAAAGTGACTGATGTTTTAAGATGATAGGAATCGAGACTATTCCTATTATTCAACCTGCTTCATAACCTTTGTTCGATTATTGAAGTTCTAAAGGAACGTTTAAACTCTTGAAGTTATGTGTTCAACTGTTATGACTTGTTGGACAATTGAATGCTCACACTTGCTTTAAATGAAAACATTTTCAGCGAATAAGGTTAGAAGAACTTAAGGATCCTGTAAAGTTCAAGCTGACGGTATCCAGATGAAGTGCCATTCAAAATGTGAATGAGTGAGAAGATCAAGTGAAGACTTGAAATATAGAAAGATGAATTGAACTATAGACTAGTTTAAGAAACTGTTATGTATCCTTGGTTGCGGATAAAAGTCACTCTTGTAAGATGAAATGAATAATGTATTTATCATTATTTGTAATGAAAAAGGTTATAAGGTTTTTATAACCTGAGATTTGAGAGTGTATGTTGTTATATTTCAGTATATAATGATGTATGTTGGATGAATGATGTACTCGTGACGTACGAAATTCGGGTGTGAAGATAGACCAGATTTCGAGGCGTTACAGCTTGCATGATAACTATTATTATATACAAACTTTACTAACGGTAAATGATCATCCCAACTACCCTTGAAATCCATGACGCAAGATCTCAACATATCTTCTAATGTCTAAATTGTTCTCTCGCTCTGTCCATCGGTTTGTGGATGATATGCCGTACTCAATTTTAGCTGCGTCCCCAACTGTTCTTGCAGACTCCTCCAAAAGTTTGACGTGAATCGTGGGTCACGATCTGACACAATCGAAACTGGTACTCTATGTCTGGAAATAACTTCCTTAACATAAAGTTTAGCTAACTGGTCTAAGTTATACTTAATTCTAATTGGCAAGAAGTGAGCCGACTTTGTCAACCGATCCACAATTACCCAAATCGCATCATACCCCTTCTGAGTAGTCGGAAGTCCCACCACAAAGTCCATCGTGATATGCTCCCACTTCCACTCCGGAATCTCCAATGACTGTAACAAGCCACTTGGTCATTGATGTTCGGCCTTAACTTTTTGGCAAGTCAAGCACCTACTGACATAATTAGGTATCTCTCTCTTCATGTTCGGCCACCAAAAACTCTGTCGAAGGTCTTGATACATCTTAGTGCTACCAGGATGAATCGAGTACTTTGAACTATGAGCTTCTTATAAAATTTGCTCCTTTAATTCCGTTTCATTCGGAACCCAAATTCTTCCTTCAAATCTTAATAATCCCTCATTATCAACACTATACTTCATATCTTTTTCATTGGTTAACCGCTTCTTCATCTGGTCACACTCATCAGTTTTGAGCTGTACCTCCTTGACTCTCTCTACGATGGTAGATTGCATCTCCATCACAAACAGTCTCTGTCCCGATTCATTTGGCAACTTCACCTCTAACTCCATCCTAGCCATCTCTATTACTAACTCAGTTTGAGCTGTTAACATAAACAACTTCTCCCGACCCTTTCTACTTAAGGCATCAACAACTACATTGGCTTTTCCAGGGTGATACAGGATTTCACAGTCGTAATCCTTTATCAACTCCAACCATCTCCTCTGCCTCATATTCAATTCCTTCTGTGTGAAGATATATTTTAGACTCTTGTGGTCCGTATATATCTCACATTTTTCCCCGTAGAGATAATGTCGCCATATCTTTAAGGAAAACACTACCGCGGCCAGTTCCAGATCATGAGTAGGGTAAACTTTTTCATAATCCTTCAACTGCCTTGATGCATACGTAATGACCTTGCCATGCAACATGAGCACGCAACCAAGTCCTCTATGCGAAGCATCGCTATAAACTACAAAATTTCCTGTGTCACCGAATAATGACAAAACAGGCGCTTCACTTAATCTCTTCTTCAGTTCTTGGAAACTATCCTCGTATTTCTCCGTCCATGCGTATTTCACCGTCTTCCTTGTCAAGTTAGTCAATGGAGTAGCTATCTTCAAAAAATCTTGGATGAATCTC
Source organism: Panax notoginseng (assembly GCA_016801055.1). Classification (NCBI taxonomy): domain Eukaryota; kingdom Viridiplantae; phylum Streptophyta; class Magnoliopsida; order Apiales; family Araliaceae; genus Panax; species Panax notoginseng. Next base: position 64,474,788 of record CM029014.1, on the reverse strand, counting down.
CGATAGTATCCCGCTAACCCTAGGAAACTCTGCACCTCAGACGTCATTTTTGGTTGTTCCTAATTCATCACGGCTTCCACCTTCCCTGGATCTACTAAAATCCCTTCATAGTCAATGACATGACCTAAAAACTGTACCTTCTCTAGCCAAAATTCACACTTAGTGAACTTCGCATATAACTTCTCCTTCCTTAGTGTTTCCAACACTATTCTTAGGTGTTCAGCATGATCTTCTGGCGTCTTTGAATAGACTAGAATATCATCGATAAACACCACGACGAACTTGTCCAAATATTGTTTGAACACTCTGTTCATCATATCCATATATGAAGTTGGTGCATTAGTCAACCCAAATGACATAACCAGAAACTCGTAATGACCATAACGAGTCCTGAATGCCGTCTTTGGTATGTCCTCATTCCTAACCTTCAGCTGATTATACCCCGTCCTTAAATCTATTTTGGAAAAATATTATGCCCCTTTTAACTGATCAAAAAGATCATCGATCCTGGGCAATGGGCATTTATTCTTTATCGTTAACTTGTTCAACTCTTGGTAGTCGATACAAAGTCTTAACAATCCGTCCTTTTTCTTGACAAATAGTACCGATGCTCCCCATGGTGAAACACTCAGTTGAATGTACTTCATGTCCAACGGTTCTTGCAACTGCACCATCAACTCCTTCATCTCCACTGGCGACATATATTCCGGTGCCCTAGAAACTGGTGTCGCTCTTGGCACAATGTCTATTATAAATTCGGTCTCCCTATCCGGCTAAAGACCCGACAATTCACTTAGAAATACATCCATGAATTCACTCACTATAGGTATTTGTTCCATGGTCGTTCCCACTCTCTGGGTATCAGGAACATGACATAGATAACCTACACACCCCTTCCTCAATAATTTCTTAGTTTGTGTCATCGTAAGACAACACGAACGTCCCGACGATTTATTACCGTAAAATATTACATGAGGTTATCTTAACGTTTTAATATTTACTCATTTCTTTTGACAATCTATAATTTCCCCTTGGTTAACCAACCAATCCATTTCGAGAATTACGTCGAATTCTCCTAACTTTATCGGTATAAAATCTACCGATAATTTACAACCCCTTATGTCTACGCAACAACTCCTATGAATATCTTCAATAGGAATTATCTCTTCATTTGCTACCTTAATATTTAAAGGTATAGGCAACTTTTCGAGAAGTAATCCTAATCATCTAGCAAAATCACATGTTATAAATGAACAAGTAGCACCCGAGTCAAACAACACGTAAGCATTTAGGTCATTGATCGGAATAATACCTACAACTACGTCCCCTGATGCAACTGCATCTTGGACTGTCATATTAAAGGTACGGGCCATGGGCCTACCCGGCTGCCCTGGATCACCAATAGCTAACTTACCGCTATCGGCGCCCTTGTTCCCGTCCGTCCCCTTCTCCGGGCAGTTCTTTGCCATGTGGTCAGTTGACCCAAACACAAAGCATCCGGGGTTCTTCTTCGGACTTGGACAGTTAGGCGCAATGTGCCCCTCCTGTCCACAATTGCAGCATACAGCCTTCCCCATGAGATAGACTCCTAAGTGAGTCTTCCCACAGATTTTGCAGGCCTCCATCCTCCTCTTTAGGTCTCCTTGCTTCACTCTGGTATTCCCAGAGTTAACCACTTTTCTTTTATACCCTTCGCCACTCTCACTGGCTCCCTCGACCTTCACTCCCCCATCCACTTTCCCCTTGTTCTTTTTATCTTTGTGGTACTGGCTCAACGCCTCGCTACCACCTAACGCGATTATCGCCTTCTCTAAAATGGTCCCATATAAAGTACTTTGGAACACCGATATGCGATTATAGAGCCAAGGTTTTAAGACCTGCTCGAACCATCGCGCCTTCCTAACCTCGGTGTCCACTTGGTGTGGAGCAAACCTCGCTAGTTCATTAAACTTGGCGGCGTATTGGGGAACCGTCATGTCCCCTTGTTTTAAGTCCCGAAACCGCATCTCCATCATTCCTTGCATGCTCGTGGAAAAGTAGTTCTCGAAGAATATCTCCTTAAACCTTACCCATATGAGATTCTCAATCCCGACCCTAGCCTGGTTGGCCTCCCACCAAATGTTGGCCTCTCCCTTCATCATGTAAGTTGCAAAGGCAACCTTATGGCCCTCGTCGACATTTGCTTTGACAAATGCCTTCTCGATTTCTTTTACCCACGTTTGGGCTTTGATAGGGTCTGTAATTTCTTTGAACTCCGGCGGACCGGCACTTTTGAAATCCTTAAACGTAGTAGCTCGTACTACTCCAGGATTTACGGGGATATTAGCCCCTATTCTATTAAACGCTGTTGTTATTAAATTTACAAATTCCTGCATGGGATTAACCAGACCTCCCTCCAGTTGATTTATATTAGCGCCTTGATTACGTGGTACTCTTCTTGGAGGCATTTTGCTGTTACAATAAACTAAAAGTAGTATGCACACAAGCCAATCATGTTTGATGATAACGCATATACTTTGTAACAATCTTATTCATTTATTAATAAAAAGTATTAATTAATTAAAAGCTTTTAATTATCTACATGATGCTGTTTTATAATATGTGATAAACCCATAGTTTTAAGCAATGCTTTTAGAATAATGATGATGATCATTCTAATGAGATCTAAATTCTTAGAAAGTTTTAAACTAAAATAGTTTCCAATCGTTGGATTACTAAATTGGGGATTAGTGAATCCGGATAGATTGGTACATACGTTGCTTGCTCATTGGACGAGGATGATTGATCTCATGATCATTTATGTGGAGACACTAAAGCAAGTATGTAGGTGCTTATTGGAGAATAAGTACACTGAACGTAGATCGCTAAGGAATACCTAATGGAGTTTTACTTGCCTGTCAATAAGAATTTCTGTAGTGATAGTAGTACAAATGATTCTTGGACTTGAGATCATCATAGTATCTTGTGTATGATGAGTTATACTTTGACTTATTCCTTAAGACCCCTAGGGTATATCAAAAGGTATGCTTGGGTATAATAAGTTGTACATGGAGATAATGTATGATCAATAAAGAATCTATCGCTTCTAGTAAAAGAAGAGAAATATCCTATGTGATTCGATAAATGACAACCCAGTAGTCCTTGGCCAAGGTAGAATGAAATTAGAAAAGAGTTTCTAATTTGCATTATTTGGAGTTGTGCATTTAAGAGTCGAAATACATATAATTAAATAAAATAAGACTTGACAGTAATTCCATGTCTTATATTTAATTGGGACATTGTATGGTGGAAGGATTGAATTGCACGGTAACTATTTACTCAAAGGTTCTTTTATGATTAATGTTGAAATCTATATTATCTGGAAAGTCGTTGATCGCTAGGGAAACTTATCCCTATTGTAGAATAAATATTATTTAAATAAATTAATTGTTTAATTTATTTATTTAAATAAGATTAGAATTGTTCTAATTGATTTATTCACAACCGGTTTAATATGGAGAACTTAAAGGGTCACACCATAAAAGGAAGAATAATTATTTAAGAAGTTAATGACATAATCGTAATAATATGTTAAGTATATTTAATTTAATCTATGGTGATAGAATAAATTAAATAGCTTAGTATTTATTATTTAATATTTTAGAAATATTAAATATAAATTAATAAGAGGAGTCTTATTAATATTATTACAATTATTATTATTTTAATTTTAAAAGAGTTTAGGAATTAATTTAATATAAATACTCTCATTTATTCCTAATAGGATTAGGAGGGAAAATTAGTTAAAGGAGTTTAATTAATTATTACTAATAAGATTAGGGAGCCCATTTAATTAAAAGAGTTTAATTAAATAAATAATACTTTATTTTAATTAAATAGGGTTACTTGATATCTTTATAAGAGGAGTCTTATATCAGATATCAAAAGACGCAATTCCAATAGTTGGAGAGTACGTTCTTTTTCTATGGATATAGAAAATTAGGGTTTAGCCAAATACCCATCTTCTTGAATCTTTCTTCTTCCTTGGTGGATCACCTCTATAGGCCAAACAATTGGGTGGCTAATGTTGATCAAAGGAAGGAACCAAACCTGGTGGATTCAAGTTGAACGCAAAAAAGATTAGATATGAACTTGTACCTGAGGAAGCTCAAATCTTCAAGTGTATGATTCTTGTTCTTTCTTTTTCGTTTAATTAATAATTGTGCATAAAGGATGATCCGGGTGTATGGTTTGTAAAATTTTAAAAACTATATTTTATCACGTTTCCGCTTTATTTGTGTAATTTGATTGCGTTCATGAATTTTACAAACCTAACATAAACAACACATTTCGTTATTATTCGTTTCCTATTAGTTAGTTATTATTAACAATTTAAAAAATAACTTAAACATTCATTACTCAATAAGTTTCGAAAAAGGCTTATATTGATTTATTCGTTGTAGTATAACACTATAACGCCCGAGAAAATCGAATCTTTAATGAATTAAATTTTTATTTGATTATGTGGATTAAATGAATTTAATTGATTAATTATGTGAGTAAGATATTTGAAGGTCGTTCTATGACCTAGAATGTGCGGATGTGGTTAGTATTCTGGCTGTGTGCTTGGATTAATTATTTTGAATTATCATGACGAAAATAAGTGTTTTCCGAGAATTTTCCCTAAAAACACTATTCATCCAATGTCGCTTGGAGATTTGGTTTGAAATTCTGCTCAACGCGTAATGATAGAATATGAAGATGGAATGGAATATCCAATAATATTTCAGTTATGGCAAACAAAGTTTTCGCATGCAGACTTAAAACCTAAGGGTTAGTGAAAGTGATTTTCGAGAAGAAAATGTAATGCGTATAATGATTAGAAGTATTATACTCATGATATACGAGTATAGTATGAATAACGGTACGACGTATAATACGAATATCGTATAAATACTAAACGAAAAGAATACATGAGTTATACGTATAGAATACGATTAGTTCTTATAAGATTTTGAGTTAAGGACTTTGTACAATCCAATGGGACTTGGATTTATAGAAAGCCCAATGAATTATGTAATCAAGCCCAAGTTAAGGCCCAATGTTAAGCTAAAACAAGCCCAATCCAAGAAACCGAACCGCTGATCGAACCGACGGGTCATGAGATGGGTAAAACCCATTGGGGAGCCCATGGGAAGACCCATGGACATGTGGGCCAGCCACTTGGCCACCAAGTAAAGTGATTACTTGGTGGCTAAGTTGTTGTGGAGGTGGGAATAGTAAGGAGGTGACGAAATGTCCATTATGCCCTCCATTTGAGTTCCTATAAATAAGGAGCTTGGCTAGTTCATTTGGTAGTTTGCAAATATTAGCTAACATATATTGAGAGAGAGAAAGAGCTAGAAACAAGTAGTCAAGCTACTTACAAGCAAACCATATACGTTTAGTCAAGAACGCGAAGAACGAAAAAGGTAATATTTCGTAAACATTAGTCTTTGACCTTTTTTAATTTCTTTCTCATAGAGAATCGTAGATTGGTGTAGCATGTCTATTGAGGAGGAATAAGGATGGGTATTAATAATGAAAACATTGATAAGTCATGTTTAAGTAAAAAACATAAAAGTATACGTAAGTTTAAACCCTAAAAATCTTTGGACGTGAACTTGGTTGTTGATGGACAAATTGAAAACAATCTTAGATAAGGTATATGAATCTTTCTTGGTTAGGATGTAGATGATGAATCAATGGAGTGTTCCATTTGATTTGGCATACAGAAGATGAGTAACGAAGTTATGACGAATTTTACGAAAATAAACGTTAAACGTCGAAAACATAGAAATCTCGGATTAGTAGTCAAAAGTTGCCGTGTTACTTGAAAACTTCGGGTTTCAATGCCAACATGTGAGATATGGTATTCAAGAGTTGTGGACTCAAGAATGAACCAAAAGGTGAATTCCGAGTTAACAGATTCAAAAATATAAAATACTTGCATGAACACCTAGAGTATGTAATTTATGAGTTGTGGGCTTTTGAATGAGCCAATTCGGATGTAAAATGCATAAGTTATGAGGCTGGGAAGTTCGTAGGAAAAACCAACTGTCAAAACCAACTGAAGTACAGGGGCGGCACCGCAGCGCCAACCCAGTGTTAATGGCCGCGCTGCAGCGCCAGCTCCGAGCTCTGTCTACTGTTAGTTGGCACCGCAGCCCCAAAGGTATACTAGACTCTGGAGTCGCAGGGCCGGTAGTGGAAAATAGTTGGCCAAATTTGGTTTTTAATTCCAATTGAATGTAAACTAATTGTAAACATGAATGTACTTAATGTACATGATAAGGCTAACTTTAAATCACTTATAAAGTGATAACATTAGAAGGTTAAGTATGGTTTAACAATAATTAAATGAAGAACGTAAGAGTGTAAACCGTGAATGGTGTTTAACGTTTGTATCTCACCAATGATAATCGAGTGTCGGTTAATAACGTAAGAACGTTAACAAGCCGTAATGAAGTATAGTAAGTCGAACTAACTTTATTAATGAAATAAATTCAAGTAAGACGTAGAAGAGAAAGAAGTCGGTTAAAATAATAAAGTTAGTTTGTTTGGTAGCTAATTACAGTGTGCTATGTGAATATATCATGTAGATCCTGTAAAGGCTGGGAATTATTGAATATTATATTCGAAGACGCTTGAAGGCAAGTTTTCTTAACACTTGTCTAACCTCCGTGTTAGCCAAGTTTTCTGTGATTCATGTCCTGAAATGCATGAATTGTTTTAAAGAAAGAGTCAATGCCAGTTTTAACTCGGCTAAACTAATCTTGAAGAGTTGATTGATTTGTTTACAAGTCTTTCGATATAGAACTGTTAACGCTATCCTATGCCAAGTATTTCGTACGTATTTAAAGGTAAGGTTGTCTATGAACAAACAAATGTATTTTCATCGGTTATTCGATGGGCACGCTAGGTTGCCAAAACTTAAACGTAAATACGTTTAACAGATGAATGTTGATCAATATAGAGTACTATAGGCTGATCACCTAGAAGTCCTTGTAAGTAATACCGGATGTACGACCTTAGTACCGGGATGTCCTTTTCATGTATGAAAACAAAAAGAGTATGTTCATGGTCTTTTGACCGGTTCAAAATTCCTAAAGCTTTTATATATACTTTGGAATCATTGTTATGAAATGATAAATGTTAGTCAATGTTTTATAGTGCTTTATAACTATTTGTTCAGTTATGGAAGAGAATCATATAATTCTCAATATGGTATTTATATCATCCTTTGTTAGACTTGCTGAGCTAGTTATGCTCACTTCTTGCTTGAATTATATGATTGCAGCTAAGACCGAACGAACTGAGAGTTCTAAGAGAGATAAAGGCAAAGCTAAGATGGATAGTTAATTATCATGTAATAGACTAGTGTATTTGTATGCAATATACTTATGATTAATGAAGAATGTACTCGGTTTCTGAACCTGGGAAAGGATTTATTACTATTGTAATAAGAATATAGTAAATACAATCATTTTGTTGTTATTTCAATGGAATGACTTCATAAATTGTAGTACCGTGTAACACCATCTGTCGAGTTGGAAGATACCGGGATTTAGGGACATCACAAACACTACATCATTTACATTGTACAGCCTAAGCTGATTACATTACTATCCCGCAATTGCTTTTCAAAAATTGAGATTTACAAAAGACTACCCTTTGTTATACAAAAGAGGGTTTTACGTCACTACTAGCTACCCAATATTTACATATCTAAAACTACTCTATTTACTAATAGATTACATCTGCCTTAAGGCATTCTCAAAATCTACCTTAGCAAGACCGACAATAATATCACGGCTGATAGTATGCCGCGTCTGCCCTGCTTCTATGGGATAACCAGCTACCTGCTGCTGGAAGTCTGCATGGGAACTCCTATGAATATATGACATTCTCTCTATTTTCTGCTTCTTAGTCTTTAGCTCCCCCCATGAGCTTAAAGACCTCCTATTTCAACTCATGGACCTTATCCTTGGCTAAAACCCTCTCATCGTGTTCCTGTTCCCACATCGACTCCACGTCTGTCTTATCCTCCAAGACAGCCTGGAGCTCTGCCGTTAGCTCTTTCACCTCCTGACAGTAGTGGATGTTTCTATCCAATACTGATATAAATAGTGACATCATTGACTCCCCCGGAGCCATCTCTGCTGCTATTGCTACTGGGTTAAAGGACACAACCTCCACCTCTTCCTCCAACATGCCGTCGAACATGGACATAAGGTCTAAGCTCTCTGAGTCTCCAGAATCAACCACTACAACTTCTGGCTCTGCTGCTATGGGGTTCAGTATGATCTCTATCTGATTAACTGATCCTTCACTGACTACCTGTACGTCTCTAGACATTTCATTTTCTCCTGACATCTCCAATAACACAAATAAGTTTGATTAGTACACGTCAGTAGAATAATAAAAACACATAATATATATAATGCATTTTTATAGGGTTAATTTCCATCTTTTATTTCCTTGACTTTTCTTAAGGTTATGACTTAAGGTTTAAATCCCCCTTTAAGTTTTATAACCTAATGCTTTGATACCAAACTGTGATGCCCCCAAATTCGGATATCTTCCAACCTGACAGATGGTGCCACACGGTGCTACAGTTCACACAAACATTCAATTGAAATACCTCAAAAGAACGAATATATCTTATATAGATATTCAAAATAATATTATCATTCCCCCAAGTTTTTTATAACCGTTACAGTTATTCTTGTCATAATATCAAATATTATCATTACAAACCTATACTATTACATAAGTAATCTACGGGTTCGCCTAAGCCTTCCCTTTATCCTTGCCGGATCCGTCGGTCCGTTCGATCTTAGCTGCATTCATATGGTTCAAGCAAGAGTGAGCCTAACTAGCTCAGCAAGTACAACAATTCTAGTAAAATAGCATGCTTGAGACATAGGAATCGTATATCTTCAATAACTGAACAATAGTTACGAAGTACTATCGATAATTCAAAATAGCACTTCTTTTCTTTCAAAACGTTTTACGATATCAATATTCAGTAAAACATCAATTTTGGTCTAAGACCATTAGCATTTCATAAGTTCTTTGAAAAGGACATTCCTACACTAAGTCCGTAAGTCCGGCATAGCTTACGAGCACGTCTAGGTGATCAGCTTATAGTACTCTATGTTGATCAACACTACATTCAATAAACGTTTGTACATTTAAGTTGTGGCAACCTCACGTGCCTGTCATTTGACGACAAAATAATTTAGCATACTCAGTCTTTTTTTGAAAACCACACCAACATAGTTTGGTAAAACATTGACAATACTTTGATAGATTGTAAGAAATCCAACACATCATAAGTATAGTCGAAAGAATTGGCTTTGACTTCGTCAGACATTAGTTCATGCGTAAGAATACATGAATCACAAAGTTTGTCCAGATTTAACTGGAACAAGGGTTAGAACACTTGCCTTTAGCGTCTGCTACTATTATTACACGTTCACTTTAAGTCTTTAAGGTCTCTACAGTAGATGATAACATCACATAACACATTAGGTCATGAATAAATATACTTGGTTCCTAAATAATCTTAACCTTCTTCGCAATCTAATTACGTATTAGATTTGTTATTATTGGTTTCGGCTTTGCATTACGTTGTTCTTACTTTCATATGCAATTGACTTACTTCAACCCTAAGAGATCATACTTGTGACAACCCGAGAATTTTGAATATTTTTAAAATTTTATTTATTGATTTAAGGTTCCAAATTAGAACCTAGACAGAAAATAAGTGTACGCGTTTGATATTTTTAAGATGAAATTTTAAGGATTTCAAAATTCTGTGAAGGATTTAGGTGAATTATTCAGGATTAAGGAAAACGTGAATATGTTCTGTGTATATGTGTACAGTATGTGGTTAAGGGTCAAGGGTTCACCAGATAATTAATATCTGTAAAAAAACCCTAAGTATATATTAAGAACGTCAACGTTCGGTTAGAAAACCATAGCGTTTAACAAGAAACCCTAGAAACCGGTTCTGGAAACCCTAATTTCAGTTTCGGGAATCCAAAACCCTAATTCGGTGCATGAAAATCCTAAATCGGGAACTTAGTGGCGTAAGTGTAAATAATTATAATATTAATTAGGGTAACGCTTAATAAATTAGCAAACCCTAATGTCACATTTTGAAAACTCTAATTCAGAAATATAAACCCTAATTTGTAAATGGGGAAAAACTTGAGTGTTAATTAAATAGTTTTAATGTTAATTAGGAAACCTTAATCCTAATTTCCAAGTTATAGTAATTAGAAAGCCCTAATCTAATTACGAAAATCTAATTTCTATTTTAAGAAAAATTATTTTTTCTATTAGAAACCCTAATTTTGGGTTGTAAACCCTAATCCGTGATATTGACCCTAATTGCGTAGTTAGCGATTATAATTAGGAAATACTAATCCTAATTAGCAAGATTTAATTAGTGATTAAGAAATTTTAATATAATTAGAAAATTCTAATTATAATTTAGAAATATTAATTTTCTATTTTTGAAAACCGAAATTCAGAAATGTTAGAAATTAAATTGCAGAATTAAGGGTTAAACTCTAAACCCTAAATTTTTCCAAGCCCTAAACCCTAAGGGTTTGGTCAATTGTCCAAAATGACCATTCTAGAATTAAAATTAAATAGAAAATGACCATTGTGCCCTTATTTCATTCTTTAATAGGTTGGAGTATAAATCTTGCTACAATCTTGGTTAGTGACCAACTCAATATTTCCCATGTGTGTATATCTTTCAAGATCAGCCATCAAGTGCCACCTAGCATCAATCTTGACCATGAATTAAAAAGATCTAAGAGATTAAAAAGTAAGAAATATTTACTTTACTTCTCATACTAACCAAGCCATTCTCTCTCATCAATTCTGGAAATCTAGAGTGAGAGAGAGTTAAATGTTGAGCCATGATCAAGTATTAGCAAGCCAAGAACAAGACCATAAGTCAGAACTCAAAAATCCAAGCTAGAAAGGTATAAACTTTCAAATTTTGAAATCTTATGATTTGTTGTTAGATGTTGTAATTGATTGGTTAGAGTTGTGTATTAGGGTGTCACTTGATGATCTGGGTTGCTATATAGTGAATCCATAACATCAAAGTACACGAATTAGTAAATTTTAAAAATTTGGAAAAAAGTTCACAGAGTGACCTGACAGTCGAATGTCAGGCCCTCTAGATCGGTCTGTGTTAATGTTTTTGAGGTGTTTGGTGTTATATATTTGTTCATTGTTGTATGGTCTTTTATCTGAGCCTTTAATAAAGCTCATATCACATGTAGATTGCAAGAAATGGTCAGTCAAACTACGTTGACCGTTCATGAAAACGGGTTTCTGGGCAGCCCAGAAACCCAAAACCGGTCTGACAAGTTATTTGAGGTCTCTGATCTTCTTTCTGTGAAGTGATCTGGCCATGTTGTTGTAATATTTTTGTAGACTGACATGTAGGCTTTATATTGATACATCTAGAACCCCCAGATCCATAACAGAATCGAGGTTATAGTCGGTCAAACAAGCGTTGACCTTAACGCTGGATGAAGATTCTTGGTAACCCAGATCTTCATCAGCCGAAGTTTCTGACATGGTTTGACTTACACCAATCTGTTACATGTGTTGTAGTTAGACTGATTAAATGTGATATTATGGTACCCTAACATGTGATCTACAATATTGAACCAATGGTTCACCAAAACAAATTACAGGATTCACGTTATAAGGATCGAAAACTAGTACCCTCGACTGTTCTTCATTTTCTGGAAAACCAAAAAATGAAGAACAGAGTTGTCAGATATTTTGGAGGCCCAGATCTTCCAAGTGTGATGTTGTATAACATAGTTGATGACTGATTCGTGTAGTATTACATAAACCCTACACGATTAATGTTTAACATGGCCCAGAATCATGATAGACAGAGAATTATCGCCGGTCAAACTTCCTACCTTGGTGTCTGACATTAATGCTCAAGAACAGATGAAGAACACTTTCAGCGACGGTTGTGTCACCAAAGCTATCTTTAGCGACGGTTTTATTATTAATTAATTTCTAATTTCCAGAAATTAATAAATAAATAGAAAAAAAATGATTTTTAATTATTAAAAATACATAATAAATTTTGAAAAATTATTTTAAATTCTGAAAAATAGTTTTTAATTATTTTAAGTATATTTCACAAATATTTAATATTTTTGGAATATAAATGATATTTAATTTATTTAATTATAATAATAAATAAATAATTTAAAAATGATTTAAATACATGAAAAATCATGAAAAATAATTTTATGGTATAATAAAGTATTTTAAGTTATTTTGAGTAACTTTTAATATTTTGTGATAAATTTCATTAATTAATTAATATTAATGATAATTAATTTATTTAATAAATATATTAAATAAATTAAGAAAAAATAGAATTTAATATTTAAAAATCATATGAAAATGATTTAAGTATTATAAAAATATTTTAAGTTATAAAATATAACTTTTGATATTTTGTCATGAAAATAATAATATTTTAATATTAGAAGCAATTATTGGATAATGGATTTAAGTGTTTAAAAATCATATAAATATGATTTTAAGGTATTAAAAATACTTTGTAATATTATAAATATATTATAATATTATGACATGTATTTCATTAATATTTGATAATAAATAAATATTAATGATAAAAGAATTATGTGGTATTTAATTCATTTAAATACATTTTAATGGTTGAAAATTCACGATAAATGATAATAATTATGTGAAAATTATTATGATACTTAGAAAAATATTTTTGACTGATATTAAAATTATCTGAGATAATTGTTAAGTGTTAGGCAGAGTTTAATTGAACTTAGACTCGATAAAAGTCCGACTAGACCGTCGGGACTTTAGAATTTTGTCGGAATCAAGATAGACTGTAATAGTTTGACTTGATACCGAGTCTTATGTATGTTATAGACTGACAGGGTTATGTGTTTAGGTTATTCTATGTTTGTATATATAGTAATATTATACTGTGATGATATTATTCTAATATTGGAGATCTATATTAATAATATTAGGTCTTCGGATAAAGCATTATAAATTGCGTAGCGGTAATCAACTGTTCAAGCAAGTTTGTTTTTACTTAACTCTACTAAGAGTGTTTCATTCGGATAAGCTTATGGTTAATCATTGTTGGTTGCCATGAATTGTACTCTATACATATTGCCTGTATAAGTCAGGTATGAAAGGTTAATCACCTTCACTACCCTTCGGTTCAGAAATATTTGTTCATGTTATATACTTGTTCAGTCATAAACTTGTTCCTGCTAGTTCAAAATTATATTGTTGAATTATAGCCAGCTTATTATTCAAATTCTTCAATCATGATATATCGGTATATTGTTGTACTTAAACTTGCTGGGCAACTTTCATGCTCACCCTTGATATATCATGATAAAATATTGCAGATTAAGACGAACGCGTCGGATTCAAGAAAAGGTCGAAGACAGTTAAAACTTTAGTATAAGTATGCGATTAGTTTTGTAATAGTGTTATATGATAATAATGTTGTTTTATGTTAGAAAAGTTATGAATGTGATTAAGTTAAGGTTACTCGACCTTGGGGAAAAGTATGTAAGTTTAATATATAAACAATTTATGTTTATATCTTTCGCAAATAGTAATAGTTATATAGAATGATCGAACCAGATCCGAGGTGATTTAGGACCTGGATTCGGGGCCTTCACAATACTTAAGGCTTAACAATGTATTACCAAGGTTACTTCATGTTTATTAAGTTTGTACTACTTCATTGTCTTTCTTTTTTATCTTTCGTAATCATTCCTCTATATGCAAACCCTAGGTCTGGCGCTGCGGCGCCAACATACTTTCTCTGTGCCGTGCTATGGCGCCATACTCCAGGGGCTAAAGTCCTGGACTCGGCGCTGCGGAGCGAGTCACCTTCATTACGGCCGCGCTGCGACGCGAAACTCTAGTAGGTTATAGCTTTTCTCGGCCAGGCTCGGCACTGCGGTGCCACCTATTTGGCCGTGGGCTGGCGCCACGGTGCCATCTCTGTGCACCATTAAATTTGACATATTTTTAACTTTGTGAAATTCTTAGGCTCGTAACTTTTTCGTTATAAATCTAAATTGTCTCGTTCAAGAGCCTATGGTTCACAAATCACATACTCTACGTGTTCATGCAAGAATTTTATCTATTTAACTTCATTAACTAAAAATTCACCTAATAGTCCATTTTTAACGAAAACGATAAACGTTTGTGAACGTTCAACGCTCGTTTCTTCGTTCTAAGTCAGATTCCCGTCATTTTTGAGTCCGTAACTCTATAATGCCAAATAGGACTTGTCTCCATCGAAAAATAATATTTCTGGGTTCAAACAAAAAATTTGAATTCCATTCCGAGAATTTTACGAATTCGACGATTATCGTCCAATCGTGTGAATTCTGGTAAAACTTCGTTAATAAGGATTTGTTCATCATTCTAAATGAATTCAATCCATTCTATAGACATCTCAACCTACACATTACAACAACTTATTCTTAAGTTAGGTTATAGCTTATTCATCATAAGTTTATAACTTAACAAATTATAAACTACAAGATTTCATTTCTTATGACTTATTATTGATTTAAGTCCTTTATCCAACATTCTTATCTCTTATCAATCATACTAACTTCTTAAGGTAAACATATGACAAGTTCATCAATGTTCTTCATAAGTTTATAACTTATTTAGGTTTAAATTACTTATTATCGACTTATACGGCTTAAGTCCATTGTCCAATTCTTATGAGTTCTTAACATACATGGCCATCACTTCTCTATCAAGCTATCATGGTAGAGATAGAAGATTGTAAGACAAGAGTCTTACCCTTAATGAACTAGCTTTTCTTCTTCTTAAAAATCTAACAATGGAAGTTTAACTTAAAAGTACTTATTCTCTCTAACACTTAAGTTGCTTAGCTTGGATGAAATGGAACAAGCAAATAATGAACAATCTCTTCCTCTATTTATAGGCTTTGTGACCCTGAATCCGGGTCCTCTGACCCCGATTCGGTCATCACGATAAAAATACAAACATCCACCTCTAAACAACACACAATAACTAAAATGCGGAATTTAATAAACGTACGTCGTTCATTCAAAAAGTGTTACTAGTCCCAAGATACGATAACCTTAATATCATCTTACACACATACCCTAAAATAACATTAGGGTTCATATTACATAATTGTAATTTAAAACTAGGCATAAGCAAAAAAATCTGCTCCTTGCCACTATTCTACATCTTTCCTTTACCCTTGTCCTTCCCTGAGGTCTCGGGCTTAGCTGCAATATAATTCATGATATAGCAAGGATGAGTAACAAGTTTGCTCAACAAGTTTAAATACAACAATAAGGATATATCATGATGAATGTGAAATTTCTGACAATGAATTCAATAATATGAATATCTGAAGGATTCAACAATATGAATATTAGAAGCAAAGATAATGATTGTGATAACCCGGGTAAGGGTGTGGTTTTAAGAAATTCCAACGACGGAATTTTTATAAGGAGGGAAGAATGTGACAACCCGAAAATTCGGATCGTCAAGAATTTAGGTTTAAAGAATTAGTTATTAATAAAACTAATTTTTATTAATACTATTCTATGCTATGTGTTTATTAATCGTTCTATAACCTAGGATGATTATAAGTCGGGAGGATTCTGGCTACGAGCTAGATTGAACGTGTCGACGTCGGGATTTTTAATTGTCCCTTTTCGTTATTGTTCTTTGGTGTTTTCATTTTAGGTGAGATTTGTTTGAAAAAACAAGTGAAAAAGGTTCGACATGTATAATGTCGACGATGGACTGTTAAGAGTCGCTAGTTTGTTTTTTAAATGGTTGTACCAACACAACCGAGAAAAGGTTTGCACATTGACCCAGTGATGTGACACTGCTAAACGGGTTGGTGAAACCGAGATTCATTAGGGTCCGGGGACTTGGTTATGCGGAGGGAAGGTGTTAGGCACCCCCCGACATCCATGTTACCACGGTGACCGCCTCTTTTCAAGAAACTGTTATCTGAATGTGTGTGTATGTGGGTCAATGTGCTATTATTTGGAAGTAGTGTGAGGCCTCGTTCGCTCCTATATACACAGGGTTTGAATTTTATGTAAAAATTTAATTTTAAGCAAGATATGACAGTGATGTTTTATAAAAGAGGTTTTTCAAACCCTGATGCTCAATAGTAATTGGGACCTTTTACACTCCTATTTTATTCCGTATTCGGCTGGATTGATTTTATTTGACAGATGCAAAGCATTCGTACGAAAATACTTTACAAAAAGGTGTTAAATTCCTCGTGGGTATGAAAACCATCTGATCACAGATATATTTACAAGCTGTTATAGCTGAAAAGGTCCATCACGGAACCGAATCTAGATTCAGAGGACTGAATCTGTGATCACATGATTCCTAGGCTCACATGATGCCGCAATTGATATAAATGCAGTAAGCAGGTATATATAAAAGCTGTAAATATATATATATATATACATGATCGTCAACCACGAAGCACCTCCATGGGGGATCAAAAATATAAATAAAGTTGTAAAAGCTATCAACCGCCACGGAGGAAACTCCAGGCGGGACGAAATGTAAAGAAAGCTGTAAAAATGATCAACCACCACGAAGTAAACTCCAGGTGGGACGAAATATACAGAAAGCTGTAAAAACGGTCAACCACCACGAAGTAAACTCTAGGTGGGATGAAATGCATATATAAATATATATATAAATATATAATATATATATATAAGTATATATATATATATATAATATATATATATATATATATATATATATAAGCATGTAAACGCACCGGATGTAAAATTTAGGCTCATTGAACAGAGTTCGACCAGAGTTAATATATATAAGTATATATATATAGGAAAGCAAGTAAACGCACCAAACCGAAGTTTAGGCTCATCGAACAAAGTTCGACACACATATAATATATATAAGTATATATATATATATATATATATATATATATATATATATATATATATATATATATAAAGCAGGTAAACGCTCCGGATGTAAAATCTAGACTCATCAAACATAGTTCGACCATAGATAATATATAAATAAGTATATATATATTAAAGCAGGTAAATGCTCCAGACCGAAGTCTAGGCTCATCGAACAGAGTTCGACACACAGTTTATATATATATATATATATATATATATATATATATATATATATATATATATATATGTAATATATATATACAGACTGGAATGAAACCACGGACCGAAGTTCGGGAAAAAGCAAGCAACACGACTCTCAACGTGTAGAAGGGTGTGTGCAAAGATGAAGAAAAAGACTCTAAAGTGTGTGAGAAGGCTTACAGTGAGCTGCCCAAGAAGACTTCTATTTCTTTAGAGTGGGTAAACACAGACTTTTGTAGGTACAAAAGGGCTATATATGAGCTCACAGGTGTTTAAAAGTGGAAAGTACACTGCATGGGATGAGTGCAGAGCAAATTGGGCAGGGCTTCCTCACCGTTTTCTCTTACAAAATGGCCACCCCAAGCCCTCTATTTATAGAGGGTGGCCGCAGATGTACTAGAGGCAACCCGGGTGGGCCCGGGTTTTTCAGCTCGGGTCGTCTCGAAGTACGTGCACTCGGGCACTGTAATGTCCACTCGAACTTTTAGAAGTGCAATCCTGGCATCTGTTTGAGGTATACATGACCTATTTCGGACCGCCGTTGTTGAGAGTTGTACGATGGCATGGGATTAGAGTTTATGCGAAGTCATTGAAGTTGGGACGGTGCCCTCCGGTCTTCAAGCTTCAACTTTCATCCGTTACCCCGCACAATAGTCACTCGGGATTGATTAGTCTTGTGGGACATTGCTGCGTAGATATGTTGAGCTGACGTGGCGTGACATCGTGTTGGTCAGATGACGATGTTGCCCCTCACCGGTGTTATCACCGGATTGGGCTGATAAAGCAGACGTTGCTCAGCTTCGCTGAGTTTGGACTGCTGCAATTTGTTGAAGGTCCTCATTGTCATCTTTAAGGTGTGTCTGTCTTCCCGATGTTATCGCCGGGCTAGTACAGCGGGTCTCGTTGTGAGCGTCGAGATTGAAGCTGGTTGTATTTGTAACAAGCATTTCCGGAGTTATCACCGAAATTGCGCTCCTTGGGGTTATCACCAAGGTTGGTGGCTATTCCCATGGTTGGGACTGAGATTGGATACCTCGGGGTTATCTCTGAGATTAATCGAATTTCTCCGATGGGTGTTCCGGTATTGTATCTGCATGCCTCGGGGTTATTTCCGAGATTATTACTCCCAGATTGCGATCCGGGGTTGATGCTGAACTTCCGGTAGTATCCGATACAGATATGGATCGTCTTTCAGGGTTCCCTCTTAAAATATGAATCTGCTCTCCTGCAATGTTAGTGACAGGTGTACAGAAAATTTTGAGTGTCTACAGATGCCCCTCTTTTATCATACTCATGCATGGCGATGTATGGGTAGGAAAAAGAATCCTAGACACTTGAAATGCAACAAGATAAACATGATACTATGGATAACAACATGATGCAAATGTATGATGCATGTGTACGGGGTTGTAGCCCAACACGCTGGGGATGATTGCTGGCTCCCTGTTACTTCAAGTGGGGGTTGGCAACGATGACAAGATTTGATGTGTAATCCGAATCTGTTAGGACGTTGATGTTGGAGTTATCACCAACTTCCTAGATAATTACTTGATCCTGCAGATGTACCTCTTTTGTGTAAGAGATCCATGGGGATAAAGCTTGATCTGTTTGAGGATGTGTATAACATATTACATCATCTATCCTCTTTGATGACATTGACCTCTCCTGGTTAGTATCGCCAGAATATGCCAAGATTCTATTGGGTTTACTGCCAATAGCAAATGCTGTCAGGGATGCCTGACCTTCGTTGACGTGTACTTCACCAACATGTGAATCAACGGCCGAAAAATCCTGTAGGATATACTGTCAAGGCTGCTTAACCTCCGCTGACGTATGAATCAACGGAACATTGCGTTGTGACCCCCGCCAGGGATCTGAGCGGTCAGCTACGAAAACCTCGAATAGCTACAGAGCTCTGATAGGTTTAAATTGCTATCGGCTGTAATAATGTCAAGGCTGCTTGACCTTCATTAATTTATGTGTCAACGGATGAGCATGCGTTGTAACCCCCGCCGGGGATTTCACATTGTAGCCCCCGTCGCGGATTTCTTGTGTGAAAAGATTGGGGTGACAACCTTACGTTGGCGGCATCGAACCTCTGTACGGTATTGCCGAATGTGGTATGCAAATACTTGAATCATCGATATAGTAAACCCTGTGTTCGGGGCAAATACCAATGGATGAAAAGAAAGCCACAGTTGGATCCAGAAAAACAAGAGTTTTAGTCTATTCTGCTCAATCGCGTAGCGTTTTTATCCTTGATTTGGCCTTTTCAGCTTGTAAGAACTCCTTTACAACTCGAACTGGACCGAGCCGGAGTGATGGGACCCGCATAGGAGTGCCGCAGGTGCACCTGCTGCAGTCGCAGATGGGCCTGCGGCCAACCGTGGATGATAAATTCCAGCTGATTGGTCTCACTAGTCACTTTCAACTTGTTGCGCGAAGGAAAATACGTGAACCTCTTTCAGATCTGCTGAGTTTAAGCTGCTTTCTGTAAATTCTGTCACCGTACGAGTGTTCTACACTATCCTGGTAATATATGCCTGTATTTTCTCTCATTTCTGTCCGTTGGATTTTGAGTTATCGCATGAAATGCATCTAAACACATAGTAGTGATTATGTATGCACAAACGACTAGATAAAAAATATTCAACATAGTAAATGTTAGTATTAAACCATGTTGAACATAATGATGTGAAAAAATTTAACTTTTGAGACAGTCAAATTGGCACCTTTTCTGCTATTTTTTTGTCCTATTTGAGGTCCAATGAGCATAAGGTAGCAAGGCAAAATACTCCTGATATTGTGGTTGGCCTGATGCATGATGATTTTAATTTTTAATGCATATATTATGTATATGACTTTGGGGCAGGTGTGCTACTGAATGACCACCTAGACATGCCTGTATGCATGTGGATAGTCCTATTTTCAGATAGGACTATGGAAATTTTTTTCCAAATATAGGCATTGGGTAGTCATGCATTTTAACTCTACTATATATGTTAAAGTAAATGCATGCATGCATATAGTCATAAAATCCATTCGAGAAAGCTCCAGGTAAGGAAATACCACACCCTTTCTGAGGTGATTTGGAGACTTGTTGTCCAGATACTATGGATCCGGATCAGCTGAGCAGTTCCTATAGGACCACTTCTGGTGTACGGCGGAGGGCTTCTGAAGTACCTCATCTTCGTTCTGTCAGATAGCCTCGACGGTTGGTGGAGGTCGTGATACGTCCAGTCCAGGTAGGTGTTCTAGACGTTGAGGACGAGGAGGCAGATATTCCGATAGAGGATCTCGCTCCTGCTGCATATGTCCCTCGCAGGGAGTTTCCGAGCATTCAGGTGGTGAACCCAGAGTTGCTGGGTGACTTGGGTAGACAACCATCAATGTATTTGCATGCTAACGAGGTATGGCGTTAGACTTTGATCTTCCTTCATTCCTATTGATGAGGATTAAAGGGTTTTAATATTGATCTGCATTTCATGCAAGTTCCTAGTTTTACACAGCCTCGACGGAACTGGTTCAGCATTCACTCCATGTATCAGGCGCTTCATCCTGACTATAGAGCGGTAGTGCATGAGTGGGGATTTAGGGCATTTTTCTCCATCTTTCCCCGTCGTTGTCCCTGGGGTTATCTCAGGGCATTGTCTGAGTGATAGTTTCATCAGACTCAGTCACTCCATCTGCTAGATTGCGAGGTGATGATGATGCCTATGGATTGGCGATTTATCACAGGTATAGAGTTTGGAGGGGAGCCAGTGCCTTGTGTGGCAAATAATATCCCTACTGTCGTTAGATCCTTATTAGGAGTTCTGGCGGCGGCGCTCAAAGGTAGGACTGTCCGTTCAAGTCCGTTGAGCGTAGATGCTATGAGCGGGCTATTGAGTGAGCCTATTCCTGATGATGTCAGAATCAGGGATCGCGTTATGTGGCGATTGTTCCTGATGATCATTCGAGGCTGCTTCATAGCAGATAACTCTTCTACGGTATCTTTCGCTTTGATCAGTGCTACACGTGATGTGGACCGTATTAGAGAGTATGATTGGGGCTCCTACGCCTTTGCCTATTTCCTCCGGGGCATGCGTATGCGTTCACAGGGTTTGACCGAGGCTTGGCTAGGATTTTACCCATTTCTGCTGGTGAGTATTTCTCTTGTCATTTACCATGTATAGGTTAAGAGTGTTAACTGATAGCAGATGTTTTCCTTTGTGTTGGCAGTTCTAGGCCTATGAGAGGCTTCCATGCTTGCGTCCCGTGAGTGTGTTAGGTTTAGACACCTATCCACGAGGACGACGATGGCATCATTCGATTCTGTCAAAGGTCCCTGTAGATGAGGGATTCACTCATTACCGTATGCAGCTGGAGTTGCTGACGGCTAACACCATCACATGGCTTCCCTATTCTGGGGAACACCTGACTGTGGGTTTTGAGGATGGATACTCGATTGGAGTCGAGTATGTGATTTCCACCAGGAGAGTTCCTCTCTTCACAGATGGAGGCTGGGAGCTCTATTTAGGAGAGCGTGCAATTAGGAGCACCACAGGGGAGATTCGTATACCTATCTTGCCTCCTGCCAGGCGTTATTGGCATGTATCGCAGTCACCCGTCATTGATATCCCATTGTTGGGGGTTGACGGTTTTTCATTGTCAGAGGGTCCATGTACTCAGGAGACGTTCCATTGGTGGTGGTCCCCTCGCATTATTGGAGCTTAGTCCCGCGCCATACAGTTTATGGGGGACATGGTTCCAGGATCTTTGATGATGACAGATTGGATAGCTTGTGTCTGAGATCCGACTCATATAACCCAGATTGATAGTTTGACCCGGCAGTTGGACCAGGCATATATATTTATCTGGCATTTGGGCAGAGACCCGACAGAGGCGGCTTCATTTGATCCTTCCAGCTCTGGCGCTGGCCCCTCAGGTGACCCATTCGGTTTTACCGGCGCAGATCCTCCTCTATATAGGCCTGACATCCCTGTTGATAGAGATCTAGTGACTCAGGAGAAGTTACATCAGGTGGACAGGATTGATGATGTGGACATCGACACCATTGTCTTCTTCTGATGTATATTCTCGTTATGTCTTTTGATAGGCCTCTGTTAGATATTGGGTGGCTGTGCCCAATTCTCATTATATCTTTTGATGGGCCTTTGTTAGATATTGGGTGGTTGTGCCCCATTTCTCTGTATTTGTAGCTGTACATAGATGGTGTATTAGATGATGATATACTTAGGAATGTATGCACTGTTTTTTTCATTTCCTATATCATATTGCCATCTATTATCTGTTATGTATGTATCATGTTATGCATATGTATGTATGTCCAGAGATATTTGGTATTGACCCCTGGATGGTCTTATGACACGGCCCGCATAGATGTCTTCTTCGACAGTTAGCCGCATAGATCATACCCCACCGTCAGTGGTGGCATCGGGTGTGAGATCGTGGTATGATAGCATGTCACCACTAGACAGGGTGACTGTAGATCATTTATTACAGCATACCATGACCTTTTTGACTTTTCAGGTTCCCGCAGGATTTGTGGACGGGATGATAGAGCATTGGCTACCGGATAGGCAGGTATTCCAATTCGGCACCCATGAGTTGACTCCTACTCTGGAGGAGTATGCACGTTTGATGATGCTGCCTCTAGAAAGACCTTGCGTGCATCTGGCTTTGGGAGACATGAGCAGACGATTCATGACTCTCACAGGATTGAGGTGCAGAGTGGTACAGGATGAGTTGACATTTGGCCACGTGATATCCCAGCGTTTTATGTACGACACATTTGGTTTCGAGGATAGCTATTCACGACATTCCGGGGATTTCACCACACCGGAGGCTCATTGGCACTTGCCCAGAGTTGACGTATTGATGCTATGTGTATTGTCATATGTGTATATGCCGCGGTATATGGATGAGATAGATATAGGCATAATCATGGCCGTGAGAGCTGTTAGGGAGGGTCGTACCATTGTACCCATGATTGTAGCAGAGACCCTGCGGTCGGCATCATATTGTTGCACGTATCCTACAGGAGTGTTCATAGGTAGCTCAATCATGCTATATGTGTGGTTCATGTCACACTTGAGACCGATTGGCACTTTTAGACGGCATGGGTACTGCTTCACCCATGATGTAGCTATGTCATACTCTTTTCAACCATCAGAGTGTATAGATGCTCTGTCCTGGTCCACATTCTTGACAGATATCAGAGATCCATTTAGTATATTGCTGTGTTCGGGGCTTAGCTCACCATACAGCTTCATTACTCATGCTCCGGGCATGGACTATCTCCCTCTGGGTGGTTTAAGGGGAGTGACCACTTATCACCCATTGGCCGTGATGTCGCAGTTCGACCAGTTCCAGGATTTTCATCCTTTTGAGGGGGCGACAGGTCAGCATTCAGCTTCTCGGTACCTCTCAGCAAAGGATCGATCTCGGATATACGCCTGCTAGGATCGGCGTGAGATAGCAGCTTTTTCTGTCAGTCATCCTGGTTATTCCGCAGAGTATTCTGCGTGGGTGGAGACAGATATTTTATCAGCTGCAGCAGTATTTGCAGTACCGGAGAGCGAGTTAGATGATGTAGAGCCCATGGAGGATATTGATACCTACATCGAGGAAGAGCCTACTGCTGGGTTGCCATCATTTCTTTCGGATTCTCCTAGTACCAGTACTGTTGTGATTCAGCACTCGACATAGTACATAGAGCAGGGTCTTCATCTGATGACCTTTGAGAGAGATCAGATTCGATATATGATGTCGACTGCTCTTGATGGGAGGGAGGTCGCTCTATTGGAGAGAGATGAGGCCTTGGCTCGTAGAGATGCCGCCGTCGTTGAGCGGGATGAGGCTATATCAGCCAGAGATGCAGCGATAGTTGAGCAGGATATCGCCATATCTGCTCGGTATGTAGCTATCACAGATAGTACTGCAGTGAGGTCCCTTACCACTGGCATGATCGCAGAGATGAGCGCATATATTGATGATCATATGGTCACCATGCAGATGGCTACAGATCTGTTGGGTCGTATGGATATTCTCATACAGGAGACCACAGTTTTACATTCATCTTTTGAGAGGGACGCCATGTTGGGCTTGTTAGCTCGCATATACCCTGACTTTTAGGTGATCTTGTATTTTCCTGCACAGACTAGCTTAGCCATTTTGTCATGTACAGTTTACATTGTGTATATCAAACATCATTATATATATGACATGGAAATATATTTTTGATCACTTCCCTTTTAGATATGCCTTGCTGCTTGCTTGATATTTTGCCTGCTACTTTAGGGCTTGTGATCGTGATGTATTCTAAATTCCTTCTCGGTGGATAGACGTTGAGTTGTCTCTGGATAGTTCAGAATGGATCATCGATCTGTATGTATCCCTACCATCTCTTGGTGTCTTGGGACTGGTTTCTGTATGGAAATGAGGAGAGGAGTGTGGCTTTCCTCTCTGAGATTGATCGCACCACAGATGGTCGCCAGCACTTCTATTCAGGAGAAGCCTAGTTAATTTCATCTCTTATGGATTGGTGTTGCTCTTCGAGGTACAACCGCCGCTTAGATGGTCGCCGAATCTCCTATTTAGGAGGAGTTCAGGTAATTCCATCCCTTTGGTTTGAAGCCAAATGAAATGTAGTGGATTGAAGGATGATCCCAGTACCAACTGACAAGGGTTTGTGTTTTGGTAGGGGGTGAGACCGCACCATGAATGGTTGCCTACGTACTCCTATTGAAGAGGAGATCAGGTCTGCGTAGTTCGAACCTGGTGTAAGAGGTTCAACGCTATATGTGGCAGGAATGGTGTAGGAATGTTTTTGTTGTTTTTGTTTTATTGCGACCGGGCCATATGAAATGGTTGCCTACGTACTCCTATTAAAGAGGAGATCAGGTCGACGCAGTTCACCCCTCAGGGCGAGATGAAAACCGTAATCCCATGTGCAGGTTAGAGTGCGGGGAGGAGAGAGTTTAATCCTAGGTTGAGGATAAACTGTAAGTGAAAAGTTTGATCCCATGTATGGGTAGCCAAACTGTATATGCAAGAGGTTCAATCCACGGTGGGATGACCTAAGTTGTAGGAACACAAAGTAGAAAGCCAGGCTACTGGCTTGAAAGGTATGTTTCCCTGAGTGGCAAAGTGTAGAAAAGTTGTTTGTGGTAAAGGTTTAAAGAATCAGAATGACTGGTGACCTGATGGTCTACCACTAGGATGTTTACTTGATGGTAACTTCAGACATAGTACCGTTTCATGGCGTCTGAGTTGATGAGTTGCGGAAATTCATCGCCGTCCATTTCTTGCAATCTGAAAGCGCCTCCTGTCAATACTTCCTTGGCAATAAATGGGCCTTCACAGTTAGGAGCGAATTTTCCTTTAGACTGATCTTGGTTGTCCAGTATTTTCTTTAAAACTAAGTCATGTTGTCTGAATTGCCATAGTCGGACTTTTTTGTTATAGGATCGGGCAATCCTTTGCTGATATAACTGACCATGGAAGATAGTCGCGGTTCGCCTTTCGTCTATTAGAGACAATTGGTGATACCTATCTTGTACCCATTGGTCTTCATCCAACTGAGCGTCTATCAATACTCTAAGGAATTCCATCTCAACTTCTATGGGGAGCACTGCTTCCATCCCATAGGTCAATGCGTAGGGGGTTGCCCCAGTGGAAGTGCGCATTGAGGTTCTGTAGGCTAACAGAGTCAGAGGCAATAGGTCAGGCCAATTTTTGTGATTGGCGGACATCTTTTGCATAATCTTCTTGATGTTCTTGTTAGCTGCTTCAACAGCACCATTCATCTTCGGACGATAGATGACTGAGTTGAGATGTTTTGTGTGGAATTTAATGCATAATTCATCCATCATTTTGTTGTTGAGGTTCTTGGAATTGTCGGACACAATCACCTCTGGTTGTCCATATCGACAAATGACATTGTTTCTGATGAAAGCAATGATGACTTCTTTAGTAACCCTGGGGAAGGAGGCTATTTCTACCCACTTGGTGAAATAGTCGATCATGGTAAAGTTAAATCGATGACCAATACTGGCTTTAGGCTCAATGGGCCCGATAACGTCCATTCTCCACATTGAGAAGGGCCAAGGTGAACTCATATTGTGAAGTTTCCATGGAGGGGCGTGTATAGCATTCCCATGAATCTGGCACTGATAGCATCTCCTGACATGGTCATTGCAATCAGCTTTGAGAGATAGCCAATAATGTTCTGTCGTGAGGACTTTCTTGACAAGGAGGGGACCACTCATGTGGGGGCCATAGACTCCGCCATGGATTTCATCCATAAGTCTTTGGGCTTGATCTTTGTCTAAACATCTGATGAGACCCAATCCTGCATCTCTTTTGTAGAGTGCATCTCCACTCAGGTAGAATTTCATAGCCAGTCGGTGGATCCGCCTCTGTTCAGTCGGGCTCGCCTCAGCGGGTGTAGATCCATCTCGCAGATATTCCTTGATATGCTGATACCAAGGATGTTGGATAGGAGGTAGCTCATCCGATACTTCTCCAACGCAATTCCCGTTGGCTGGGGCCTTGTGCAGGGATTGTGACGCTTGGCAAGTGTTCCTTGTCTGATATGCAAATCAAGGAGGCCAAAGTTGATAACGCGACTACGAAATCATTCTCATTACGAGGAATGTGTAGAAATGATATTTCTTCGAATCCCAAAGCCATCTTTAAAACCTGCCGATGGTAAGGCAGCAAATGTAGTTCCTTGGTTTGATAGATTCCGGTGGATTGTCTGATTACCAACTCTAAATCTCTAAGGACAGTTAACCGCCTGATGCCCATTGAATGGGCAAGTTTTAGCCCCATAAGACAGCCTTCATACTCAGCCGTATTGTTGGTGCTGACAAACTATAATTTGACGCCAACGGGATGCTGCTCCCCCGTATCAGATACTAGAACTGCTCTAGCTCTAGAACCTTCCATATTAACAGCTCCATCGAAATACATCTTCCACGTTTGGCATGTATCGTACTGATGGTGTTGCTGAATTGTCATTACTCCTTCATCAGGGAAGTATGTCTCCAAGGGTTTGAAATCCCCTAATGGTGCGGCGGCTAGTTGATCTGTAATTCCTTGGCCTTTGATGGACTTTTGAGTAACATATACGATATCAAATTGTTGTAGGATCAACTGCCATCTAGACAGTCGATAATTCAGTATAGGTTTACTGAACACGTACTTGAGAGGATCCACGCGGGATATGAGATGGGTTGTGTGACCATGGAGATAATGATGTAACCTCATGGCAGCGCATGCTAAAGCACAACATGTCTTTTCGATCAGAGTGTACTTGTGTTCACTACTGCTGAATCTTTTACTGAGGTAATAGATAGCTCGTTCTAGGCCTCTATTGTCCTTCTGTCCCAGCAGGCAGCCCATGGCATTGTCACTTACGGACAGATACATAAATAGGGGAACATCATCCCTGGGTGGTACCAAGATGGGAGCTTTAATTAGCTATTTCTTGATTGTAAGGAAGGCATTCTGGCACTCCTCATTCCATTTCATGGAGGAGTTCTTCCTTAATAGCTTGAAGATTGGATCACAGGTTGCTGTGAGTTGAGAAATAAATCTGCTAATGAAGTTGATTCTTCCCAAAAATCTCCGTATTTCCTTTTCTGTCTGAGGAATGGGAATTTCAGTGATGGCTTGGATTTTGGCAGGATCCAGCTCTTTCCCATTGTGGCTGACTAGAAATCCTAGCAACTTGCCTGATTTAATGCCAAAGGCGCACTTAGCTGGATTCAACTTCAAGTTGTACTTACGCAACCTGTTGAACAATTTCCTGAGATGGTCTATATGGTCATCCTCCTTCCGGGACTTGACAATAATGTCATCCACGTAGATCTCAATCTCTTTATGCATTAAGTCGTGGAAAAGAGCCATCATAGCTCGTTGATAGGTAGCTCCAGCGTTGATGAGGCCAAATAATAACCTTCTATAGCAAAAAGTTCCCCAAGGAGTGATGAAAGCAGTTTTTTCACGATCTTCCTCGGCAACCATGATCTGATGATACCTCGCAAATCAATCTGCAAAGGAGTACATGTCGTATTGCACAGTATTGTCAATGAGAATGTGGATAAATGGCACGGGAAAGCTATCTTTTAAGCAAGATTTGTTCAAGTCCCGATAATCCATGTAAACTCGCACCTTCCCTCTAGGTTTAGGTACGGGCACGATGTTAGATATCCACTCAGGATATGTAGACACCATTATGATGTCAGCTTGAAACTGTTTCACAATTTCTTCTTTCACCTTTAAACTCCATTCAGGTTTCAATCGCCGGAGCTTTTGCTTGACTGGTTTGAATTCCTCTTTGATGGGAATGCGATGAAGGACAATGTCAGTGGACAAACCCTCCATATCTTTATGAGACCATGCAAACACATCCTGGAACTGGGTTAATAGCGTAACCATGTCATTCCGTCGGTTTGGGGTAAGGTCTGAACCAATCTAGATTAACTTAGGGTTTTCTGAGGTTCCGAGATTAAAAGGAGTGGTTTGATCAAGGTTGGGTTTAGGTTTGTCTTTTACCCATTCTTGAATATCTGGAGGCACCTCAATGTCATCTGGTATATCCACCAAAGCTGAATTCATCTCTACATCAAAGGTACAATCCTTGCGGAGAAGAGGCACCATATCAGCAAGTACATGCACATCTAAATTCAGAGTCTCGAAACAAAATATGCTTTCACTTAGTATATATGAA
The DNA here is from genome assembly GCA_016801055.1 of Panax notoginseng. NCBI lineage: Eukaryota > Viridiplantae > Streptophyta > Magnoliopsida > Apiales > Araliaceae > Panax > Panax notoginseng. The sequence goes on along the minus strand of CM029014.1, from coordinate 64,445,781 downwards.
ATGTGTTGATCATACACAGTGTTAGCATATACTGGCAAAATAAACCGCTAATACTGTACAGAAAAGTAAGCAGTTATTATATCTACAGGGCAGAAAGAGTTTCTACCCATTTTACCCTTGACGACCAATGCAAGGAATGCTGTTCCAATTGGCAAGAGCAAATTCCTAGTGAACCGCAGTGATAGAGGGATTATCATCATCTTTCCTATCCCGAATGATAGCCATTATGTCTGCGCAATCATCGTCTGGGGTGTATCTGTTGGTATGCTCATCATGAACGATGATGCATATGTCAGACATCATCCTGATGACATCTTGCTTGATTCTTTGTTCCTCTTCCTCCACTGCGAGATCTGGAACAAAGATTTCTTTCTCCTTCACCGGTACCGGCTTGGGACATAACATCGCCATTATATTGGCTGGCACCTTTACGGGAGGTTGTGCGGACTTAGAGCTTGAAGGCGAAGCTAAACGCCACATGGTCGAAGTTGAAGGAATTTGCTGATGCTAATGAGGATTCTTGTGACTAGAGTTGGTAGAATAGCCTAGTCCAGCTGTCCCAATTTGCTTGGTTAAGCGAATAGGGTACTTGACACCCTGGCAATCTTTACCCAACCCTTGTCCCGGTTTATGACCCAACGACATCATTTCTTGCGTGGCCGACATTACCTCGACAGAAATCTGGGGTTCGGGCAGTGGCGTTCCAATAGCATGGTATTGGGTATTGCTTATTTCCAAAGCATGAAAACTAATTGGCTCAACATCCTTATTGGCATTGATGAGCGGCATGTCCCCATGATGAGGAATCTCCGGTTCAGCGTTGACTGTGACCAGACTATTATTGATGATGTATTTCAACTGTTGGTGAAGAGTGGAGGGGACTGCCCCTGCCATGTGAATCCATGGTCGTCCCAAGAGCAGGTTGTATCCCGAATCTATCTTGAGCACATGGAAGGATACGCAGAATGTATGAGGACCAATCTCAATTGGCAGCTCAACTACTCCGACCGAGTTACGGCAGCCTCCATCAAAAGCTTTGATGATGGTATGGCTACTCTGAATTCGATTGGGATTGATATTCATCTTCACCAAGGTAGCGTATGGGCAAATATTCAGAGAGAAAACTCCATCTATTAAAACTTCAGCCACCATATATCTGGAGGACAAGACCGCAATGTGCAACGGTTTGCAATGACCGGTCCCTTCAGGAGGTATGTCATCATCAGTGAAGGATAGCACATTGTTGTTGAAAATGTGATCAACCAGATGTTGAAACTTTTCCGTATCAACTGATGTCGGTAGATAGGCTTCTTCTAAAACCTTTAACAAGACCTTCCGGTGATTCTCGGAGGTTAGGACCAAATCCAAGATTGATATCTGTTGTGGAGCTTCTTTCAAGCTCAAAACAAACCTTGGCTTCGTTATGACCCATAGTGCGGAGGAAATTTTTAATCTTCTCAATGTGTACTTTCCCCTTAGACTTGATGACAGGCTTTATTACCCGTTGGGGAAGATACAGTGGATTTTCCTTTGACACTGCAGTAGTTATATGCGAGGTGGATCCTTCACCTTCTCCATAATTCCACGGAACTGCGCGTAAGCTAACAATAGGATATTCTGCTCTGCACGGCAAGTTGATTAGCTCGGGAGTGGCCACTTTCAAAGGATTGTTGATTCCCTTGAGTTGAATTACTGGCATGACAAGTGATTTGTTAACCCCATCATTTTCAGTGGAAATGACTGCTACTACACTCTTCCACTTAGTAGGACACGAATCCTCACTTGCCCGTAACACAGTGTCGTTATCTGCCAGACGCAGTACGCCACTGTCGATTAAATTTTGAATAAGGTGGCGGAGTGCCCTGCATTCTTCTGTGCTGTAACCGTGAGATTGAGAATGATATTGGCATACTCCCTCAGAGTTGTATCGTCCTGAACGGGGGTTGATTGGAGGTAGAAGGGAACTAATCCTTCCTTCATTGATTAACATATGAAGTATTTCCTCCATAGGTTGGCCCAAATATGAGAATTCCCTTTTGTTGGCAAAATCCCGACGGGCCTTAGCATTCACTCTCTTCGTCACTTTGTCTTCCAGCATTTCATTTTCTGAAAGTGAAGAGGGAATATTCATGACAATAGGTAGAAGACTGGCATGCTCCTGGCTGATTAGCTGACGAGTCACTTGATGCTGATAAGTCACCAGTTCTGCCAATTGCTCAATTTGTTTACATAGAGCTTTCATCTTTCGTTCCATTGTGAATTGAAACTTGGCATAATCCCATCTGTCATCACCATCTTTGGGGGTCTGGGAGGATTCACAGCTGAAATTGGAACTCTGTCCACTGCTCCAATTGATCATATTGACCTTTTCTTCTTTGTGTTGAGGAAGAGGGTTGTCTTGAATGTGAGGCTGATCGGGTTTGGTGACCACAATTTCCCCGTTGTCTATCAGGTCTTGGATTTTGTGTTTCAAGGCGCAACAATCTTGAGTATCATGTCCAGGTGCCCCGGCATGATAAGCACATTTCTGAGCAGCATTAAAACCCCGACCATTAGGGCTGGCTGGTGGAAGAAGATGCGTGATTTTCTTCTGTGTTGTTAGAAGATTGAGAATGTTCTCGAGGGTGTCCCCTAAGGGTGTGAATACTCGAGGTCATTTGACTTCTCCACCTTTTGGTACTGGAGGGTTTGAAGACTATGCTTGAAAAGGAGTGTAATTTCTCCTCTGGATAGGCATGTTTTGACTGCCTTTTTGACCCTGTAGTATCAGGGAAACATCATCTTCTTTCTTTTTATGGACCCTCCGGGGGTTGTTCCCATAATTTCCAAATTGGATGTGATCAGCAACAGCTTTGAGTGCAGCTAGGTCTTGAATATTTTCGGATTTTAATCCCATTTCAGCCATCTCCCCATGTTTGACCATTTCAAAAAATGGTTTACCGATGCCGGCTAAAACTCTTTCATAGAAAGGTGCTTCTTGTATGTCTATGAAAGTTATGACCATCTCTGATTCTGTCATGGAAGGACTAACTTGGGAAGCTAGGCGTCTCCACCTTTGAGCATACTCTCTGAAAGACTCATTAGACTTTTTCTTGACCTTGGTAATTTGATACCGATCAGAAGCCATTTGAGATTGCAAGTTGTATTGGGTGAGGAAAGTGTGTGCTAGCTCTTCCCAACTATGGATCTTTGAATTGTCTAATCTTGTGTACCACGAACGGGCTTCTCCAGTTAGACTTTTTTGGAACAGCTGCATTCTGAGTTTTTCATCCTCTGCATAAGATCCCAGTTCTCCAATAAACACCTTTAGATGTGTGTAAGGATCTCCTAACCCGTCATATTTTTCAAAGTCAGGAGTCTTAAACTTTTCTGGATAATGAATACCAGGGAAAATACACAAATTAGCATGTGAAGCACTCCTGTGTGTTCAAATTCCTTTGATAGTGCGAAGATCTCTTCCATTTGGAGGACTTTCTTTTTGATGTCACCAGTGTCTGGGTCTGCAGTGGGATGGGCAGCATCATGAGTTTTGTTGGTCGGATCCAACTGTAGTTCAGGTATTGTAACGACCTGGGTTCCTCCTTGTGTGGAGGATTCAACATGTACGGGTATTTTCTGACCCTGTGTAGACTGGTGTAATTATTTTTGTAGAATAGCCAAATCTGTAATCTGTTTGCTTAATCCGTCGAATTCTTTGTGAGAAACTGGATTAGGTTCAGTCTGGTCGGATGACAACATGATTGACTATAGGCCTTTTGCCTTTTTGGACTTTGAACGGGTGGTAGGTCCGATTGATTCCCTGCAAAAGACTTGCATAGTTTAGTCTTTAGGGAAGTGGATAATAACATGCTATACGATGCGCCCAGTTTAGGAATTTTATCCTGGAAAACGGATGTCAGCTGTTTGTAGCATGTATGTGTACACATTTCTTCAAATTTCTCATTACATGGAGATAGATATGGAAGATAATTACAAGTAATTGTACTTTACAAGTAATTTTAAATGAGAGCATGAAGAGACTTTCCTCCGTTTTGGGTTTATCAGAGGTTGACCTATCTTAGGTTACTCTCACGGCTTTTTGGCATGAACGTTCCCAAATCATCGCAATCTACTTGACGGGAAGTTAATTTGGTCTTTCAACTGGAGCGAATTTGGGTGGTGCCTTTCCTGAGCCTCGGAGAATTAGTCTTCTCACGAGTTCAGTAATCAAACACCGATGGGATAACCTCCTGGTGGAGGGACCACACAACATATATTCACATACATCGCATCTCACTGTATGACATGATGACATGTGCGAAGCACTAATATCACAAGCAGTTTATAGTGCGAAGCACTAATATCACAGGCAGTTTATAGTGCGAAGCACTAATATCACAAGCAATTTATAGTACGAAGCACGAAGTAAGGAAATGCATTCATACACATTCATCACAAAATATAAATGCAACATCCACACACAAGCATATAACAATTTTGAAAAAATTGTAATAGCTGCTTAAGTCCTCTTACTGGAGTCCCCAACCGAGTCGCCACCTGTCGACGTCGGGATTTTTAATTGTTCCTTTCCGTTACTTGTTCTTTGGTGTTCTCATTTTAGGTGAGATTTGTTTGAAAAAACAAGTGAAAAAGGTCCGACATGTATAATGTCGACGATGGACTGTTAAGAGTCGCCAGTTGATTTTTTAAATGGTTGTACCAACACAACCGAGAAAAGGTTTGCACATTGACCCAGTGATGTGACACTGCTAAACGGGTCGGTGAAACCGAGATTCATTAGGGTTTGGGGACTTGGTTATACGGAGGGAAGGTGTTAGGTACCCCCAGACATCCTTGTTACCACGGTGATCGCCTCTTTTCAAGAAACTGTTCTCTAAATGTGTGTGTGTGGGGGTCAATGTGATGTTATTTGGAAGTAGTGCGAGGCCTCGTTCGCACCTATATACACAGGGTTTGAATTTTATGTAAAAATTCAATTTTAAGTAAGATATGGCAGTGATGTTTTATAAAAGAGGTTTTTCAAACCCTGATGCTCAATAGTAATTGAGACCTTTTACACTTCCATTTTATTCCGTATTCGGCTGGATTGATTTTATTTGACAGATGCGAAGCATCCGTACGAAAATACTTTACAAAAAGATGTTGAATTCCTCGTGGGTATGAAAACCATCTGAGGAAATCCAAACATCACAGATATATTTACAAGCTGCTTACAGCTGAAAAGGTCCATCACGGGAATCGAATCTAGATTCAGAGGATTGAATCTGTGATCACATGATTCCTAGGCTCACATGATGCCGCAATTGATATAAACGCAGTAAGCAGGTATATATAAAAGCTGTAAATATATATATATATACATACATGATCACCAACCACGAAGCACCTCCATGGCGGATCAGAAATATAAATAAAGCTGTAAAAGCTATCAACCGCCACGGAGGAAACTCCATGCGGGACGAAATGTAAAGAAAGCTGTAAAAACGATCAACCACCACGAAGTAAACTCCAGGTGGGACGAAATATACAGAAAGCTGTAAAAACGGTCAACCACCACGAAGTAAACTCCACGTGGAACGAAATGTAAAGATATATATATATATATATATATATATATATATATATATATATATATATATATATATATATACATAAAAGCATATAAATGCACCGGATGTAAAATCCAGTCTCATCGAACAGAGTTCGACCATAGTTAATATATATATAAGTATATATATAGGAAATCAAGTAAACGCACCAAACCAAAGTTTAGGCTCATCGAACAAAGTTCGACACACAGATAATGTATATAAGTATATATATATATATATATTAAAGCAGGTAAACGCTCCGGATGTAAAATCCAGGTTCATCGAACAGAGTTCGACCACAGATAATATATATAAGTATACATATATTAAAGCAGGTAAACGCTCCAGACCGAAGTTTAGGCTCATCGAACAGAGTTCGACACGCAGTTCATATATATATATATATATATATATATATATATATATATATATATATATATATATTGAAAAGCAAATAAACGCTCCAGACCGAAGTCTAGGCTCAATCGAGGCATAACACGATAATGTTAGTCAATATATATATATATATATATATATATATATATATATATATATATATATATATATATATAGACTGGAATTAAACCACGGACCGAAGTCCGGGCAAAAGCAAGCAACACGACTTTCAATATGTAGAAGGGTGTGTGCAAAGATGAAAAGAATTACTCTAAAGTGTGTGAGAAGGCTTACAGTGGGCTGTCAAAGAAGACTTTTATATCTTTAGAGTGGGTAAACACATACTTTTGTAGGTACAAAAGGGCTATATATGAGCTCACAGGTGTTTAAAAGGGAAAAGTACACTGCCTGGGATGAGTGCAGAGCAAATTGGGCAGGGCTTCCTCGCCGTTTTCTCTTACAAAATGGCCACCCCAAGCCCTCTATTTATAGAGGGTGGAGCCGCAGGTGTACCAGAGGAAACCCGGGTGGGCTCGAGTTTTTCGGCTCGGATCGTCTCGAAGTACGTGCACTCGGGCACTGTAATGTCCACTCGAACTTTCAGAAGTGCAATCCGGGCATCCGTTTGAGGTATACAGGACCTATTTTGGACCGCCGTTGTCGAGAGTTGTACGATGACATAGGATTAGAGTTTGTGTGAAGTCCTTGAAGATGGGACGGTGCCCTCCGGTCTTCAAGCTTTAACTTTTATCCGTTACCCCGCACAATAGTCACTCGGGATTGATTAGTCTTGTGGGACATTGTTGCGTAGATATGTTGAGGCGACGTGGCGTGACATCATGTTGGTCAGATGACGACGTTTCCCCTCACCGGTGTTATCGCCGGATTAGGCTGATAAAGCAGACGTTGCTCAGCTTCGCTGAGATTGGACTGCTGTATTTTGTTGAAGGTCCTCATTGTCATCTTTGAGGTGTGTTTGTCTTCCCGATGTTATCGATGGGTTGGTACAGTGGATCTCGTTGTGAGCGCCGAGATTGAAGCTGGTTACATTTGTAACAAGCATTTCCGGGGTTATCGCCGAAATTGTGTTCCTTGGGGTTATCACCAAGGTCGGTGGCTATTCCCATGGTTGGGACGGAGACTGGATACCTCGGGGTTATCTCCAAGGTTAATCGGTCTTCTCCGGTGTGTGTTCCGGTATTGTATCTGCATGCCTCGGGGTTATTTCTGAGATTATTACTCCCATATTGCGATCCGGGGTTGATGCTGAACTTCCGGTAGTATACGGTACGGATATGGATCGTCTTTCAGGGTTCCCTCTTAAAAGACGAATCTGCTCTCCTGCAATGTTAGTGACAGGTGTACAGAAAATTTTGAGTGTCTATAGAACAACTAGGAATTTTCAAGACGAAAATAAAAAAAATTCGGGAACAAAAATATTTTTGAGGAAAAAGACGAAATAGTCACTATTCATCCGTTTCTGCTCGGAGATTTATTTTGAAATTCCTAGAAGTTATTGATTACGTAAATTTTTGAGACGTGATGGAATATTCAATAATATTTCAGTTATGACAAAAACGAAGTTTTCGCCTGCGGACTTAAAACCTAAGGGTTAGGAAAAGTGAGTTCCGAGAATTTTATGAGTACGTATAATAATTATGGTTATTATGCGTGAGAGATACAAGTGTAATACTAGTTATTATATGAGTATAGTACGAAGATTATTACGACGTATAATACGAATATCGTACGAAGATAAATGAAGAGAATACGAGAATACGAGAATAGAATGCATAGAATACGATGAGTTTTAATGAACTTTGAGTTCATGGACTTTGTAGAATCCAATTGGACTTGAATTATGTCAAGCCTAATGATTGTGAAATCAAGCCCAAGATAGGCCCAATAAGAATTAGGGTTAAGGCCCAAACCAAGAAAAGAAACCGCGGATAGAACCAATGGGTAAACGGATGGGTAATAACCATGGGGCAACCCATGAATGACCCAAAGTGGTGGCCAAGTAAAGTACTTGGTGGCTAAGTTAATGTGTTGGCCAAGTGAAATTAAGGCTTAAGCCATGAATAGTAAGGAGGTTAAGGGGGGCGAAATGACTAAAATACCCCTAGCTTTGAAAATCTATAAATAAGAAGCTCATTTTATTGTTTTTGATTTTTGAAAATCCTACAACATTGAGAGAAAGAGAGAGTGGTCTGATGGGAAGGAGAAGGAGGAGGAAGAGCTTGCTCATGTGTAAACTTTGTCCGACGGAAGAAGATTAAAGAAGAACGGTAATCCGAACCCTAGTCTCTTCTATTATTTTCTTTAAGTTTAATATATTTAAAACATAACTTAATGAGAATAAGGAGTAGAAGATGTTAGTAATGATTTCCTATGCTTGAAATCATAAGAAAATAAAGAAATGAGAATTAGAAGTTTAGTTTGTAAATTTCTTAAGGAAGTATAAGATTCGTGAGGATTTTGAGCGATCCGAATAAATATTATGAATAAATAGGTGAAATAAGTAAGGAATGGTGTTTTATAACATCAAATTCCAATAAAAAGTGAAATCGTAATCCAAAATATCGATTAAAATGAAGAATGAACGAAGAACACGAAGAATACCCGAATAACACGAAGAACGTTGTTGATGGACAAATTTAAAACCATCGTAGTGTAATTGTTGTTGATGGACAAGTTTAAAACCATCACGTATAAGTTAGTTTCTTATTGTTTGGTTAGGAACAGTAGAAACATTCATGAAGAACGGACTAAAACGTAGCTATAACGAAGTTATGGCAAAATTTTCGTAAAAGATGAATAAGAATTAGAAAGTTAGTAAATGAACCTGAATGTGTTGGGTTTCATAAGGAAGAAAGAGAACATAGAAAATGTGAGTTGTGGACTCAAGAACGAATGAGTTCTGAGTTCGGATGATCGAATTACGGACGAACGAGCGAAGAACGTTATAAGCATAAAAATGAATGAAGGGTGAAGATTAAGCCAATTGAATGGCATGTTAACGGATTCAGAAAGATGTTCTGTCTGAGGGGTGTTGAAGTACTTAAGATAAGGAAAAGAAGGGCTTTGGAATGAACTCGTTCCGAGTTATAACGAAGAAGTTATGAGAACGGGAAATAAGCGTCTCAAATGGGATTTAAAACTTAGAAAATTTTCTAGGGTTTTGGCTCGGTGCCGCAGCGCCGGCTAAGCTTGCAGAAGTGGCGCCACAGCGCGAGCTCGGGCCTCAGGTTCTGTTAGTTAGCGCCGCAGCGTGAGTGTTAACAAAGAACTTGGCGCCGTAGCGCCAGGCCAAAAGAGAAGAGAGACAAGTAGGCCACGCCGCAGCCCGAGAGAGAGGAACGGGCACGGCGCCGCAGCGCCGGTGCAGGGACATGGCCAGAAATGAGATTTTTATTTCTCAATTACTAGGGGATGTGCAAGAAAGAAATATGAACATGTAGTTCACGTAACGTAACACTTAAGAAAGTGAGTTAAACCTTTAGTAAATGTTGAACGAAAAGATCAAATGAGATTAAAAGACAACGATTGTAAGTGCAAGTTACGTAACCGATATCCGGGGACCGTACTTGTGATAAACGAACGTGAGGGATTGCTATGGTTGTGACTCCTTAGACGTTGAGTGACGAGGGTAATGAATAACATTTCAATGTTATGTCATGATAATGAGAGCTAAGTTTGAAGCGTATAGACGCTGTGAACGCAACGTTGTTGCGATGGACGCTTGGTCTTAGCATACAACATTCGGTATAGCTTCGACACTAAGAATAAGTAATGAACATGGGGTTCATGTAATGGATAACGAAAGTATTAAATAAGTTATGAATTATCAAGAAAGCCGTAATGAATGGTAATAAGATTAATGAAAGTCGAATGTGAGTTAGATAAGAATATAAATCATCCAAGATGATGAACGTTCTGAGTAAGACATCTCCATATGTTATGAAGCCGTAAACTGGTAAAGGAAGTTAGACGCATAAGCTTAAATTTTAAGAACGCAAACCCTAAGAAGTAAAGTGAAGTTTAAACCAATGCGTAAATCAAATATATGACTAATTGGTGCTTATGCTTTCCTTATGTGTTACTTAGGAGTTGGAATGAGCAGTTCAGCATAAGATTGAATGCTAGTTTCTTAAACTTCTCAGATGTTGAACTTGAGAAGTCTTGTCTATGTGCATATGTGCGATGTATGTACAAGGTGGTAGTATATATGAGGCCTTGTTCCACAATTTGAACACTTCGGTGTTTCTATGATATGAACTGTTCTGTGATTGGGCTGTTCAATATAAGTATGTTCTGTTTATACATGAACCGTTATTGTTAAGTCTGTGCTAATGATTCTAGCCACACATGATGTGTATGAAAAAGGTAGAGGAATGAAAGTATTTCAAAGTAAAAGTGACTGATGTTTTAAAATGATATGAATCGAGACTATTCCTATTATTTAAGCTGCTTCATAACCTTTGTTCGATTATAGAAGTTCTAAAGAAATGTTTTAATTCTGAAGTTGTTTGTTCAACTGTTATGACTTGCTGGGCAATTAAATGCTCACTCTTGCTTTAAATGAAAATCAATTTTCAGCGAACAAAGTTAGAAGAACTGAAGGATCCCGTAAAGATCAAGCTGACGGTATCCAGATGAAGTGTCATGCAGAATGTGAATGAGCGAGAAGATCAAGTGAAGACTTGTAATGTAGAAAGATGAAACTGAACGATAGACTAGTTTAGTGAACTGTTATGTATCCTTGGTGGCGGATAAAAGTCACTCTTGTAAGATGAAATGAATAATGTATTATTATTATTTGTAATGAAAGAGGTTAAAAGGTTTCCAGAACCTGAGATTTGAGAGTGTACGTTGTTATATTTCAGTATATAATGATGTATCCTGGATGAATGATGTACTCGTGACGTACGGAATTCGGGTGTGAAGATAGACCGGATTTCGGGGCGTTACAACGATTGCTTTTAGAATAACTGCTAGTCAAGTAGACTTTGAACTATAACGCTCCAATGGAATCAATAGCTAATTGACCCTTTGGTTACTGGCTACAGAATAAGTACTTGAAGGGATCAGCCTCGCGTACACCATGTATATGCATAACATTCAAATCTGTTCTTTGTATCATATAATAGATACCTAGGGTACTCCCCTATCATAGAAGGGGTGTTCTTTCATTCTAAGAATCCTTACCATCAATTGGTTTGGATAGCTTTTATAAAACTTCATATACTTGTCTGACCGAACAAAGGTTAAGACTCTATCTGACACAATTTAAGAATTATAGAACTTTAAATGATGTACAAGTCCAAGACTGTACGAACTCAAGTTCACCAAGTGCGAATATCAATAATATCGATGTGGAATAATTGAAAAGTAATTAATCCACTTAATAGCATGCTTGGAAATAAGATTTAAGCTTAAATGAATAACTTTTAATTCAACAATAGCATTCTCAATACAATATGTGAAGGATAAGAAACTTTCACAACAAACAAAGTTGTGTAAGCTAGGAAACATTACAACACAATAATAAAGTGTTCGGATAATTGCTCAATATAAATTTGCTTCAGGTTAGGGAACTTGCTAAACAATAATTGGAGTAGGTTTAAGGAACTTGCAACACAATAAAATAGTGTTCGGATACTTGCTCAAGTAAACGAATAAGAGTTTAGGAACTTGCCTGTTTGCTCAGCTACAAAATAAGTCTAGCTTTTGCTAACTTGCGTTGAAACGACATAACATTAACAAGTAGTTCTTTCCAATTAGTATGTGTAAACTAATATGAGTCTACACTTACAAAAAATCAAATCATCACATAACATTCTTCTATACATGTGTCATTACATTACAATATTAGTTTCTAGCACCATATGTCATAGTTGAAATCACTATTAACTTTCAAAGTTGCAAACACTAATTCATCATAGAATATTTCAATAACATGCTTATTACCACATGACTACTATATTGGATATGTATTACAGATTAGAGTAATCATATAAGCATGCATCAGTTCTGAATTTATTAACAAAACTCAGACCTCACAACAGACTGGCGCGGCCGCGCTTGGTTTGTACTGAGGAGTGGTGCGGCCGCGCTGCTCCTGGTGCAAACCAAGACATGGCTGCTCCTGCAAAAAACTAGTGTTCTCCTTTCTTGCACAAATATGAATAATCATGCACAACAAACATGTTATGATATGAATAACTAAATTTAACCCTTCGTCAAAACATAACATCAGTCATTATTCGCTTTCATTTAATCAAGACTACACATGTTAAGCTAACAATCATGCAAGCCTACCATACCTCATACTTTCATATACATAAATATGAAATATCAAAAACATACTTACAAGTTCTCAACTTAATGTATATATAGTTTATCAAGTTCATTTTCAAAACTTTAAGTCTCTATTAGTAAAATTCATTCAAGCATACGAGATGAGTTTGCATAGTATAAATCATGTTTTCATAATCACATAATAGATCATACGAACATATCATTAAGTTCAAAACTTAGTGTATACATAGTTCGTTTATACATAGCCAATAAAGTCCTTTTTCTTGAAATTTCTCTTTTTAATCATGCTTAAATATCTCATATTACCTTTAACCATATAACCAGTCATATTGACATACGTCAAGATATATCAGAACATAACACACTCGCATCCAAGTTTAGAACATGTTTTGCAAAAAAATTTATAAAAAAATTAGTTCCCAACTCCTTAAACTTCTTTGAACGCTTATACTTAAATCAACTAACATGGCTTCTTCACACATAGCAAATCTCAGTCCGCAAGTTAAGGTTGTTTGTATGCATATAATAATCAAAGTAATATGCTCAGACTATCCTAAGGAGCTAACATGAGCAACTGTGATCTGCTACCCACGCGGTCACGCGGTTAAAGACTAAGGAAGTGGCGCGGCCACGCCACTACGCCCAGAAACAAAAAATATGGCCTCTGCTTCTGCAGAGGCTCAACTCCAATCATTGCCAAACATCTATTTGCTGCAACTTAACTACTTCTAATACTTCTAAGCATGAATACCAACTAAAAGAACACAACCTTAAGCTAATTCATGCCACATTACTAAGAATTCATGAGAATTACAAGAATTTACCAAAAATCCAACTCAAGAAAAAAATAGGAATTTTACCTCCTTGAAGCTTAAATTGATTTCCTTCTCTCCTCTGATAATACTCCCTAATAGCTCAGCAACTAACACTCTCTACTACACTTCTCAGACAATCTCAGCAACAAGAAATGAAAAGAGAAGTGTTCAATTTATAGAAAGTTTATTGACCATGCTAAGCTATTATCCAAGCAATCAAACCAAGGGATGAAAGAATAATTCATTGGATTGAGAGAGTTTGGTGGAAAGAGATCACCAACTCCCTCTTCCCATTTCTCAGCTCATGATCATGGCTATAGTAGCCTTTTGGTTCTTGCTGGTCTTCACGCAATGGTAGGGAATATGTAGCGCCCCCAAATCCGGGTATCTTCCAACCCGACAGATGGTGCTATACTGTACAATCATTCATACATTCATTCAATTGAAAGTCTCAAAGAACGAGCATAACTTCTATATATTTAAAGTAATATTTACATTTCTCAGGTTCTATACCCGTTACACAGGTTCTTTGTCATAATATTAGTTACATTACAACATTATACCTATACTATTACAAGACAGCTTAACAATCTGCCTTAGCTTTTCCTTTATTCTTTTTCGATCCTTCAGGACGTTCAGTCTTAACTGCATTCATATGGTTCAAGCAAGAGTGAGCATAACTAGCAAAGCAAGTATAACAATTTAATAACAACATGCTTGACACGTATGAATCGTATATCTTCAATAACTAAACAATAGTTATGAAGTACTATTGATAATTCAAAATAGCACTTCATCTTTCTTTTAAAATGTTTTACAATAATAACAATATTTAGTAAAACATTCACTCCGGTCAAAGACCTTGAGTGTTCATTCTTTCTTGGAAAAAACAAAAGACAACCCGGAACGAATTTCGTAAGCCCGATATTACTTATGAGCACTTCTAGGTGATCAGCCTATTGTACTCTATGTTGATCAACACTACATCCATTAAACGTATGTACGTTTAATCATTTGGCAACCTCACGTGCCTGTCATTTTACTGACAAAACATTTGTTTAACATTTCAGTTTTCTTCTGAAAACCATATTGAGTAGTTGACAAAAGACAACAACATTTGATAATAGATGAATGAATTACCAAGTCTAGCCAAGGGATTGGCTTTAACTTCAACATACCTTAATTCATGCGAAAGAATATATGAACCTCAAAAACTTGTTCAGATTGAACTGAGACAAGAGTGAGAATACTTGCCTTTAGCGTCTATTACCGTAATCTAACTTTATGTTTAAGTCTTTCAAGTCTCTACAATACATGATCACACAATGCTTTACATTAGGTCACATATAATCAAGTATATATATGACTATATCTTACCCTTCTTCTCAATCTAATTGTATATTAGATTCAGTTATTATTCGTTCCAGTTTATCATTATCCTTGCATTTATATTCTACTGAGTTATCTCAACTTTTATACAACATCCTTAAGGTTTAACAAAGTTACATTACATTCCTTAAGCTGTGTTTACTTTCAAAACAATTAGCTTTCTTTTCTGTGTACTTAGAAACATTCATTACTATATTTGTTCTGAGACTGGCGCTGCGGTGCGAGTCCTTAATTAATGGGCCGAGCTGCGGCGCCACACTACGGAAGATTTTCTCACTATACATGGCGCTGCGGTGCCACAAATTGTACTACGGTTCGCACTGCGGTGAACTCTTGCAGTGTGCTCGGATACTGTTACGCGCTGCGGCGTGACTCATTTAGCCTAGGGTTGGCGCCGCGGCGCCAACTCTGTGCACCAAAAAATAATTTCAGTTTTTAATTTTTGTGAACTTTCCGGACGCATAACTTCTTCGTTATAAGTCTGAATTGACTCGTTCAAAAGCCTACGATTCACAAATTACGTAATCTACGCATTCATGCAAGAATTTTGTCTATTTGAATTCGTTTGCTAAAAATTCACCTATTGGTTAATGTTTTAACGAAAACGATAAACGTTCATGAACGTTCAACGCTCGTTTCTTCGTTCTAAGTCAGAATCTGGTCATTTTCATGTCCATAACTCTTAAATGCCAAATATGACTTGTCTCCATTCGAAAACAATGGTTCCTAGTTCAAATATAAAATTTGACTTCTATTCCGAGAATGTCACGAATTCGACGATCATCGTCCAATCGTACAATTTCCAGCAAATCTTTATTCTTATGATTTGTTCCACATTACCAATGAATTCCATTCATCATGTGAACATCTCAACCTACATATTACAACAACTTATTCTAATTGTTGGAGTTTAGACTTATTCCTTCATGAGCTTATAACTTGTCAAATTATAAACTACTTAATACTTCATTGTTCATGACTTATGACAATTAAAGTTTCTTAATCATCATACCTTATATGTTCTCAACATATAACTTTTACTTATGTATTCATGATATATAATCATACAAGGTCTTAATTCACTTTTCTTAATAAACTCATTACAAGTTCATAATTTCATGCATAACATTCAAGGTTAACTTATAATAAGTTCATAACTTTTATAAGTTCAAATGACTTATTGCCAACTTATGTGGCTTAAGTTCATGACTTATACATTATTCTTTCTTCTTATCATTCATGTTTCTTAATCCATCTTTTCTTATCAACCTATCATGGTAGAGATAGAAGATAATGGAGAAGAAGTCTTACTCTTTTGAAGTCTTGATAAGGTAGCTTTCTCCTTCTTCTTACTTATGAAATGACTTATGTATAGCTTATTCTCTCTAACACTTAAGCACTTTAGAAGTGTTGGATTAATTAAACAACCAACAAATGGCTTGCAAGCTCGTCTATTTATAGACTTTCCAAAGTTAGGGTAGTTTGGTCATTAAATCATCCTACCTCCTCATGCACCTCCTTACTATTCATTACTTGCAAGGTAGAAAACTTATCCAAAGCTTGGCCATTACTTCTATTACTTGGCAATTATCTTAACTTGGTCATTACATTACTTGGTCACCACATTAAACCATATAAATATGGTTTACCCCATGGGTCAACCAATCCATGGATTTTAGTTTGGGCTTGGATTAATTAAATCATTGGGCTTTATATTAACAAACCACTAGTTGATTCCTTAATTAATAATTGGGCCTCACCCTTTAATTTACTTGGACTTATAATAAATCCAAGCAATCTTTCCCAAGTCCATTACCATTTCATAATACATATAGTTTATGTATTATTCTTGCATTCTAATTCATATAGAATTTATATATATTATTTCATCCTTCATACAACCTGTGAGGACCCCAAACTCGGATACTTGAAACCCGAACTCGGTTCTTCACGATACCATTTCTATGAGCGGAATAATACTAATAATAATAACAATAATATAAAAGATCAAATTAATTTACATCATTATCAGAGTCTAGCTCCCAAGTACGTAACCTTTAATACATTCATTACAACCCATGATAGCTAATATAATATCATTGTCATACTAAAGTTAACTATTACATAAGATAGCATTCATTCATTCAGCAACATTTCCCTTTAACTTGTTCTTAGCAGAGCTCTCTGGTCGTTCACACTTAGCTGAAAACATTTAAATTAAGCAAGGTTGAGCATTTGAGTGCCCAGCAAGCCATAGCAATTATATATATATAAGCTGAAAGGATTTAAATGTTTTCTTTGTACTATTCTTCTACAACAAGTCAATAGTTGTGAAGTATTCTGGACCAATAATAATAACATAACAACTCTCTTTCAAATTTTTGAAACTACATAATGACTATATCTGAGGTTATAGTGACATGCCATGAACATTGTTTTCATTTTCGAAAAGGTTAAACAGAAATTCATCTGTAAACCGTCATAACTTACGGGCACGGGGGTGATCAGCCCGTTATGCCCTGCATTGATCAATACTACGTGCAAGAACGAGGGTATCGTTCACTCTGTCCGCCTTGGGCGCATAAAAGTTTTTCCCGTGTAGGGATGTTCATACTTTTCTGGGTTCCAAATCAAAAGTTTTATCTTGTTCAACAATAATCTATAATTCGACATATATGTATACAGGTAATTGACAAAGGTATATCAACATGTGATTAAATACAATGATTATCCAAGTGGGGACACTTGTTTAACCATTTCTAGAAATTATCGAACAGAATATATAAGTCCGAATTATTATATACTAACATGTTGATATTCAATGAGCTTATATAATATAAAGTTCATAATCTGTACAATAATAATATAGTTTAGAAACAATCTTACTCACATCCATTGCATAAAGAAAATGCAAAGGTTAGATACTTGCCTGATGCGCTGCTTACAATATGCATCTTAGTTTTATCGCTTATCTCACGACCTATCATTAATAAGATCGTTCGTTCGATTAGAACAATATACTATAACACATAACACTGCTTATTGCAGTCAGCACATATCCTAATCACATTGACATATAAATTTAACAACCATTGAATCACAAATAATCACTTATACAATCAAAATATCTAAGTCCAGATCAAGTTCTGAAACATGTCGGTCTACCTACAACTTTATAGGGTAATTATCGAGTCTAAGACTCTACACTATAACTCAATATCCGTAAATATCAGTCATATTATTTTTAAATGACTCAATATAATTTTAAAACATTTATTATAATTTATCCTAAATTTTCAAACATCGGAATCATATTAAAATGATTTAAATACTAATCAATTCTATTATCATTAATATTTAATTAGTATTAAACTATTAATGAAATCATTTTCAAAATATTAAAGTTATGTATAATAACTCAAAATACTTTTAAAGTATTAATATTACCCTTAAATGATTTTTAAAATATTTAAAATTATTTTTAAATAATTAACATTAATATTAAAGTATTAATGTTCTATTCATCAAAATATTAAAAGTCATTGTTCATAACTTAAAATATTTTTAATTCATTTATATCCATTTTAAATGATTTTTAAATTAATAAAACCATTTTTAAACTATTTATTTAATATAATTATTAAATAAATTTAATGTCAATAATAATAACTTAATCATCATTAATATTAAATTATTAATAAAATTATCCTTTAAATATTAAAAGTTATATTTTATAACTTAAAATATTTTTAAACACTTTATTTTCATTTAATATGATTTTTAATATAATAAAATCATTTTTAATTAATTTACTTAATTCATTTAGTAAATAAATTAATTACCATTAATATTAATTTATTAATAAAATTTATCATAAAATATTAAAAGTCATTAAAAATAACTTAAAATATTTTCTTATATCATAATATAATTTTTAATGATTTTTCTAATATAAAAATCATTTTTAAATAATTTATTTAATATTATAATTAAATAAATTAAATGCTTTTCATATTTCAAAAATATTAAATATTTATGAAATATAATAAAAATAATTAAAAACTAATTTTCGGAATTTTTAATAATTTTTAATAATTTATTTTGTATTTTTTATAATTAAAAACTATTTTTTTCTATTTTTTTATTAATTTCTGGAAAATAATAAATAATCTGTCGCTAAAGGTCACCTATAGCGACAGAACCGTCGCTATAGGTGTTCTTCATGTTCTTGAGCATTCATAAGGCAGTTTCGTGGGTACCACTTTGACCATTGATTAAACGCTACCAAATCTGTTTTTGGACATGTTGATGGTCCGATAATGTAGTACAAGTACAAGACTACACGACCCAACAGACAACATCATCAAACCATGCATAACTAACGAGATCCGAAGCGTTGAACAAGCTGTCAGAGCTGTTCTTCATGTTCTGGGTTACCCAGAATTGAAGAACAGTTCGACTGCTCATTATTGGGCTTCCATAACTTGTGATCTAGGTGATTTTTTAGCGATTTAAAAGTTGCAGTGTGCAGCCAACATATAATAGAGTAGGTCTATCACATTATATCACAATAACAACAACAGATCAAGTAGATACGATCCGGTCAAACCCCGTCAGAACTCACATTCATAAGCTTTCTGGGTTACCCAGAAAGCGTATGTTGTGATCCTCCAGCCTGGTTTGACCGGCCACTGTAATAATCCGGTTTGATGTTTAGGTGTTCTAATAGCGGTGTTCTGTAGTTAAACTAACAAACTACAACATGGTTACAAGAACAGAATCAAAACAAGAAACAAGTAACAGATCATGGCTTGACAAAATCTTGTCAGGCACTGATTTTGAGTTTCTGGGTTACCCAGAAACTCTTTGGTCAAGCTCGGTCAACGGTATTTGACCGTTAATAACTAACAATATACACATCAAATGACCTCGATTCTTTATGAAAATTAAAGACAACATTACAGACTATCAATAACAACTTAAAAACAACACAACCCATAAACAATCAAGGATCTGTGGCCACTGACATTCGTTGTCAGACCACAGAACCAAGTTTTTCCAGATTTTGCAAAAACTCAAATCCGAGTCTATAGATGTTATGGATCTAACATCTATCAACCCAGATCATCACTAGACACTACTAACAACATATTCTAACACTCAAACATAACATCTAACAACCGAAAAATGGACAGAAATTTAAGTAGGGTTTATACCTTTTCTTTGAAAAATTTTGATCTTAGGCTACTGATTTCTTGTAGCTGTTAGTGGGGCTCGGTTTTGTTACTGATCTAGCACTGAAACTTAGTGGGTTTAGAGAGAGAGACTTAGGTGGAGTGTTTGTGCAAAAATAGCTAGCAAAATAATTTTTTTTTCTCTCTCTCTCAATCCTTTTATACAACCTAGATTCATGCATCTAACATGCAAGGTGGCAAAAGAGATAAGCATTGGCTGATTTTAGGCATGTGCTATAGACCTAGGTTGATGAATTAGCAATCTAGGTTGATGAATATACAATCTAGATTATTAAATAAATACCATAAAGGGTATTTTAGTAAACTAATAAATATTTTAAGGTTATTTTGGTCCATGACACTTGAATCTAGGTTTTAATCACTAGATTTTAATCCTTAAGGTATCCCAAATAATTTCTAGAGTTTGAACAATTAAGACTAAAGTTCAATAAAATTTTAATTATAACTTACTCATTAAAAATTAGGATTTTAATAGAAAATTAGGGTTTTTTAATAATTTAGGGTTTCTAGATCTTTAATTAGGGTTCTAATCATTATAATTTTAATTTACTAATTAGGTTTACCTTAATAAAATATATCATACGCGTTATTATCCACAGTAACACAATTTCTGACTAATCAAAATCTCTAGTTTAGGTTTCCAATTAGGGTTTCTAATTATTAGAAATTCAAATATAACCTAGGGTTTTAAATTTGCAATTAGGGTTTCCTAATTATCATAACGTTATGTAACACACAACATAAAATATATAACACATTTAAATAACCGTCTTAACCCACAATTGATTTCCAAATTAGGGTTTAGCCAAATAATATTAGGGTTTTGAAATTAAACACCATAATTGACCAACCATTATCAATACTAATATACTGTACATATTTATAGCACTAAAATTTAAAATTATATTATTATTCTCGTACCTTGACAATAATCCAAAATTAGGGTTTGGATTTCATATCTGATTTATTCTTCCTACTTAACCTTAATAATTAAGGTAAAATAGTTAACTTAATAATCTGTACTAAAATTCATATAATAAAATAATTATTATATTTATTCTAAAAATCACTCCATATATTATTTAAATAATATATGAATATATTTTCATAGAAAATAATTAATAAAACATTTCTACCATAAAAGTAATTATTATAAGAATAAACTTATATAATAATCAATAATTCTAAAATAAAATTATTTGTAAATATTTATGTAATAAATATATTTTTATTTACCACATAAATACATAATATCTTGTACAAATCCTCATCCTAAAAAAAAAATTTATACGCAAAATTTCTTATTTATTTATATAGAAAATATCGGGTTGTTACACAACCTCGTATAATACTTCGTATTATACTCACTCATTTCCATTACTTTGTGCAATACTTAAGTATCATACCCTTATTACTTATTTCTTACCACTTCGCCTTACTTAATATTATAAATTAAGTCCACAAGCGAAATATCGTTTTTTCCATAACTAGATTTTTATTACATAATCCACCTTACCTTATTATTCTATCATTACGTATTTCTAAGAAATTCAAAAATAAATCCCGAGCAATTAGCGATGAATAGTGTTTTCGAAAAATTTCTCAGAAAACTTTTATTTTCATCTTGGAAATTCAAACACTTTAATTCCTCCAGGTAGCTCAAATACTGCGACATTCTAACATCAATAGATTATATAACGACAACCATCTTGATAACACATAGAATATGATTTTATTATTATTTAATTTAATAAAATCATTTTACAATAAGATTCGAATTTCTCGGTCGTTACATTCTCCCCCCCCCCTTATAAAGATTCTGTCCTCAGAATCAAATCTTACTCTAACCAAATAGATGGGGAAAATTTTTCTTCATCCGTTCTTCTAACTCCCACGTTGCTTCCTCAGTATCGTGGTTCTTCCATAATACCTTTACTGATGGTATTACCTTGTTCCTCAAAACTTGTTCCTTTCTATCAATGATTTGTATTGGCGATTCCTCATATGTTAAGTCTTTCTCGATATGAATCGACTCATACTCGATTACATGCTTATAGTCCAGCTTATATGGGCGTAATACCGATACGTGAAACACATTATGTATACGTTATAGGTCTGGAGGTAATGCTATCATATAAGCTACCTCTCCCACTCGGTTTAATACTTCAAAAGGTCCTATAAACTTTGGACTTAACTTTCCTTTCTTTCCAAAACGTATCTTTCCTTTCCAAGGAGATACCTTTAGAAACACATACGAGCCAACCTCAAACTCTCGGCTTAGTCTGTGTGAGTCTGCATACTTCTTCTGTATGTCCTGAGCTATGACGAGACGCATCTGAATTAACTTTACCACCTCCGCTCTGCTGCACCAATTCTGGTCCTAGCATCCGGCATTCTCCCACCTCATCCCAACACAACGGTGTTCTGTACTTTCTTCCATACACAACTTCATAAGGCGGCATACCTATGCTTGCATGATAACTGTTGTTATACGCAAATTCTACTAGCGGTAGATGATCATCCCAACTACCCTTGAAATCCATGACGCAAGACCTCAACATGTCTTCTAACGTCTGAATTGTTCCCTCACTCTGCCCATCAGTCTGAGGATGATACGCTGTGCTTAACTTTAGCTGTGTTCCCAACTGTTCTTACAAACTCCTCCACAAGTTCGATGTGAATCGTGAATCACGGTCAGACACAATCGATACCGGTACTCCATGTCTGGAAATGATTTCCTTAACATAAAGTTGAGCTAATTGGTCTAAGTTATACTTGACCCTGATTGGCAAAAAGTGAGCCGACTTCGTCAACCGGTCCACTATTACCCAAATTGCATCGTACCCTTTATTTGTCGTCGGAAGTCCCACCACGAAATCCATCGTAATATGCTCCCACTTCCATTCTGGAATCTCCAATTATTGTAATAAGCCACTGGGTCGTTGATGTTCGGCCTTAACTTTTTGACAAGTCAAGCACCTACTCACATATTCTACTATTTCTCTCTTCATGTTTGGCCACCAAAAACTCTGTCGAAGGTCTTGTTACATCTTAGGGCTACCAGGATGTATCAAGTACCTCGAATAATGAGCTTCTTGTAACACTTGCTCCTTTTAATTTCATCTCATTCGTAATCCAAATTCTTCCTTCAAATATTAATAATCCCTCATTATCAAGACTATACTTAGTATCTTCCTTCTCGGATAACCGCTTCTTCATTTGGTTACACTCGTCTGTCTTGAATTGTACCTCCTTGACTCTGTCTACGATGGAAGATTGCATCTCCGTCTCAAAGAGTATCTGCTCTGAATCACTTGGCATTTTTACTTCTATTTCCATACTAGCCATCTCTGTTATTAACTCATCTTGAGCCGTCAACATAAACAACTTTTCCCGACCCTTCCAACTTAAGGCGTTGGCAACTACATTGGCCTTTCCAGGGAGATACAGGATTTCACAATCATAATCCTTTATCAACTCTAGCCATCTTCTCTGCCTCATATTCAACTCCTTCTAAGTGAAGATATACTTTAGACTCGTATGGTCCGTATATATCTCACATTTTCCCCCATAAAGATAATGTCTCCATATCTTTAGGGCAAACACTACTGCGGCCAGTTCCAGATCATGAGTAGGATAAACTTTCTCATAATCCTTCAACTGTCGTGACGCATACGCAATGGCTTTGCCATGTTGTATAAGCACACAACCAAGTCCCCTATGCGAAGCATCACTATACACTACGAAATTTCCTATGTCATCTGGCAATGACAAAACAGGCGCTTCACTTAATCTTTTCTTCAGTTCTTGAAAACTGTCTTCACATTTATCCGTCCATATGTATTTCGCCGTCTTCCTTGTTAAATTAGTCAACGGGGTAGCTATCTTCGAAAAATCTTGGATAAATCTACGATAGTACCCTGCTAACCCTAGGAAACTCCGCACCTCAGTCGGCATTTTCGGCTATTCCCAATTCATCACTGCTTCCACCTTCGCTGGATCTACTGAAATCCCCTCTTGGTCAATGACATGACCTAAAAACTGCACGTTTTTCGGCCAAAATTCACATTTAGTAAATTTTGCATATAACTTCTCTTTCCTTAGTGTCTCCAACACTAATCTTAAGTGTTCAACATGATCTTCTGGCGTCTTAGAATAGACTAGAATATCATCGATAAACACAACGACAAACTTGTCTAAATATGGTTTGAGCACTCTGTTCATCATATCCATAAATGCAGCTGGTGCATTCGTCAACCCAAATGACATTACCAAAAACTTGTAATGACCATAACGAGTCCTGAATGCCGTTTTTGGTACATCTTCCTTTCTAACCTTCAACTGATGATACCTCGACCGCAAATCTATTTTAGAAAAATAATTTGCCCCTTTCAATTGATCAAAGAGATCATCGATCCTGGGCAATGTGTATTTATTCTTTATCGTTAACTTGTTCAACTCCCGATAGTCGATACAAAGTCTCAACGATCCGTCTTTCTTCGTGACAAACAACACTGGTGCCCCCCACGGAGAAACACTTGGTTGAATGTACTTTCTGTCCAATAGTTCCTGTAGCTGAACCATTAGTTCTTTCATTTCCACAGGCGCCATACGGTACGGTGCCCTTGAGATTGGTACCGCTCCTGGCACAACGTCTATCATAAATTCGATCTCCCTATCCAGCGGTAAACCCGGTAACTCACTTGGAAATATATCCATGAACTCATTTACTATAGGTATTTGTTCCATGGTTGCTCCCATTCTCTGGGTATCCACAACATGGCAAAGGTAACCTACACAACCCTTCCTTAATAATTTTCTAGTTTATGTCATCATAAGGCAACACGAACGTCCCGACAACTTACTACCGTAAAATACTATAGGAGGTTGCTTCAACGTCTTGATGCTCACACACTTCTTTTGGCAATCTATAATTTCTCCATGATTAATTAACCAATCCATTCCGAGAATTACGTCGAATTCTCCTAACTTTATCGGTATTAAATCCACCGATAACTTACAACCTCGTACATCTACACAACAACTTTTACGAATATTTTCAACAGGAATTATCTCCTCATTTGCTACCTTAATGTTCAAAGGTATAGGTAATTTTTCGAGAAATAATTCTAGTCATCTAGCAAAATAACATGCTATAAACGAACAAGTAGCACCCGAATCAAAAAGCACGTATGCATTTATGTTATTAATCGAAATAATACCTGCAACTACATCCCCTGATGCCACAACATCTTGGATCGTCATATTAAAAGTGCGAGCCATTGATTTACCTAGCTGAGATGGACCACCGATAGCCAACTTACCACTATTAGTTCCCTTATTTCCATCCGTCCCCTTCTTCGGGCAGTTCTTCGCTATGTGATTAGTTGATCCACATACAAAACATCCGTGATTTTTCTTTGGATTTGGACAATTAGGCGATATGTGCCCTTCCTGTCCATAATTATAACATACTGCCTTTCCTTTGAGACAGACTCCTAAGTGAGACTTCCCGCAGGTTTTATAGGCCTCCATCCTTCTCTTAGAATCCCCTTGTTTACTCCGGTATTTCCAGAGTTAAAGCCTTTCCTCTTTTGATCGTTGCCACTTCCACTGGTTCCCTCGGTCTTGATTCCTCCATCAACCTTGCCCTTGTTTTTCTTATCCTTGTGGTACTGGCTGTAACGCCCCGAAATCCGGTCTATTTTCACATCCGAATTTCGTACGTCACTATCCCATTTTCTTCCAAACATACATCATTATATATACCCGTAACGCCCCAAAATCTAGTCTATTTTTACATCCGGATTCCGTACGTCACTATCCCATTCTCTTCCAAACATACATCATTATATACAAAAATATAACAACATATATTCTAAAATCCCAGGTTCTATAATCAGAAAACCTCTTTCTTTAGTAATAATGATAATTACATTATTCTTTACATCTTACACGAGTGACTTTCATCCGCCACAAAGGATTCATAACTATTCATTAAACTAGTCTATAGTTTAATTCTATCATTCTATATTACAAGTCTTCACTTGCTCTTCACGCACATTCATATAATGAATGGCACTTTGTCTGAATACCGCTCAGCTTGATCTTTACGGGATCCTTAAGTTCTTTCTAACGTCGTTCGCTGAAAAATATTTTTCATTTAAAGCAACTGTGAGCATTCAATTGCCCAGCAAGTCATAACAGTTTGAACAAACAAGTTCAGAATTCAACATTTCTTTTGAACTTCAATAACCGAACAAAGGTTATGAAGCAGCTTGAATAATAGGAATAGTCTTGATTCCTATCATTTTAAAACATTAGTCACATGCACTTTGAAATACTTTCATTCTCTACTTTCTTTCATGCACAATCGGTCTGGCTAGAATCAATAGCACAGACTTAACAATAACGGTTCATGTATAAATCAAACATTCTTTTATTTAACAGTTCAAACATAGAACAGTTCATCTCACAGAAACACCGAAGTGTTCAAATTGTGGCACAAGGCCTCATACGTTCTACCACATTGTATAAATATCACACATTCGCACATAGACAGAACTTCTCAAGTTCAACATCTGAGAAGTTTTAGAAACTAGCATTCATTTAAAATGTGAATGAAGTTAGGAAACTTGCCTTACGCACAGCTACAGCTTACAGTTTACGCTGAAATGCTTATTCCAAAACCCTATATAACAAATAAGGAAATAACAAGTACACCAATTAGTCGTATACTTGACTTACACATAGGTTTGCTTAACTTTACTTCTTAAGGTTTGCGTTCTTGTAATTTAAGCTTACGCGACTAACTTTCATTACCAGATTATGGCTTTATGACATACTGAGATGTCTTACTCAACACGTTCATCATCTTTGATGATTCACATTCTTATCTTCTTCTTATACTTCTCTAGGACTCAGCACACATCGCTTTTCTGCTAGTAGTACATATGGTACTCTGAGTGGTTTCCCACAAACAACCAAAAAACAAGTTCCCGTCTCATCTACACTGCCCACACAGTGAGTTAGATCGGTTGCCAGTTTTGTATATGCCTTCGCTCTCTGAAGGAATTGTTTAGCCCATCTCCCATATGTCAACCATCAAAGGTTACGATTGTACTACAACCTAACTTACCTTAACTTATCCGAACCATTAAACTATAATGTTGGTTAAGTCAACTTCTTATTCCTTATGGCTTTCTGGCAACTAAATGCCAGACCTCAGGAATCATTCTTTATTGTCTAAGTCATACAATCTTTTGTATACTCGGAACGATCATTCATTGTTAATACTATGAGACCATAGCGTTAAACATTTCATATGAACTTATTCATATCTTACAACGTCCGGTTCCCTCAACTCGGAACATTGTCCAACTTATACTTATTAACTGGGCTTCTTAACGTTATACGTTATTGTCTTTAAATTAGTTTCTTCACCGTTCCCGGTTAATCAACATTCTTCATTACATTACGGTTAAACCATACACTGGGTGTAGGTTCTGCCCGTTTAACACTCGCTTACACTCAACCCTTACGCTGGTTAAAGTGTTCAGCACTTACTTTTCATTCTATCATTCTCACCCGACTTATATTCGGCTTTCAGTAATCTTATTACCATTCGTTACGGCTCTCTTGATACCATTCGTATCTTACTTACTACCTTCATCAACGTCTATGTCATACAACCACGGTACACGTAGAACGTTCGTCAAACGCGAATACAATTCACAAGGATCGTTTACGTATTCAACGTTTTACTTGTTCGTCTTTTAATCTCTCATTCAACCTTTACTCAAGGTTTCAATTACTTTCATCGTTATCCAACCCATGAACCCCGTGTTCATTATTCTTTCTTAATATCAAAGTCATACCGTTCGTTGTATGCTAAGACCGATCGTTCATCGCAACAATGTTGCGTTCACAGAGTTTATACGCTTTACATTCATCTCTCAATGCCATGTCATAACATCAAAATGTTATACATTAACATCGTCAACCAACGTTTAAGGAATCACAGCCATAGCAATCCCTCACGTTCGTTTATCGCGACTACGGTTCCCGGACATCGGTTCCGTAACCCGCATCTACATTCTTTGTCTTTTATTCTCGTTTAATCTTTTCGTTCAACCTTTGCTAAAGGTTTAAAACCCTTGACTAAGTGTTACATTACGTGAACTATATGTTCATACTTCTTTCTTGCACATCTCCCAGTATCTGAGAACTAAAAATCTCATTTCTGGGCATTGCTATGCACTGGCGCTGCGGCGCCGTGCCCTTCCTTTCCTCTCGCGCTGCGGGGCCACTCTCCAGAAGTGTATGGCCGAGCTCGCGCTGCGGCGTCCCTTCTCGCGCTGCGGCCCCCTTTCTCGCGCTGCGGCACCCCTTCTCGCGCTGCAGCGCCAAGATAAAAACCTAGAAAATTTTTCTAAGTGTTAAGTCAAGTTTGAGATGCTTACTTTACGATCTCATAACTTCTTCGTTATAACTCGGAACGAGGTCATTCCAAAGCCATTCTCTTCCTTATCTTACGTACTTTAATATTCCTTGGACAGAACTTCATTCTAAATCCGCTAACATTCCATTCAATTGGCTTAATCTTAACCCTTCGTTCATTATACGCTTTTAACGTTCTTCGTTCGTTCGTCCGTAATTCGGTCATCCGAACTCGGAATTCGTTCGTTCATGAGTCCACGACTCATGTTTTATACGTTCTCTTATATTCTTATGAAACCTTACACATTCGGGTTCATTTACTAACTTTCAAATTCTTGTTCGTCTTTTACGAAATTTCGCCATAACTTCGTTATAGCTCCGTTCAAATCCGTTCTTCATGAACGTTTCTAACGTTCCTAACCAAGCAAGAAGCAACTAACTTATACACGATGGTTTTAAACTTATCCATCAACAATATTTACACTACGATGGTTTTAAATTTGTCCATCAACAACGTTCTACGCGTTCTTCGCATGTTCTTCGCGTTCTTCGTTTTTAATCGATATTTTGGATTACGATTTCACCTTTTCTTGTAATTTGATGTTATAGAAAACCATTCCTTACCCAATTCACCTACTCGTTCATAATATTCATTCGGATCGCTCAAAATCCTCACGAATCTTATACTTGCTTAAGAAATTTATAAACTAAATTTCTTATTTCTCATTTCTTATTTTCTCATGATTTCAACCATATGAAATCATTACTAACATCTTTTACTCCTTATTCTCATTAAGTTATGTTTTAAACATATTAAACTTAAAGAAAATAGTAGAAGAAACTAGGGTTCAGATTACCGTTCTTCTTTATTTCTCTTCCGTTAGACAAAGCCGGCGATTTGCTAGCTTTTCTATTTCACGACCACTTTGGATCCGAGCCTTCATGCTCAATTTCTTCCTCTTCCTCTTCCAACCGAGCCCTCTCTCTCTCTCTCAAGTTCTAGGATTTTCAAAATCCCACAAAAATGAAATTAAGCTTAGTATTTATAGAATTTCCAAGCAAAGGGCATTTTGGTCATTTCCCCTCCACCTCCTTACTATTCCTCACTTGGCAACCAAGTTTACTTGGCCACCACCCTTACTTGGTGGCCAAGTGGCCGGCCCACATGCCCATGGGTCACCCCATGGGTTGCCCCAATGGTTCTTACCCATTCGTTTACCCATCGGTTCGATCCGCGGTTTTTTTTCTTGGTTTGGGCCTTAACCCTAATTCTTATTGGGCCTAACTTGGGCTTAACTTCACAAATCATTGGTCTTGACATAATCCAAGTACAATTGGATTCTACAAAAGTCTATGAACACTAAGTCCATTAAGACTAATCGTATTCTACGCATTCCATTCTCGTATGCTCGTATTCTCTTCGTATATTGTTCGTACGATATTCGTATTATACATCGTACTAATCTTCGTAATATACTCGTATAATAACTCGTATCATACTCGTATTTCTCACGCATAATAACCCTAATTATTATACGCGATCATAACATTCTCAGAACTCACATTCCCTAACCCTTAGGTTTTGAGTCCGCAGGCGAAAATTCCGTTTTTGCCATAACTGAAATATTATTGAATATTCCATCACGTCTTAAGATTTCACGCAATCAAAAACTTCTAGGAATTTCAAAATAAATCTCCGAGCAGAAACGGGTGAATAGTGCCTATTTCGTCTTTTTCCCCGAAAATATTTTATTCCCGGAAAACTTTTATTTTCGTCTTGAAAATTCTTACTCGTTCAGTCTAGCTCGTAGCCAGAATCCTCCCGATTAATAATCAGTCTAGGTTATAGAACGATTAATGAACACATATCACAGAATAGTATTAATAAAAATTCATTTTATTAATAACTAATTCTTTAACTTAAATTCTTGACAATCCGATTTTTCGGGTTGTCACATTCTTCCCTCCTTCAAAGAATTTCGTTCTCGAAATTTTAGCTTACCCTTCTCCTCAACTTCTCTTCAAAGAAGTTCTTAACTTTCCATCATTCCTAACCTCCATAACCTATCAAGAATCATGAAGCAAAAGGAATAACTAGGAATATAAAGATTCCTTTAAAACATTTCATTCTTTTGCTGAGGGGTCAAATTGACCATGAACTCTTACAAGGTTAAACAGCCTCTCGCCGTAAACCTTTCTTACACGGTAAGTTTACAATCACAAAGAAGGTAAACTAACTCTTCCATACGTAGGTGATCAGCCTAACGTATAACCCCATTTCAGGGTATGTTCACCTCAGACTTAGTACAAAAAATTTGGATATTTCTTGAAACATTCGTCTAGTCAACTCGCTTGACATCGACTACTTCTTTAAATTTTTTTCAAAACGTTTCATGATGTCATGATACCGTACTCTTCACAGTACGTTGAGGACTTCGTCATTATACATCATACCATAGCAGGTTATTGATCCTCTGATCAAATTCCATACCAGGTTTAATTGCATTAACAACTCCATCTTTTTACCATCCTTGCATCAAATGCACTGATGATATAAAATTCATTTTGATATTTTAAATCAATTTCTGTCTAGCCGAAACAATTGGCATAGACATAAAAAGAATAGCTCTTTTAAAATCTATTGGTTCCAAAAAGTTGAACCAATTCTTTTCTTTTTCAAAATGTACAATTCAGCACGATTTGAATAAACTTCGAAATCTAGCATAGCTAGAGGATTTGGAATATCCTATTCTC
Source organism: Panax notoginseng (assembly GCA_016801055.1). Taxonomy (NCBI): domain Eukaryota; kingdom Viridiplantae; phylum Streptophyta; class Magnoliopsida; order Apiales; family Araliaceae; genus Panax; species Panax notoginseng. Next base: position 64,414,821 of record CM029014.1, on the reverse strand, counting down.
CATCTTCCTTCATTGTCTTTCTGCGACAATACTTAAACTTCTCTAGCACCTTCAAAGCTAAGTCTACTAAAAATACTTCGTTTTCAGTCTAAACATTCCTATTTCTTAGTACAGTCCATCAACTTACCACACATTATGGGTTCAGGAACTTTCCACAATAATATAAGTTCAAGAACATCCAGACAGACCTTTGGCATCCATTCGCTGAAACATTCGAAAACATATCATACTATTATGAGTCACAAACTTACCATAAGTATGAGTTTCAAGACTCGCACCTACCTTAACCTTCTCTATCTATCAAGTATATAAATGAGAAAAGATTCACCTTCCCGTCATATATATCTTAATAGCGCGACCAATTCCAATGATTATCACTGTAATAAACTGAGCAGTTGTTACACCAAGCACAAACCTCTGCCCATACAAAGGTTCATATAACTCAGCCATCACATGAGTCCTCAATTGAAATCTTACAAGTTCTGACTTCCTCTGTACTTAATACAAATTTTCTTTAATTCGTATACTAACCTTTACAACTCAATCTGAGTTCTTCTTCCCGTACTACTTTGTAGTACCATTCATTCATAGCATTAGCTATAAATCATTCATCGTTTAACAGCTCATCTATTACTACGATTTACTATGATCACATGGTGATCTTCTTATCATTCTCTCTACGATTATAGTCTTAGGTACTCTTACCTAAGATTTATATCCTATCAGCTCTGATACCTACCTGTAACGCCCCGAAATACGGTCTATTTTCACATCCGAATTCCGTACGTCACTATCCCATTCTCTTCCAAACATACATCATTATATACTAAAATATAACAACATATATTCTAAAATCCCAGGTTCTATAACCACAAAACCTCTTTCATTACTAATAATGATAATTACATTATTCTTTACATCTTACACGAGTGACTTTCATCCACCACAGAGGATTCATAACTGTTCATTAAACTAGTCTATAGTTTAATTCTATCATTCTATATTACAAGTCTTCACTTGCTCTTCACGCACATTCATATAATGAATGGCACTTCGTCTGACTCAGCTTGATCTTTACGGGATCCTTAAGTTCTTTCTAACATCGTTCGCTAAAAAATGTTTTTCATTTAAAGCAAGTGTAAGCATACAATTGCCCAGCAAGTCATAACAGTTTGAACAAACAAGTTCAGAATTCAACATTTCTTTTGAACTTCAATAACCGAACAAAGGTTACGAAGCAGCTTGAATAATAGGAATAGTCTTGATTCCTATCATTTTAAAATATTAGTCACATGCACTTTGAAATACTTTCATTCTCTACTTTCTTTCATGCACAATTGATCTGGCTAGAATCAATAGCACAGACTTAACAATAACGGTTCATGTATAAATCGAACATTCTTTTATTTAACAGTTCAAACATAGAACAGTTCATCTCACAGAAACACCGAAGTGTTCAAATTGTGGCACAAGGCCTTATACGTTCTACCACATTGTACAAATATCACACATTCACACATAGACAGAACTTCTCAAGTTCAACATCTGAGAAGTTTTAGAAACTAGCATTCATTTAAAATATGAATGAAGTTAGAAAACTTGCCTTACGCACAGCTACAGCTTACAGTTTACGCTGAAATGCTTATTCCAAAACCCTATATAACAAATAAGGAAATAACAAGTACACCAATTAGTCGTATACTTGACTTACGCACAGGTTTGCTTAACTTTACTTCTTAAGGTTCGCGTTCTTGTAATTTAAGCTTACGTGACTAACATTCATTACCAGATTATGGCTTTATGACATACTGAGATGTCTTACTCAACACGTTCATCATCTTTGATGATTCACATTCTTATCTTCTTCTTATACTTCTCTAGGACTCAGCACACATCGCTTTTCTGCTAGTAGTCCATATGGTACTCTGAGTGGTTTCCCACAAACAACCAACAAACAAGTTCCCGTCTCATCTACACTGCCCACACAGTGAGTTAGATCGGTTGCCAGTTTTGTATATACCTTCGCTCTTTGAAGGAATTGTTTAGCCCAGCTCCCATATGTCAACCATCAAAGGTTACGATTGTACTACAACCTAACTTACCTTAACTTATCCGAACCATTAAACTATAATGTTCGTTAAGTCAACTTCTTATTCCTTATGGCTTTCTGGCAACTAAATGCCATACCTCAGGAATCATTCTTTATTGTCTAAGTCATACAATCTTTTGAATACTCGAAATGATCATTCATTGTCAATACTATGAGACCATAGCGTTAAACATTTCATATGAACTTATTCATATCTTACAATGTCCGGTTCCTCAACTCGGAACATTGTCAAAGTTATACTTATTAACGCGGCTTCTTAACGCTATACGTTATTGTCTTTAATTTAGTTTCTTCACCGTTCTCGGTTAATCAACATTCTTCATTACATTACGGTTAAACCATACACAGGGTGTAGGTTCTGCCCGTTTAACACTCGCTTACACTCAACCCTTACGCTGGTTAAAGTGTTCAGCGCTTACTTTTCATTCTATCATTCTCACCCGACTTATATTCGACTTTCATTAATCTTATTACCGTTCGTTACGGCTCTCTTGATACCATTCGTATCTTACTTACTACCTTCATCAACGTCTATGTCATACAACCACGGTACACGTAGAACGTTCGTCAAACGCGAATACAATTCACAAGGATCGTTTACGTATTCAACGTTTTACTTGTTCATCTTTTAATCTCTCATTCAACCTTTACTCAAGGTTTCAATTACTTTCATCGTTATCCAACCCATGAACCCCATGTTCATTATTCTTTCTTAATGTCAAAGTCATACGGTTCGTTGTATGCTAAGACCGATCGTTCATCGCAACAACGTTGCGTTCACAGCGTCTATATGCTTTACATTCATCTCTCAATGCCAACGTTTAAGGAATCACAACCATAGCAATCCCTCACATTCGTTTATCGCGACTACGGTTCCCGGACATCGGTTCCGTAACCCGCATCTACATTCTTTGTCTTTTATTCTCGTTTAATCTTTTCGTTTAACCTTTGCTAAAGGTTTAAAACACTTGACTAAGTGTTACATTACGTGAACTATATGTTCATACTTCTTTCTTGCACATCCCCTATTATCCGAGAACTAAAAATCTCATTTCTGGGCATTGCTATGCACTGGCGCTGCGGCGCCGTGCCCTTCCGTTCCTCTCGCGCTGTGGCGCCACTCTCCAGAAGTGTATGGCCGAGCTCACGCTGCGGCGCCCCTTCTCACGTTGTGACGCCCCTTCTCGCGCTGCGGCGCCAAGACAAAAACCTAGAAATTTTTTTCTAAGTGTTAAGTCAAGTTTGAGATGCTTACTTTACGATCTCATAACTTCTTCGTTATAACTCAGAACGAGATCGTTCCAAAGCCATTCTCTTCCTTGTCTTACTTACTTTAATATGCCTGGGACAGAACTTCATTCTGAATCCGCTAACATGCCATTCAATTGGCTTAATCTTAACCCTTCGTTCATTTTATGCTTTTAACGTTCTTCGTTCGTTCGTCCGTAATTCGGTCATCCGAACTCGGAATTCGTTCGTTCTTGAGTCCACGACTCACATTTTATACGTTCTCTTACATTCTTTTGAAACCTTACACATTCGGGTTCATTTACTAACTTTCAAATTCTCGTCCGTCTTTTACGAAATTTCGCCATAACTTCGTTATAGCTCCGTTTAAATCCGTTCTTCATGAACGTTTCTTACGTTCCTAACCAAGTAAGAAGGAACTAACTTATACACGATGGTTTTAAACTTGTCCATCAAAAACATTTACCCTACGATGGTTTTAAATTTGTCCATCAACAACGTTCTACGCGTTCTTCGCGTGTTCTTCGCGTTCTTCGTTTTTAATCGATATTTTGGATTACGATTTCACCTTTTCTTGGAATTTGATGTTATAGAAAACCATTCCTTACTCAATTCACCTACTCGTTCATAATATTCATTCGGATCGCTCAAAATCCTCACGAATCTTATACTTGCTTAAGAAATTTATAAACTAAATTTCTTATTTCTCATTTCTTATTTTCTCATGATTTCAACCATATGAAATCATTACTAACATCTTTTACTCCTTATTCTCATTAAGTTATGTTTTAAACATATTAAACTTAAAGAAAATAGTAGAAGAAACTAGGGTTCAAATTACCGTTCTTCTTTATTTCTCTTCCGTTAGACAAAGCCGGCGATTTGCTAGCTTTTCTATTTCACGACCACTTTGGATCCGAGCCTTCATGCTCAATTTCTTCCTCTTCCTCTTCCAACCGAGCCCTCTCTCTCTCAAGTTCTAGGATTTTCAATATCCCACAAAAATGAAATTAAGCTTAGTATTTATAGAATTTCCAAGCAAAGGGCATTTTGGTCATTTCCCCTCCACCTCCTTACTTTTCCTCACTTGGCAACCAAGTTTACTTGGCCACCACCCTTACTTGGTGGCAAAGTGGCTGGCCCACATGCCCATGGGTCACCCAATGGGTTGCCCCAATGGTTCTTACCCATTCGTTTATCCATCTGTTCGATCCGCGGTTTCTTTTCTTGGTTTGGGCCTTAACCCTAATTCTTATTGGGCCTAACTTGGGCTTAACTTCACAAATCATTGGGCTTGACATAATCCAAGTCCAATTGGAGTCTACAAAAGTCTATGAACACTAAGTCCATTAAGACTAATCGTATTCTACGCATTCCATTCTCGTATGCTCGTATTCTCTTCGTATATTGTTCGTACGATATTCGTATTATACGTCGTACTAATCATCGTAATATACTCGTATAATAACTCGTATCATACTCGTATTTCTCACGCATAATAACCCTAATTATTATACGCGATCATAACATTCTCGGAACTCACATTCCCTAACCCTTAGGTTTTGAGTGCGCAGGCGAAAACTTCGTTTTTGCCATAACTGAAATATTATTGAATATTCCATCACGTCTTAAGATTTCACGCAATCAAAAACTTCTCAAAATTTCAAAATAAATCTCCGAGCAGAAACGGGTGAATAGTGCATATTTCGTCTTTTTCCCCGAAAATATTTTATTCCCGGAAAACTTTTATTTTCGTCTTAAAAATTCTTACTCGTTCAGTATAGCTCGTAGCCAGAATCCTCCCGATTAATAATCATTCTAGGTTATAGAACGATTAATGAACACATAGCACATAATAGTATTAATAAAAATTCATTTTATTAATAACTAATTCTTTAACTTAAATTCTTGACAATCCGATTTTCCGGGTTGTCACACTGGCTGAGAGCCTCATTCCCACCTTCGACAATTATTGCCTTTTCTAATATGGTTCCAAAGGAAGTACTTTGGAACACAGAAATTTGGCTATAGAGCCAGGGTTTCAAGCCCTGCTCGAACCTTCTAGCCTTTCTCACTTCAGTGTCCACTTAATGTGGAGCAAATCGTGCCAGTTTATTAAACTTGGTGACATACTGGGGAACTGTCATATCCCCTTGTTTCAATTCAAGAAACCTCATTTTCATCCTCCCTTGCATACTCCTGGGGAAATAGTTCTCGAAGAAAATCTCCTTAAACCTCTCCCACGTTAGATTTCCTATATCGGCCCTAGCCTGGTTTGCTTCCCACCAGAAGTTGGCCTCTCCTTTCATCAAATAGGTTGCAATGGCAACCTTTTGACCCTCCTCAACATTTGCTATTACAAATGCTTTCTCGATTTCTTTTACCCAAGTCTGGGCTTCTATAGGATCCGTAGTTCCTTTGAACTCCGGTGGACCTGCACTTTTAAAATCCTTAAAAGTAGTAGCTCGTACTACTCCCGAAATCACAGGTACATTAACCCCCGCTCTATTAAATGCAGTCGTTAAAAGATTAACGAACTCCTGCATTGGATTAACTGGACCACCCTCCGGTTGGTTAACATTAGTGCCTTGATTTCGTTGTCTCCTTCTTGGCGGCATTTTGCTGTTAAGAAAACAACACATCATTATTACTTTATTCTTGTTGGTTTGTTATTATTTGTAATAAAACAATAACTCATACTCATTACTCAATATATTCCATAAAAAGACTTATATTGATTCATAACTTGTATTATAACACTACATTGTTTACATTACTCAGCCTTAGCTGATTACGTTACCATCCCGCAATTACTTTCCAAAAATTGGGATTTTACAAAAGACTACCCTTTGTTATACAAAAAAGGGTTTTACGTCACTACTAGATACATAATATTTACATATCTAAGCTACTCTAGCTATTGCTAGGGTACATCTGCCTTAGGGCATTTTCAAAATCTTTGCTGGCCAGACCGGCAATAACATCTCTACTGATAGTATGTCGGGTCTGTCCTGCTTCTATCGGGTACCCAACTACCTGCTGCTGGAAATCCACATGAGAACTCCTATGTTTATAGGACATCCTCTCCAACTTCTGTTGTTTAGTCTTTAGCTCCTGCTTGAGCTCAAAGACTTCACATTTTAGCTCTCGGACCTTGTCCTTAGCTAGAATTCTATCATCGTGCTCCTCTTCCCACATTCCCTCCATGCTAGTCTTGTCCTCACGGACAGCTTGGAGTTCCTCTTTCAACTCCTTAACCTATTGGCAGTAATGGATATTTCTATCCAATACTGACATAAACAATGCCTTCATTGATTCCCCCGTAGACAATTCCTCTGTAGGTGGAACCTGATCAAAGGACATCACGTCCACCTCCTCCTCTAGCATGCCATCAAATATAGACATATAGTCTAAATCGTCTGAGGCTCCAGACTCGATTGTCACCACCTCTAGTTCTACAGCTACAGGATTTGGTAGTATCTCTACCCGATTAACCGAATCCTCGCTCACTACCTGTATGTCTCTATACATATCAGTTTCTCCTGACATCTACAATAAAACAATATAGTTTGATTAGTACATGTCAGTAAAATAATAGAAACACATAACATAATATAATACATTTTTATAGGGTTACTTTCCATCTTTTATTTCTTTATTCTTTCTTAAGGTTATGTCTTAAGGTTCTATTTTCTCCCTTAAGTTTTATAACCTAGGCTTTGATACCAACTTGTAGCGCCCCCAAATCTGGGTATCTTCCAACCCGACAGATGATGCTATACTGTACAATCATTCATACATTTATTCAATTGAAAGTCTCAAAGAACGAGCATAACTTCTATATATTTAAAGTAATATTTACATTTCCCAGGTTCTATACCCATTACACAGGTTCTTTGTCATAATATTAGTTACATTACAACATTAGACCTATTCTATTACAAGACAGCTTAACAATCTGCCTTAGCTTTTCCTTTATTCTTTTTCGATCCTTCAGGACGTTCAGTCTTAACTGCATTCATATGGTTCAAGCAAGAGTGAGCATAACTAGCTCAGCAAGTATAACAATTCAATAACAACATGCTTGATACGTATGAATCGTATATCTTCAATAACTGAACAATAGTTATGAAGTATTATTGATAATTCAAAATAGCACTTCATCTTTCTTTTAAAATGTTTTACAATAATAACAATATTTAATAAAACATTCACTCCGGTCAAAGACCTTGAGTGTTCATTCTTTCTTGAAAAAAAAAGACAACCCAGAACGAATTCCGTAAGCCCGATATTACATACGAGCACTTCTAAGTGATCAGCCTATTGTACTCTATGTTTATCAACACTACATCCATTAAATGTATGTACTTTTAATCATTTGGCAACCTCACGTGCCTGTCGTTTTACCGATAAAACATTTGTTTAACATTTCAGTTTTCTTTTGAAAACCATATTGAGTAGTTGACAAAAGACAACAACATTTGATAATAGATGAATGAATTACCAAGTCTAGCCAAGAGATTGGCTTTAACTTCAACATATCTTAATTCATGCGAAAGAATACATGAACCTCAAAAACTTGTTCAGATTGAACTGAGACAAGAGGGAGAATACTTGCCTTTAGCGTCTGCTACCATAATTTAACTTTATGTTTAAGTCTTTCAAGTCTCTACAATACATGATCACACAATGCCTTACATTAGGTCACATATAATCAAGTATATATATGACTATATCTTACCCTTCTTCTCAATCTAATTGTGTATTAGATTCAGTTATTATTCGTTCCAGTTTATCATTATCCTTGTATTTATATTCTACTAAGTTATCTCAACTTTTATACAACATCCTTAAGGTTTAACAAAGTTTAAACAAAGTTACATTACATTCCTTAAGTTGTGTTTACTTTCAAAACAATTAGCTTTCTTTTCTATGTACTTAGAAACATTCATTACTATATTTGTTCTGAGACTGGCGCTGCGGCGCGAGTCCTTGCTTAATGGGTCGCGCTGCGGTGCCACACTCCGGAAGATTTTCTCACTATACATAGCGCTGCGGCGCCACAAATTATACTACGGTTCGTGTGAAGACCCCGAACTCAGGTACTTGAAACCCGAACTCGATTCATCACGATACCATTTCTATAAGCGGAATAATACTAATAATAACAATAATATAAATATCAAACTTAACTTACACTTATCAGAGTCTAATCCCAAGTACGTAACCTTTAAACATTCATTACAAACCATGATAGATAATATATATCATACTTGTCTTAATAACATTAAACTATTACATAAGATAACGTTCATTCATTCATTCAGTGATCTTTCCCTTTTCCTTGTTCTTAGCAGAGCTCTCTGATCATTCACACTTAGCTAAAAACATTTAAATTAAGCAAGGATGAGCATTAGAGTGCCCAGCAAGTAATAGCAATTATATATATATAATCTGAAAGAATTTAAATATTTTCTTTGTACTATTCTTCTACAACAAGACAATAGTTATGAAGTATTCTGAACCGATAATAATAACATAACAACTCTTTTTCAAATTTTTAAAACTACATAATGACTATAACTGGGGTTATGGTGACATGCCATGAACATTGTTTTCATTTTCGAAAAGGTTAAACAGAAATTCATCTGTAAACCGACATAACTTACGGGCGTTAGGTTGTACTTCCCATGGGCCCTGTATTGATCAATACTACATTACAAGAACGATAGGATCGTTCACTCTGTTCCACCTTGGATGCATAATAAGTTTTCCCGTGTAGGGATGTTCATACTTGTCTGGGTTCTAAATCAAAGGTTTTATCTTGTTCAACAATAATCTATAATTCAACATATATGTATACGAATAATTGACAAAGGTATATCAATATGTGATGAAATACAATGATTATCCAAGTGGGGACACTTGTTTAACCATTTCTAGAAATTAACGAACAGAATATATATATCTGAATTATCATATACTAACATGTTAATAATCAATGAGCTTATATAATATAAGGTTCATAATCTGTACAGTAATAATATAATTTAGAAACATTCTTACTCATGTCCATTACATAAAGAAAATGCAAAGGTAAGATACTTGCCTGATGTGCTGCTTACAGTTTGTAATTTAGATTTATCGTTTATCTCACGACCTATCATTAACAAGATCGTTTGTTCGATTAGAATAACATACTATAACACATAACACTGCTTATTGCAGTCAGCACATACCCTAATCACATTGGCACATATGTGTAATAACCATTGAATCACAAATAACCACATATCTCAATAAATTATCAAAGTCCATATCAATTTCTGAAACATGTCGGTGTACCAACAGCTTTATAGGGTAATTACCGAGTCTAAGACTCTGTCCTGTAATTCCACATTCGTAAATATTAGTCATATTATTTTTAAATAACTCATAATAATTTTTAAACATTTACTATCTTCGATCACGCATTTTCAAACACTGGAATCATTATCAAATGATTTAAATATTAAAAAATTCTATTATCATTAATATTTAATTAATATTAAACTATTAATGAAACCATTGCCAAAATGTTAAAGTTATTTATAATAACTCAAAATACTTTTAAAGTATTAATATTACACTTAAATGATTTTTAAAAGAATTAAAATCATTTTTAAATAATTATCATTAATATTAAAGTATTAATGTATTATTTATCAAAATATTAAAAGTCATTAATTATAACTTGAAATATTTTTAATTCATTTATATCATTTCTAAATGATTTTTAAATAAATAAAACTATTTTTAAAATATTTATTTAATATAATTATTAAATAAATCTAATATCATTTAATATTAAATTAATATCATTTATTAATGAAATTACCCTTTAAATATTAAAAGTTATATTTTATAACTTAAAATATCTTTAAACACTTTATTTTCATTAAAAATGATTTTTCTAATATAAAAATCATTTTTAAACTAATTTATTTAATATAAGTCTTAAATAAATCTAATATCATTAATATTTAAAATATTAATATTTTTTATGACAAAATATCAAAAGTTATATTTTATAACTTAAAATATTTTTATAACCATCATATAATTTTTAAATCATTAAATCTATTTTTCATAATTTATTTAATACATTTATTAAATAACTTAATTACCATTAATACTAATTAATTAATGAAATTTCATCACAAAATATTGAAAGTTATCAAAAATAACTTAAATTATTTTCTTATACCATAATATAATTTTAAATAATTTTTTATGTATTAGAATTATTTTTAAATAATTTATTTAATATTATAATTAAATAAGTTCAATACTTTTAATATTCCCAAAATATTAAATATTTATGAAATATATTCAAAATAATTAAAAACTAATTTTTGGAATTTAAAATAATTTTTAAAACTATTTTTGTAATTTTTAGAATTTATTTTCTATTTTTAATCATTTTTCAGAAATTCAGAAAATAAAAATAAAAGAAACCGTCGCTATAGGTTTTTAGCGACACTTGGCGTCGCTGTTGGTGTTCTTGAGCTCAAGAACACTGACAGCTGGCCTTAACCAGGGGTCAACTTTGACCAACAATTTCACCATGCTCCTACAGTATTCTGGACAGCCTAAAGTTTTTGGAGTGTAATATAAGTGCAATACTACTACTATCAAGCGATAACATGGCCATAACATAACAGATCAGAGAATTATTAGCAGTATAAAATCCTGTCAGACATGTTCTTGAGGTTCTGGGTTTCCCAGAAACTCAAGGGTCCTATTTTGAAGCTTTGGATCTTTGATTCTAGGCTTAGTTAATTCGATCTAACAGTTCCGTCATGTAGTAGAGATGTTAAGGTACAAAAATCAAGCACTATATCATATTAAAAACATCATAACTAAGAGATTTGATTCGGTCAACGAGCCGGTCAGGATCTATTCTTGTACATTTCTGGGTTTTCCAGAAATGTTCTTGAGCAGTTTCGTCAACCCATGTTTGACCAACACTCAAATCGATTCTGTAAAGAATATAAGTGATATAAAGACTTTAGTATGTAATATTCATGTCACTCTACAAGTATCTAACAACAAAATGATCATAACACTTAACAGAAGCAAGATCAAGCGCCTGCAAAAGCGTTGTCAGGCGTCCGGAAAAATTCTGGGTTACCCAAGTTTGAAAAGTTATGGTCGGTCAACGACCTTTGACCATGAATAACTTACAACTTACACCAGATCCGACCTTGATTCGAGTCCCAGATCAAAGATCTCATGGCATACTATAAGTTCCAACATTCAAACGACCAAAAACACAAACACACAAAGATCTATAAGGCCTGACATTTGACTGTCAGACACAAAAAAAATAAAATTTCCAGATTCTTAAAATCTTCAAATCTGAGCTTATAGATGTTATGGATCCGACATATATCAACCCAGATCATTGATTAACACAACATATGACATGTTTAAACATAAAAACAACAAATCTATCATAGCATACAAGATCAAAATTTTGACTTAGGATTTTATACCTTTATGCTTTGATTTCTGGAATTTGGGCTTCTGATTTGTTGTTGGTGATCGCGGGGCTGTGTTTTGGGACTCATATACTACCATATTTCGAAGCTTTTAGAGAGAGAGGGTCTAGGATGATTGTTGAGCAAAAATCAAGTTACCAAATGAATTATTTTCTCTCTCCAATCTATAAATATGTCTTAGATGCAATGTATTGGCTGGAAATAAGTTGCTAATCAGTTGGTATGTGTCACATGGGGTGGTTGAATTTGGTCACCAACCATTTATCTTGGCAAGATTTACTCCACCAATTAAAGAATGTGACATAAGGGTAAAATAGTCATTTCCCATTTAATTTCTAGAGTTTTCATTACTTGCAAATCCTTAGAGTTTAGGGTTTGGGTGGATTTAGGGTTTGGAGCATTCTTAGGGTTTAGGAGCTAAAATTCTAGGATTTAAAAATAAATAACAATTTAGTTTATAAAAAAAATAATAATAATTAAGGTTTCTTAATTAATTCGGTTTCCTAATCACGTAGACTTGATAATTAGATTTATGTTTTACTAATTATCATTAAGCGTGCCTAATTAGCAATTAGGGTTTGCAATTAGCAAATTTAGGGTTTATAATTTAGAATAATTAATAATAAGGATTTATACCCTTTAAAAAAAATTAAAGTTTTGAAAACAATTAAGATTCTCCCTAGCTAGGGTTAATATCTTTAATACCGGTTATTACAAACATTATCATGATTACATAACTCCATAACAAATTCTTAAAGTCATAAATGGCCTATGAATTAGGGTTTCAAATCAAATAAGGTTTATAATTTAAATATTAGGTTTTCTAAAATTAGGATTTCAAATATTAATTAGGATTTCTCTAATTAACATTAAATTCCATAATACACCACTTAAATCACATAACAAAGTTATATAACAACCTCGAACTCATAATCGAGTTCCAAATTAGGGTTTCCATTTATCAATAAGTTAATTATTGATTTAAGGTTTCTAATTTACGAAATTAGGGTTTTAATTTACAATTAATATCTCCTATAATTAGGGTTTTCCTAATAGCATCCAATATTTATAATACACATCATACACCACATAACAAAGTTTCTTAACAGATTTTAAAGTCTCATATGACTTCGAAATTAGGGTTTAACAGTAATACTAGGGTTTTGACCTTATACATCACAATTGACCAACCATTGTCAGTTCACAACATACAGTACATATTCATAGCACTGAAAAATCAAAATATAATTAATATTATATTATTATTCTCATACATTAATAATAATCCAAAATTAGTGTTTGGATTCCATATCTGATTTATTCTTCATATTTAACCTTAATAATTAAGGTAAAATAATTAACTTAATAACCTGTACCAAAATTCATATAATAAAATAATTATTATATTTATTCTAAAAATCACTCCATATATTATTTAAATAATATATTATTATATTTTCATGAAAAATAGTTAATAAAGAATTTCTACTATAAATTAATTATTATAGGAATATACTTTATAAAAATCAATAATTCTAAAATAAAATTATTTGTAAATATTTATGTAATAAATATATTTTTGTTTACCACATAATTATATATACAAATTATCTTGTACAAATCCTCATCCTTGAAATAAATAAAAAAAAAATTTATACGCAAAATTTATGATTTAATTTTTATAGAAAATATCAGGTTGTTACATTCACCCTCTCTTATAAAGATTCCGTCCTCGGAATCACCGTTTAAAAACCTATACATACCAGGGTACATATCATACACAATCATTGCGAGTAGATCTCGATCAAAATTGATCAAACTGATCATTAACTATTCACATAAAGCTTATCTTTCTGATTAAAAGGAAATTTGATTTCTAAAAGAACTCAAATTTCCTCCTTCAAAATTTCTTTATAAACTAATTTACTATATATAAGAAAATAATATATAAAAAAAATAAAATTGGTTCGAGTAATACCTGGAGTTGCATCCTCGGCTGCCACGATATCTTGAACGGTCATGTTGAAGACGCTTGCGGTTGATTTCGTTGGTTTGATTGTTGATGTTGGTCCCGTTGTCGCCAATGTCCTGCTGCCTTTTTCTGTATTCATATTCCTTGCCTTCTTTCTCCTTCCTGAATAGTCTTTCACCTTATATTCCATTTATCCACACTGAAATCACGCAGACTTTCCCTTTATCTTCTTTCCTTTTATCGTATAGGTGACAACACTATCTTTTGCCCCTTCGTTATCTTAGCTATCACAAATGCTTCCACCGGGTCAGTTGATCCTCTAAATCCTGGCGGTTTAATTGCCTTGAAGTCTTTGACGTTCGTCAATCGATTATCTGGCTGATCTTCCGGCGACTGGTATTCCGTTCTGTATAGCTTGATTGTCCATATTCGCAAAATTCTGTATCGGGTCTGGTTGTCTTCCAGCTTTGTTGACAGGTTCTTTTGTCCGTATATTTCATTTTCGTCTCCTTGACAGCATTATCACTATTTATTCTTTATTCTAAGCCTTATCGTATACGTATAATCACATAACACAAAACTTTCTATTCCAATAATCATGTACTTAAAATATTAGATTTTGAAATTTTGGTTTACTGTAGTAACCAGTGTACAGATAAATATCTATTATCTTTATACCAACTTATTTTATTAATTCCATATAAATTCATACTCATACCACTTGACATACCATAGCACATACTGCATTAATCATCCGCTATCCCTTTGTGACTCAAAAGTCAGGAATCGCTGCCATAACTTATATAAAATTTGAAAAATATTACCTTATATAAACATACCAATAATATACATAACATAACATAGAATCATACATATTCAAGTAATACTAGTACTACTTATTTCTTACGCATTCACTAATGATCAGTTGCTTAGAAATCTGTCTATTCCCATTATCCTCAATAATCCATTCACACCTAACTACACCTAGTTCGTCCAACTTTAACATACATTATGAGTTTAAGAACTCAACACTGACCACATATCCTTTAACTATACTTTACCTATCAGTTATACTATTGGTTCTGGGTCCGATATTATACTTTTAAAAATAATCACCTCTTTGAGGTAGCTTTCAATGTGAGCCTCTATTTTAGCTATTGGCTTTGATATTGGCTCGGTTATGGAGGTTGACTTCTTCTTTACAATTTGAGGGTATTCTAATTCTTTCTATCCGATAGCTATACACAAAAATTATCTAGACTAGCATACAATATAAACACACAACAATTTATAGTTTTATATAAGTTATCTTTTATTTTGTTTGACGATGAACTTATCCAATTCATCTCCTTTTTAAACTCTATATTTGTTAATGTATTTTCAACGTTTCCCTATGTTCTAAGGTTATAGCCTAAGGTCTAACACACCTAAGGTTTCTAACCCTAAGCTCTGATACCAACTTGTGAAGACCCCAAACTCAGGTACTTGAAACCCGAACTCGGTTCATCACGATACCATTTCTATGAGCGGAATAATACTAATAATACTAATAATATAAATATCAAACTTAACTTACACTTATCAGAGTCTAATCCCAAGTACGTAACCTTTAAACATTCATTACAAACCATGATAGATAATATATATCATACTTGTCTTAATAACATTAAACTATTACATAAGATAACATTCATTCATTCATTCAGCGACCTTTCCATTTTCCTTGTTCTTAGCAAAGCTCTCTGATCGTTCACACTTAGCTGAAAACATTTAAATTAAGCAAGGATGAGCATTTGAGTGCCCAGCAAGTAACAACAATTATATATATATAATCTGAAAGAATTTAAATATTTTCTTTGTACTATTCTTTTACAACAAGACAATAGTTATGAAGTATTCTGAACCGATAATAATAACATAACAACACTCTTTCAAATTTTTAAAACTACATAATGACTATAACTGGGGTTATGGTGACATGCCATGAACATTGTTTTCATTTTCGAAAAGGTTAAACAGAAATTCATCTGTAAACCGACATAACTTACGGGCGTTAGGTTGTACTTCCCATGGGCCCTGTATTGATCAATACTACATTACAAGAACGATAGGATCGTTCACTCTGTTCCACCTTGGATGCATAATCAGTTTTCCCGTGTAGGGATATTCATACTTGTCTAGGTTCTAAATCAAAAGTTTTATCTTGTTCAACAATAATCTATAATTCAACATATATGTATACGGGTAATTGACAAAGGTATATCAACATGTGATGAAATACAATGATTATCCAAGTGGGGACACTTGTTTAACCATTTCTAGAAATTAACGAACAGAATATATATATCTGAATTATCATATACTAACATGTTGATAATCAATGAGCTTATATAATATAAGGTTCATAATATGTACAGTAATAATATAATTTAGAAACATTCTTACTCATGTCCATTGCATAAAGAAAATGCAAAGATAAGATACTTGCCTGATGCGCTGCTTACAGTTTGTAATTTAGATTTATCGCTTATCTCACGACCTATCATTAACAAGATCGTTCGTTCGATTAGAATAACATATCATAACACATAACACTACTTATTACAGTCAACACATACCCTAATCACATTGGCACATATGTTTAATAACCATTGAATCACAAATAACCACATATCTCAATAAATTATCTAAGTCCAGATCAATTTTTGAAACATGTCGGTGTACTGACAGCTTTTTCGAGTAATTACTGAGTCTAAGACTCTGTCCTATAATTCCACATTCGTAAATATTAGTCATATTATTTTTAAATGACTTATAATAAATTTTAAACATTTACTATCTTCTATCACGCATTTTCAAACACCGGAATCATTATTAAATGATTTAAATATTAAAAAATTATATTATCATTAATATTTAATTAATATTAAACTATTAATGAAACCATTGCCAAAATGTTAAAGTTATTTATAATAACTCAAAATACTTTTAAAATATTAATATTACACTTAAATGATTTTTAAAAGAATTAAAATCATTTTTAAATAATTATCGTTAATATTAAAGTATTAATCTATTATTTATCAAAATATTAAAAGTCATTAATTATAACTTGAAATATTTTTAATTCATTTATATCATTTTTAAATGATTTTTAAATAAATAAAACCATTTTTAAAATATTTATTTAATATAATTATTAAATTAATCTAATATCATTTAATATTAAATTAATATCATTTATTAATGAAATTACCTTTTAAATATTAAAAGTTATATTTTATAACTTAAAATATCTTTAAACACTTTATTTTCATTAAAAATGATTTTTCTAATATAAAAATTATTTTTAAACTAATTTATTTAATATGAGTCTTAAATAAATCAAATATGATTAATATTTAAAATATTAATATTTTTCATGACAAAATATCAAAAGTTATATTTTATAACTTAAAATATTTTTATAACCATCACATAATTTTTAAATCATTAAATCTATTTTTCATAATTTATTTAATACATTTATTAAATAACTTAATTATAATTAATACTAATTATTTAATGAAATTTCATCACAAAATATTGAAAGTTATCAAAAATAACTTAAATTATTTTCTTATACCATAATATAATTTTAAATAATTTTTTATGTAATAAAATTATTTTTAAATAATTTATTTAATATTATAATTAAATAAGTTCAATACTTTTAATATTCCCAAAATATTAAATATTTATGAAATATATTCAAAATAATTAAAAACTAATTTTCGGAATTTAAAATAATTTTTAAAACTATTTTTGTAATTTTTAGAATTTATTTTCTATTTTTAATCATTTTTCAGAAATTCAGAAAATAAAAATAAAAGAAACCGTCGCTATAGGTTTTTAGCGACACTTGGCGTCGCTGTTGGTGTTCTTGAGCTCAAGAACACTGACAGTTGGCCTTAACCAGGGGTCAACTTTGACCAACAATTTCACCATGCTTCTACGGTATTCTGGACAACCTAAAGTTTTTGGAGTGTAATATAAGTGCAATACTACTACTATCAAGCGATAACATGGCCATAACATAACAGATTAGAGAGTTATTAGCAGTATAAAATCTTGTCAGACATGTTCTTGAGGTTCTGGGTTGCCCAAAAACTCAAGGGTCCTATTTTGAAGCTTTGGATCTTTGATTCTAGGCTTAGTTAATTCGATCTAATAGTTCCGTCATGTAGTAGAGATGTTAAGGTACAAAAATCAAGCACTATATCATATTAAAAACATCATAACTAAGAGATTTGATTCGGTCAACGAGCCGGTCAGGATCTATTCTTGAACATTTCTGGGTTTTCTAGAAATGTTCTTGAGCAGTTTCGTCAACCCATGTTTGACAAACACTCAAATCGATTTTGTTAAGAATATAAGTGATATAAAGACTTTAGTATGTAATATTCATGTCACTCTACAAGTATCTAACAACAAAATGATCATAACACTTAACAGAAGCAAGATCAAGTGCTTGCAAAAGCGTTGTCAGGCGTCTGGAAAAATTATGGGTTACCCAAGTTTGAAAAGTCATGGTCGGTCAACGACCTTTGACCATGAATAACTTACAACTTACACCAGATCCGACCCTGATTCGAGTCCCAGATCAAAGATCTCATGGCATACTATAAGTTCCAATATTCAAACGACCAAAAACACAAACACACAAAGATCTATAAGGCCTGACATTTGACTGTCAGACACAAAAAAATAAAATTTCCAGATTCTTGAAATCTTCAAATCTGAGCTTATAGATGTTATGGATCAACATATATCAACCCAGATCATTGATTAACACAACAATGACATGTTTAATCATAAAAACAACAAATCTATCATAGCATACAAGATCAAAATTTTGACTTAGGATTCTATACCTTTATGCTTTGATTTCTGGAATTTGGGCTTCTGATTTGTTGTTGGTGATCGTGGGGCTGTATTTTGGGACTCATATACTACCATATTTCGAAGCTTTTAGAGAGAGAGGGTCTAGGATGATTGTTGAGCAAAAATCAAGTTACCAAATGAATTATTTTCTCTCTCCAATCTATAAATATGTCTTAGATGCAATGTATTGGCTAGAAATAAGTGGCTAATCAGTTGGTATGTGTCACATGGAGTGGTTGGATTTGGTCACCAACCATTTATCTTGGCAAGATTTGCATTCCACCAATTAAAGAATGTGACATAAGGGTAAAATAGTCATTTTTCATTTAATTTCTATAGTTTCCATTACTTGCAAATCCTTAGGGTTTAGGGTTTGGGTGGATTTAGGGTTTTGAGCATTCTTAGGGTTTAGGAGCTAAAATTCTAGGATTTAAAAATAAATAACAATTTAGTTTATAAAAAAAATAATAATAATTAAGGTTTCTTAATTAATTCGGTTTCCTAATCACGTAGACTTGATAATTAGATTTATGTTTTACTAATTATCATTAAGCGTGCCTAATTAGTAATTAGGGTTTGCAATTAGCAAATTTAGGGTTTATAATTTAGAATAATTAATAATAAGGATTTATACCCTTTAAAAAAAATTAAGGTTTTGAAAACAATTAAGATTCTCCCTAGCTAGGGTTAGTATCTTTAATACCGGTCATTACAAACATTATCATGATTACATAACTGCAGAACAAATTCTTAAAGTCATAAATGACCTTTGAATTAGGGTTTCAAATCAAATAAGGTTTATAATTTAAATATTAGGTTTTCTAAAATTAGGATTTCAAATATTAATTAGGATTTCTCTAATTAACATTAAATTCCATAATACACCACTTAAATCACATAACAAAGTTATATAACAACCTCGAACTCATAATCGAGTTCCAAATTAGGGTTTCCATTTATCAATAAGTTAATTATTGATTTAAGGTTTCTAATTTACGAAATTAGGGTTTTAATTTACAATTAATATCTTCTGTAATTAGGGTTTTCCTAATAGCATCCAATATTTATAATACACATCATACACCGCATAACAAAGTTTCTTAACAGATTTTAAAGTCTCATATGACTTCGAAATTAGGGTTTAACAGTAATACTAGGGTTTTGACCTTATACACCACAATTGACCAACCATTGTTAGTTCACAACATACAGTACATATTCATAGCACTGAAAAATCAAAATATAATTAATATTATATTATTATTCTCATACCTTGACAATAATCCAAAATTAGGGGTTGGATTCCATATCTGATTTATTCTTCATATTTAACCTTAATAATTAAGGTAAAATAATTAACTTAATAACCTGTACCAAAATTCATATAATAAAATAATTATTATATTTATTCTAAAAATCACTGCATATATTATTTAAATAATATATGATTATATTTTCATGAAAAATAGTTAATAAAGCATTTCTACTATAAATTAATTATTATAGGAATATACTTTATAAAAATCAATAATTCTAAAATAAAATTATTTGTAAGTATTTATGTAATAAATATATTTTTGTTTACCACATAATTATATATACACATTATCTTGTACAAATCCTCATCCTTGAAATAAAAAAAATAAAAAAAATTTATACGCAAAATTTATGATTTAATTTTTATAGAAAATATCGGGTTGTTACAGTTCGCGCTGCGATGAACTCTTGCAGTGTGCTCGACTACTGTTACGCGCTGCGGCGCGACTCATTTAGCCTAGGGTTGGCGCCGCGGCGCCAACTCTGTGCACCAGAAAATAATTTCAGTTTTTAAATTTTGTGAACTTCCCGGACGCATAACTTCTTCGTTATAAGTCCGAATTGGCTCGTTCAAAAGCCTCCGATTCACAAATTACGTAATCTACGCATTCATGTAAGAATTTTATCTATTTGGTTTCATTTGCTAAAAATTCACCTATTGGTTCATGTTTTAACGAAAACGATAAACGTTCGTAAACGTTCAACGCTCGTTTCTTCGTTCTAAGTCGGAATCCGGTCATTTTCGAGTCCACAAGTCTTAAATGCCAAATATGACTTGTCTCCATTGGAAAACAACGGTTCCGAGTTCAAATACAAAATTTGACTTCTATTCCGAGAATGTCACGAATTCAACGATTATCGTCCAATCGTGCAATTTCCAGCAAATCTTCATTCTTATGATTTGTTCCACATTACCAATGAATTCCATTCATCATGTGAACATCTCAACCTACATATTACAACAACTTATTCTAATTGTTGGAGTTTAGACTTATTCCTTCATGAGCTTAACTTGTCAAATTATAAACTACTTAATACTTCATTGTTCATGACTTATGACAATTAAAGTTTCTTAATCATCATACCTTATATGTTCTCAACATATAACTTTTACTTATGTATTCATGATATATAATCATACAAGGACTTAATTCACTTTTCTTAATAAACTCATTACAAGTTCATATTTTCATACTTAACATTTAAGGTTAACCTATAATAAGTTCATAACTTTTATAAGTTCAAATGACTTATTGCCAACTTATGTGGCTTAAGTTCATGACTTATACATTCTTCTTGCTTCTTATCATTCATGTTTCTTAATCCATCTTTTCTTATCAACCTATCATGGTAGAGATAGAAGATAATGGAGAAGAAGTCTTACTCTTTTGAAGTCTTGATAAGGTAGCTTTCTCCTTCTTCTTACTTATGGAATGACTTATGTGTAGCTTATTCTCTCTAACACTTAAGCACTTTAGAAGTGTTGGATTAATTGAACAACCAACAAATGGCTTGCAAGCTCTTCTATTTATAGACTTTCCAAAGTTAGGGTAGTTTGGTCATTAAATCATCCCACCTCCTCATGCACCTCCTTACTATTCATTACTTGCAAGGTACAAAACTTATCCAAAGCTTGGCCATTACTTCTATTACTTGGCAATTATCTTAACTTGGTCATTACATTACTTGGTCACCACATTAAACCATATAAATATGGTTTTACCCATGGGTCAACCAATCCATGGATTTTAGTTTGGGCTTGGATTAATTAAATCCTTGGGCTTTATATTAACAAACCACTAGTTGATTCCTTAATTAATAATTGGGCCTCACCCTTTAATTTACTTGCACTTATAATAAATCCAAGCAATCTTTCCCAAGTCCATTACCATTTCATAATACATATAGTTTATGTATTATTCTTGCATTCTAATTCATATAGAATTTATATATATTATTTCATCCTTCATACAACCTCGTATAATACTTCGTATTATACTCATTTCCATTACTTTGTACAATACTTAAGTATCATACCCTTATTACTTATTTCTTACCACTTCGCCTTACTTAATATTATAAATTAAGTCCACAGGCGAAATATCGTTTTTTTCATAACTAGATTTTTATTACATAATCCACCTCACCTTATTATTCTATCATTACGTATTTCTCGGAAATTCAAAAATAAATCCCGAGCAATTATCGATGAATAGTGTTTTTCAAAAAATTTCTCGAAAAACTTTTATTTTCGTCTTGGAAATTCAAACACTTTAATTCCTCCAGGTAGCTCAAATACTACGACATTCTAACATCAATAGATTATATAATGACAACCATCTTGATAACACATAGAATAGGATTTTATTATTATTTAATTTAATAAAATTATTTTACAATAAGATCCGAATTTCTCGGTCGTTACAGAATAGGCCATTGGCCTAATACGTAACTAATAGTTGAGACTTCTAATTTGGGACTAGAGTAATAACTCAGCAACAAGTTATTTAAGGCTTGGTTTGGAAACTATAATTCCGAATATGTAATATTAATGTGTTAATGCTACTACACAAAGGAAAGTTGGGGATTATTTATGTACTCACATGAATGAATTAATTATTACTATATAGTCTATATTTAATATACAGACATATTAATGTGCCACCTTGTACTATATAAAATATATAGTTAATTACCATATGATAAAGGTTTAGTATATTTGCATGCTTACACCAATTAATCAATTAAATATATAATCATATTATATTTATTCATCTCTTACTCATTAATTATTATTTATTCATAATAATTATTAATTAATACATTATCAACTAATTACTCATAATTGAAATTAATCAATATATTCCCATCCTGCCACTATATTCAAATAATTTGAATATTTAAATATTAATAATCCTATCAATTCCTTGATATTAAAGTCTTAGGGCCAGTCCACTAATTTAAATAAACTATTAGTGACTCCCTTTAATCATTTCATAAATTCACATAACCACATAAGGTTTAAATAAACTCACAAGACTAACTCATTAAAAATTAAATCACATATTTAATTAAATAACGAGTTTAAAATTCACGGTCATTGCAGGCTTGCTAATGTTAGGGAATAATAGTTATAAGATCATTCCACCTCCTTAACAAAGCTCATTACTATTCACTTACTTAATTATTAAGTAAACTTGCTAACCACACTTATTACTTGGTCATTACATAACATGCTTGGTTATCACAACACTTGGGCACCAAGATCACTCGTGGGTTGCCCCATGGATCAAGCTTTACCCATTGGATCCTAACTTGGGCTTGGGTTTAGTTACTTAGATTATTCTTGTGGGCTTGCATTAATTTGGCTTGGGTTTCACATTAATAAACACTTGGGCTTGCATCTTAATTCTTATTGGACTATTCAATTGCTACACAATTCTACTAGTCTATCCCATTTAACTAAAAACCTTATAACATATACTACCCATATAATTATCGTATTCTAACTCGTATACTAATTCATAATATACGATATACCATCATTCGTACATACTCATATAATACTTTGTATCATACTCGTATACACTACCTCGCACAATACATACGTATCATACGCTCATTACATTATCTTCTTAACGCTTGATATTCCTAACATTCTCTAATTAAGTCCGCATGCGAAATATTACGTTTTCTATACTTGAATTATTATTACATAATCCATCTCCCCTTGATATTATAACGCTACATATTTCTCGGAAGTACAAAAATAATTCCCGAGCGGAAAACGATGAATAGTGTTTTTCAGAAAATTTCTCGGAAAGCTTTTATTTTCGTCTAAAAAATTCAAACACTTTAATTCCTTCATGTAGTTAAAATACTACGACGTTCCGACATTTCTAGGTTATAGAACACCATTCATTTTACTAACACATAAAAATAACCAATAATAGAATTTTATTCATTATTTAGTTATTTATAAAAAGTGTTTTACAAAGGATCCGAATTTCTCGGTCGTTACATAATGGGTAAAGATAAACCTTGGGTGATCCAAAGTAATTAGCAAGTAAACTTAATGGCTAAGTGTTGTGATGGCCAAGTAATTAATGCGATAAACAAGTAAAGTGCTTATGTGTGATGAGCAAGCAAAGAGATAAGTTATGTAATGACCAAGTAGACTTAATGGCTAAGTAAATGTGATGAGCAAGCAAAGTGCTTATAAGTGATGACCAAGTAAGCTTAATGGCCAAGTGTTGTGGTGAGCAAATTAACTTTGTGCTTAAGCTAGGAATAGTAAGGAGGTGGAGTGGCTTTATGACCCTTATGCCCTAACCTTGGCTTTCCTATAAATAGAGAGTCTTGTTTTTCATTTGTTGGTTGTTCATTTCATCCAACACTTTACAACTTATTGGTTAGAGAGAAAAAGCTAGAAAGCTAGTCTTTCATAGTTTAAGAACCAAGAAGAAGATTAAAGTTTAATCAAGTTATCTTCAAGGGTAAGAACCTAAACCATGATTCTCTTTCTCTTCCATTGTTAGAGAAGTGAGTAGTGGTAGAACATGTATTGTGACGCCCCCAAATCCGGGTATCTTCCAACCCGACAGATGGTGCTCCACGATATACAATCCTTCCATTGAAATAACAACAAAATGATTGTATTTGTTATATTCTTATTACATTCGTAATAAATCTTTCCCTAGGTTCATAATTTAAGACCCCGAATTTTATGAAATAAAAGTATTCAATAATTACAATTCAGTAAATGGTTAAATTGATAAATATTAAAGTTAAGGGTGATATATGAATTTTTTTTCAAAATACACAAGTGGTTATAAAATATTCATTGTTGTCGGGAAATATTCGTTTGGTCGTAGAATATTCTTTCTGTCGGGGAATATTCGTACGACGGCGCAGCCATTTGTCGGCCACATAACAGAATAACTGTCGGGTGAAGAAAACGACAAATTTGAGTTTTTACAAATAACGGCGTAGTTGTTACCGTTAACACTGTTAGAATACCCGGTGGTTAAAATACAGTAATACGCGTTATTGCACAGTAGCACACGGTATTGCATAGTATTTTTAAAATTATTGATTCTTACGTAAGAAGGCACTACTTAATAATTGTTACAGTAATTACTGTTCAATATTTTATTTTATTGATTCAATAATTGCTACGTTGAAATTTTATATTATTGTTGTTCAATAATTGTCACTGCACAGTATTTTCCATTATCAGATCAATAATTCATATTATTTGAATAATATTACTAGATAACATTATTGGTAATGTCTATAAAGTTCTGTCTAAGGAGAGGTTTGGTCACCTAATTGCGCGCCAGTAAGGAGAAATTCTTATTGGAAAGCTCCCTCTTTCCTGGGAACGGCCTGATTGTCATAAATGTGATTCTGTAATATTATTTGTGAATAATTAATTATTGATTCATATGATAAGGAAATATTTATTTTATTTGGATATAAATGAGGGATATATTTTTGTGGTTAAAAATGAAGGAGTTAATGTTGAGGTGTTTTATCTGTATTTTTTGTCGGAACGGAGGTATTGAAAATCAAATTAGGATTTTTAAGATATTTTGCGATGGTTATAATTTTAATCCGACCATTGGATCGTGGTAATTTTTGGACATGTTATACATATATAAGTTGAGTATACGTCCACAAATTTTGAACCGTTAAAAATGAACGTATGATTTATTATGAATTTTACGAGATGACTGGTTGAGAAATTGTTGAATTTTTAGAGTTTATCATTTTGGTGGAAAATTCTAGAATTGGTGGGCCCCACTCTTGGTTGGTGAGAAAATGTGCTGAGATTTTTATTCAAATGTGGTGGGTGAGAATAGTAGCAGGTAAAGCCATCAGGTTGCATGTTAAGTCTGCTTCGGCGTGCTAACATTTTCCTATAAATAGAGGGCTAAGTTAGAATTGAAAATCACACCAGAATTCATAAGTTTTCTCTCTTTCTCTCTCTAGATTATTGAGTGTATTTTGTGAGTATTTAGATACTCTGTGAGTTTCTATTCATCAGTGCAAATTTCTTTCAGCCTTATACCGATCAGAAGTACTCCTCTTTTGAGGTAAGGGATAGTAAGGGATTTTAAGGGTTGTTATGTTTTTCAGTTTCGTAATTTTTCTGACCTTCAAAAATTCTGGAAAAATTTAAAATGATATTTTGATGAGTTTTCTTGATTGTGTCAAAAAATGGTGATTTTTGGATGTATAGATTAAGAGTTATGAATTTTATGAGAAAAAGACTATTTTAAACGTAACCGCTTATAACTCCTTGTGGTTAACTCCAAAATTGATAAAAATTTTATTGGGAGTACATGTAAATGATAGTAGTATACTCTGTGAATTTCAGAATTTTTAGATAAAAGTACAATTTTTGATAAATATCTAAATATTCGGCTGTTTTGGCCATATGAAAAATAGTAAATGACTTTTAAAAATTCTGAGAAAAATATATGTTCACTATGGGACTATATTATGCTAAATCCCAGAAAAAAAAATATTTTTGGAACTGATTTGGTATTTTTTCATGGAAATGGTCTAGTTATGAGTAAATGAATTAAATATGTTTTGTGAAGAAAGAAAATTGGAAAATAGGATTTTATGGCTTGAGAATCCTATATGAGGTATATGCAGATTTTTGATGAGGGTTTTGGTTATTGATGATGAAATTGTAAGAGTTGGCATTTTATGATGATTAAATGCATTAATTAGTAAAGTTTAAATAATTTAAATAAATTATTTATAAGCTTAGGAAATATTATTCTTTCAATATCATTATACCGAAATATTGGTATAAATTTTATTGTGAAATTTCTACCTTTTTGTATCGGGGTTACTATTTATGAGTTACTATTCGTGAGTTACTATTCATAAGTTACTATTCATGAGTTACTATTTACGGGTACTATTCACTACAAAATTGGTTTCTTTTCCTAACCAAATTATAGTTGATTTATGAATATTACTCTGGAGATTAAAACTATATATTGATTATATTGATTTTATTATCATATATAATATTTCTATAACCCTGATGTTGAAATTCTCTTTCACTTGAGTGTAAAGATGGGTAAATTATTGGTATGATCGTGACTGAGGAATATCTTTGGCCTGTAGTGCAAAGATCAATTGTTAACTGGTATGATCATGACCATTGAATTTATAATTGAATATCTTTAGCTTAAGTGTAAAGATGAATTGATTAACATGGTTATAATTATTGTTTATATAATTCTGAATTGATTATATATTCTTTGAGATATTAATATATTTGACCTGTTGTGCAAATATGAACTATTGAGGAATATCTTTGGCCTGTAGTGCATAGATGAATTGTTGATGAATATCTTTGGCCCGTAGTGTAAAGATGACCTGTTGATGAATATCTTTGGCCTGTAGTGCAAAGATGGTCTGTTGACGAATATCTTTGGCCCGTAGTTCAAAGATGAAGTTATTAGTATGATTATGAACAGGAAATGTGATTTGGTGTAACCATGATCTTTGATGTTTCAGGTAAAGATAGGTGATGAAAATTATCTTCATCTTGGATGCGAAGAGGAATTTAGAATTACAATTATGATTATAAGTTATTCATATAATTGTGAAAAAGAACTGTTGATTAATGTTACAGGGATAAAACATTATTGGTGGACTTTTAATGTGGAGAAGATAGTAGACTTTATGGTCTATTTGACTCTTCTAATAGATTGCTCGTTCCGCTGCAACTATGGTTGAAATTTTTATCATCTACCATATGTTCTAAATCTGTGATTTATTACTGATGAAGACTATTGATAATTGATTTATCTTTAGTCATGATATTCTTTACTGGGCTAGTTGTGCTCACCCTTCTGTTTCACAATTCCTTTCAGGTAATAAGAGTGTAGCTGGGTCGAGCGGGGGTAACAGGGGAATAGAACGGTGGTCATCATTTAGTAGTTATATTTGGTGAATCATCTAGGGTGAAGCGAACCCAATATTGGAAGGGTGGTTTGCCACTATCATACAAGATGTCTAATGACATACAACCTCGTGTCATCATAAGACAGGGTTGTGCTCATCCACTTGCTGAGTATCTTTACGAGCACTACCTATATAATCTTGGTGTTTGTTTGAAGTATAATTTTCAATTAGAGACAGTGGAGATAATGATATGTCAAGAGAAGACTCACCATTGAGAAGAATATGATAGTAAACTTCTCGTTTTTCTTTGGGGTCTATTGGGTCAACCAAGGATAATTCTGTGGCCATATGATATCTATCACAACCTAGAAGCATGGCCTCCCATGTACGAAGGTTTCCTTGAGCACTTCCCAAAGATTCTAATTTTTAAAACAGTTTTTGACTATACCTTTATGTAAGGTGTCATTGTGAGGTGCTATCCACGGTTGGGACATGAGTCACATTTGGTATATATTTGTATCCAAACTCACAGCATATGTGTTGTTGTATTTTGTACAATAATTGTTGTAATAAAGTTGTAGTTATTTTCTGTACCATGTATTTGGCGACTCAGAATAGGTTGGATGGAATGGACCTATTTTGGGGTCGTTACACATAACCTGAATACATACTTCGTAATTCATATGTATATTACATATCAATATTCTAGTATATTATAGGATAATCAACCATCCATCTTAGCCTTACCCTTATCTCTCTTAGAACTCTAAGTTCGTTCGACTTTAGCCGCAAACATATGGTTTAAGCAAGAATGAGCATAACTAGCTCAGCAAGTCTCACAAAAAGAATCATATGAATATCACATTAGGAATTTCATGCTTACCTTCCATAACCGAACAATTAACTATGAAGCACTATGAAACATTTGACTAGTACTTTTCATTTCATATCAACAATTCCAAAGTATATATATCATAGCTTAGGAATTCCGAACCGGTCAAAAGACCATGAACGTACTCTTTCCGTTTTCATACTTGAAAAGGACATCCGGCACTAAGGCCATCCATCCGTCTTTACTTACGAGCACTTCTAGGTGATCAGCCTATTGTACTCTATGTTGATCAACACTCTTCCGTTAAACATATTTACGTTTAACATTTGGCAACCTCGCGTGCCCATCGAATAATCGATGAAAATACTTTTGTTTGTTCATAGACAAACTTACCTTCTCATCCGTACCAAATACTTGGCATATGATAGTGTTAACAGTTCTATATCAAAAGACTTGTAAACAAATCAGTCCATTCTTCAATACTAGTCTAGCTGAGTTAAAACAGGCATCGACTCTTTCTTTAAACCATTCATGCATCTTATAACATGAATCACAGAAAACTTGACTAACACGGAGGTTAGACAAGCGTTAAGAAAGACTTGCCTTCAAGTGTCTTCGAATATAATATTCAATCAATTCTCAGTCCTTACAGGATCTACATGATATATTCACACAGCACACTGTAATTAGTTATCAAACAAACTTATTTTATTTGTTCTAACCAACTTATTTCTCTTCTATGTCTTATTTGAATTTATTTCTTAATAAAGCCAATTCGTCTTTCTATACTTTGTTATGGCTTGTTAACGTTCTTACGTTATTAACCCGTCATTCGATTATCATTGGTAAAGTATCAACGTTTGAACATCAATCACGGTTTAGTTTCTTACACTTTTACGTTCTTTGTTTAATTCTTATTAAACCATACTAAATCTTCTAACGTTAACACTTCATTAGTGATTTAATGTCAGCCTTATTATGTACATTAAGTACCTTCAATGTCTTATCTTAGGTCTACATTCAAATGGAACAAAAACCTAACTTGGTCAACATTTTTACACTGCCGGCGTTGCGACGCGACATCCCTAGTACAAACTCGGCGCTGCGGCGCCAGTTAACAGAAGACACGGCAGGATCTAGTGCTGTAGCGCAGCCATTTTGTGCTAGGTTTGGCGCTGTGGAGCCGCCCCTGTGCACCAGTTGGTCAAAACAGTTTGCTTTTCTAATGAAACTCCCGGCTTCATAACTTCTTCGTTTTACATCCGAATTGACTCATTCGAAAGCCTACAACTCACAAATTACACCCTCTATGTGTTCATATAATAATTTTATATTTTCGAATCCGTTAACATAGAATTCACCTTTTAGTCCTTTTTTAGCGTTCGTTTATCGTTTTCGACCGTTTAATACTCGCTTTCTTCGTTATAAGTCAGAATTCGACGATTCTCGAGTCCACGACTCTTAAATATCTTATCTCACGTATTGACATTGAAAACCAACATTTTTAAGTCACATGACAACTTTTGACCCTTAATCTGAGATTTTTACGTTTTTCGACGTTTAACGTCTATTTTTGTAAAATTTGCCTTAACTTCGTTACCCGTGTTCTATAAGCCAAATCAAATGGAACACTCTATTGATTCATCATCTACATCCTAACCAACCAATATGCACATACCTTAGCTATGACGGTTTTCAAATCGTTCATCACAACTAAGTTCACGTTCCTAACTTTCTTAGGTTTTTAACTTACGTAAACACTTACGATTTCTATTTGGTCATGACTTATCAATGATTTGATCATTAATAGACATCCTTATTCCTCCTCATTAAACATGCTCCACCAATCTACGATTCTCTACTAGAAAGAAATCAAAAAGATGAAGACTACGGTTTATGAGAATTTACCTTTGTCGTTCTTTGCGCTCTTAGAAAACGTTTTATGGTTTGCTTGGAAGTAACTTGATTATGTGTTTCTAGCTTTTCTCTTTCTCAATATGTATTTGACAATGTTTGTAAAACACTAAAAGTCCAACCTTAAGTTTTGTATTTATAGGATTTCAACATGGGGGCAAAATGGTCAAAGAGTCACCTCCTTACTATTCCTACCTCCTCTTCAACTTAGCCACCACGTAATCACTTTACTTGGTGGCCAAGTGGCCGGCCCACCTCCTTCATGGATCATCCCATGGGTTGCCCCATGGATTTACCCATCCCGTGACCCGTCGGTTCGACCCGCAGTTCAGTTTCTTGGATTGGGCTTGACTTACATTAATATTGGGCCTTGACTTGGGCTTGCTTATTTAATTCATTGGGCTTGCTATTAGTCCAAGTCCAATTACATTATACAAAATCCTTAACTCAAAATCCCATAATAACTAATCGTATTCTACGCATATAACTCACGTAGTCTCTTCGTCTAGTACTCATACGATATTCGTATTATACGTCGTACTATTCCTCATACCATACTCGTATTTAACTAGTATAATACTCGTATCTCATACGTATAATAATCTAAATGATTATACGCATTACATTTCCCTTTCGAAAATCACTTTCTCTAACCCTTAGGGTTTAAGTCCACAGGCAAAAACTTCGTTTGCCGTAACTGAAATATTATTGGATATTCCATAATATGTCATATTCTATCATTACGCATTTCTCGGAATTTCAAACCTAAGCTCCGAACGAAATCGGATGAATAGTGTTTTTTACGGGAAAATTCTCAAAAAACCTTCATTTTCGTCTTGATAAATCAAAACAATTAATTCTAGCACATAGCCGGAATACTAACCACATCCGCATATTCTAAGTCATAGAACGACCTTCAAATATCTTACTTAAAGAATTAATCAATTAAATTCATTTAATTCACATAATAAAATAAAATTTTAATTTATTCATAATCCGAAATTCTCGGGCATTACATGTATGCTAAGAAGGAGTAGGGATGATTAATCAATGGGCTTAAGCCGTACAAGTCATGAATAAGTCAATTATACTTATATAAGTTATGAACTAAGGAAGGACTTGTAAGAACTTGTAACATGTTTTCATTAATGAAGTTGGTATGATAAGAAGAAGTAAGGATGATGGTTAAAAGATTGAAGCCGTAAGAAATCATGAGAAATGAAATCATAAGTAGTTTATACTTTTATAAGTTATAATCCTCGTGTCGTAGCGCCGTGTGCAGTAGGACCAGGTACTGAAAAGTGGCTCCGCAGCGCCACTACAGTAAAGGGATGTCGCGCCATGGCGCCGGTAGTGAAAGTTGGTTGACCAAGTTAGGTTTTGTAAATCCAATTGATTATGAAGGAATAGTATAATGTACATGTACTTAATTAACATGATAAGACTAACTTTAAATCACTTTTATAGCTATGACGGTATGAATTTAAGTATGGATTAAGAATAAATAAATGAAGGACATGAAGGGTAAGTAAGTAAACCGTGAATGGTAGTTATCGTTGGTACTTCACCAATGACGATCGAGTTTCGATTAATAACGTAAGGACGTTAGTAAGTTGTGAGGAAGGATGATTAACTCGAATCGAGTTATATTAATAAAATAATTTCAGTTAAGGTATAGAAGAGAAAGAAGTTGGTAAGAACGATATAAAAGAACGACGGCAAGCCAGAACCAATAATAACAAATCTAATACATGATTAGATTTAGAAGAAGGGTAAGATTAATTAGGAACGATGTATGTTCATTCATGACCTAATGTGGTATATTATGTGGTTATGTGTTGTAGAGACTATAAAAACTCAAAGAGAAAGAAATTTTATTATAGCAGACGCTGAAGGCAAGTTTTTCTTAACATTTGTCTAACCTTCGTGTTAGCCAGGTTTTCAGTGATTCATGTTATGAGACGCATGAATTGTTTTACAAAAGGGTCGATGCCAGTTTTGACTCGGCTAGACTATTCTTGAAAGATTGATTGATTTCTTTACAAGTCTTTCAATATAGAATTGATAACGCTATTCTACGCCAATTGTTTGGTACAGATTCATGGTAAGTCTGAGAATGAATAAACAAATGTATTTTACATCGATTATTCGATGGGCACACAAGGTTGCCAAAACTTAAACGTACACACGTTTAATGGTTGTAGTGTTAATCAACATAGAGTACTATAGGTTGATCAGCTAGAAGTGCTCGTAAGCTATGCCGGACTTACGGACTTAGTGTCGGGAAGCCCTGTTTTAAAGAAATTATGAAATGCTCATGGTCTTGGACCAGAATTGATGTTTTACTGAATATTGTCATTGTAAAACATTTTGAAAGAAAAGTGAAGTGCTATTTTGAATTACCGATAGTACTTCATAACTATTGTTCATTTATTGAAGATATACAATTCCTATGTTTCAAGCATGCTATTTAATTGGAATTGTTGTACTTCCTGAGTTTGTTATGCTCACTCTTGCTTAAATCATATGAATGTTATGACGCCCCCAGAATAGGTATACATCACCCATTATGAGTCGCCAAATACATGGTACATAAATCAAATACAAACTTCATTTATACAATACGACAAAAGCGTAGTTTAGAGTTTTTACACGAATATTGTCTCAAAGACAATATTCAAACTCAAATGAAGTCCTCATTACCTTTATTATCACACTATTTCATAAAATAGCGAGGACTACTATAGCAACCATCTCGGACCGTCATTCTGTTTCCCGACTAGTCTTGGCTACGTTCTTATTTCCTGAAGAGAACAATGAAAGCAAAAGGGTGAGCTCAACTAGCCCAGTAAGAAATATTATGACTAAGATAATGCAGAATAAATTATCGTTAGCCTTCAACAGTGTTAAACTGATAAAATATAGTAAACATCAAGTTTAACTGCAGCGGAACAAGCAATCCATTAGAAGAGTCAAGTAGAGCATGATATCTACTATCTTCTATGATTTAAAAAGGTTTTTCATCCTTGCACTTCTGGCCAAGGATATTCATGTAATCATCAATGGTCATGATCATACCAACAACTATCGATCAATGCACTACGGGCCAATGAGGACTTTTACCACATCATTTGTAACATTACGGTCATAATTATACCGAATAATCCCTGGTCATAATCATACCAATCAATAGTACATCTATGCAAGTAAGACACAAATGACTTTAATCACAATATAAGCATGAGGATGATGTCAATGATATAAGAATTCAATTAAAAGAAAGCAAAGGATAAATTTTTAAAGATTTATAATTTAATTTATCCAAAATTCAATAATATCTAAATTATCAACATGATACTGCTTTGTGGAGTAAAATTTAAGAATAATATTGTATCAAAAATGATTTGGATAACAGAAAAAATATTTTTTGTCATGAATAATTTCCCGGGTGAATAGTATCCGAGTGAATAGTATCCCGTGAATAATACTTCGAGAATAGTATCTTGTGAATAGTACTTTATGAATAGTACCCGTGAATAGTACTTTGTGAGTAGTACCCTGTGAATAGTACTTTGTGAATAGTACCGTAAAAATGAATACTACTCATGGACAGTGCTCCGACATGAAAAGCTTAAAATTTAACAAGAATGTGTAAAAAAATATCCTTGTGAAACGATACTAGATGAAGCGCAAATTTCAAGAATATTCTACTAATTTCACGGAGTATAAAAGGAATACTTTAACAAAATGAGGGTAGAGTCAGGAATACTAGACGAAATAATATTACTCACATACTACAGAGTATGGAAGAAAATATTATTTCTTATGAATAATGAAAAAAATAATATCTCTTACCTCAGAAGAAGACTGGATACTGGAATAGTGAGGTAGCAGACTTCTCTTCTACTTTTTCTCTAAAGCTTCTATCTTTATAGCTTCTTTTTCTATAATTTATCTTGTGAGTCTTTGTGAATTGGTGAGAATGAAAGAAGAATAAGCTTCTATTTATAGAAAAACATAGTTTCAATAATTGCACGTTTTGGGGCTCAAAATATTACAGTATAATACCTTCATCTTTTCCTTTATTTTTAATTTAGTCCTGTATGTATTATCAATCTTGCACCACGTCCCCTAATATTACATGCATATGAATCAATAGTACACACATGTGAACAAATAGTTCTAAGCATGTGAAAAAATAGTTACAGTATAGTACCTTCATCTATACCTCTATTTTTAATTTAGTCATGCAAGCATTATCAATCTTGCACCAGCTTCCCTAATAGTACATACATATAAATCAATAGTAGACACATGTGAACAAATAGTTATAAGCATGTGAATTAATAGCAATTAATTGCTCATTTATCCGATTAATTACCCGATTGTTCAATATAACCTCCAGACGGATATTATTATTGAAATAGATGTCGATTTCCACTAACACTAATAATCCCAACACAATGAAAATATCAATTTCATCTTTAATCAACACGAACTTATTCATCATTAATATTATAACTCGCAATATTTAACAATCAGATCATTCCTAGGAAAGAGGGGGCTTTCTAATAAGGATTTCTCCATATTGGTGCGCAATTAGGTAACCAAATCTCTCCTTGACAAAACTTTATAGACATTGTCAATATTGCAATTAATAATATGAATAACTTTGTCGTCTCAATTATTGATTTAATAATATAAAATATTATACAGATGATAGTGTGACAATAATTGAATCATTAATATGAGAGATATTATGCAGCAATTACTGTAGCAATAATTGAGTATAACTTAGTGACTTCTCACGTAAGCATCAATAATTAATACCGTGTGCTACTATGCAACCACGCGTATTACTGTTCTTTTACCACCGGGTAGTTCAACAGTTTAACGGTAAAACTTTCGCAATTATTTTTATAAAAAGATAATTCTATCGTTTTCTAACTACGACAATACTTCCGTTGTGGGGTCCACCAATGATTGTGCTGTCGTACGAATATTTCCTGTTAAAATGAATATTCTCCGACCAATCGAATATTATATAACCACTTGCTTACTTTGTAAAATTTGTAAATATTACCCACAACTATAACATTATATCAAATCCACACCATAATATTCAAAAATATATTTCGAGAAAAATTAATATTTATTCATAAAAGTTGGGGTCTTATTTTAACGCCCCGAAATCCGGTCTATTTTCACACCCATATTCCGTACGTCACGGTCCCACTTCTTACCAAACATACATTATTATATAGTTAAATATAACTACATATATTCTCAAATCCTATGTTCTATTACCTTATAACCTCGTTCATTACAAATAATGATAATTAGATTATTCTTTACATCGTACAAGAGTGACTTTTATCCTCTACTAAGGATACATAACAGTTCATTAAACTAATCTATAGTTCAATTAAACTATTCTACATTACAAGTCTTGGCTTGATCTTCACGCACATTCACATACTGAATGACACTTTATCTGGATACCGTTCAGCTTGATCTTTACAGGATCCTTAGGTTCTTTCTAACATCGTTCGCTAAAAATATTTTTATTTAAAGCAAGTGTGAGCATTCGATTGCCCAGCAAGTTATAGCAGTTGAACAAACAACTTCAAGAATTTAAACATTTCTTTAAGACTTCCATAATCGAACAAAGGTTATGAAGTAGCTTGAACAATAGGAATAATTCTGATTCCTATCATTTTAAAACATTCATCACATACTCTTTACAGTACTTTCATTCTTCTACCTTTTTCTATGGATATCCTGTTTGGCTAGAATCATTAGCACATACTTAACAATAAAGGTTCGTGCATAAACAGAACATACTCGTATTGAACAGTTCAATCACAAAATAATTCATCTCAAAGAAACACCGAAATGTTCAAGTTGTGGCACAAGACCTCACACATACTACCACCTTTCACATATCTCGCACATATGCACATAAACAAGACTTTTCAAGTTCAACATCTGAGAAGTTTAAGAAACTAGCATTCATGTAAAATGAATGAAGTTAGGAAACTTGCTTTATGCACAGCTACAACTTATAGTTTACGCTGAACTGCTCATTCCAATTCCTATGTAGCACATAAAGAAATCATACATACACCAATTAGTCATATACTTGACTTTACGCATTGGTTTACTTAACTTTACTTCATAAGGTTCGTGTTCTTGTAATCAAAGCTTATGCGACTAACTTCCTTTACTACCGGTTTATGGCTTCATGACATACGAAGTTGTCTTAACACATACTATCGTCATCTTTTATAACGACCCAGAAATTCGGGTTATTTAGAATTTAAGTTTAAAGAATTAGTTATTAATAAAATGAATTTTATTAATACTATTATGTGCTATGTGTTTATTAATCGTTCTTTAACCTAGGATGATTATAAGTCGGGAGGATTCTTGTGACGCCGCCAAATTCGGGTCTCTTTTAACCCGGCATATGGTGCTCCACGGTGCTACAGTTCACACAAACATTCAATTGAAATACCTCAAAAGAACGAATATGTCTTCTATATATTCCAAAACAATACTAACATTCCCCATGTTCTGTATAACCGTTATATTTGTTTTTGTCATAATATCGAATATTATCATTACAAACATATACTATTACATTGGTAATCTACAAGTCCGCCTTAGCCTTCTCATTATCCTTGTCAAATCCTTCGGTCCATTATGTCTAAGCTGCATTCATATAGTTCAAGCAAGAGTGAGCATAACAAGCTTAGCAAGTACAACCATTTCATTTTAAAAGCATGCTTAAAACATAGGAATTATATATCTTCAATAACTGGATAGTAGTTACGAAGTACTATCAATAACTCAAAATAGAATAGCATTCCTTTTCCTTCAAAATGTTTTACAATGGCAATATTCATTAATACATCAATTCTGGTTCAAGACGTGAACGTCTTATAGTTTCTTTGAAAAGGACAACCCGTCACGAAGTCCTTAAGTTTGACATATCTTACGAGCACTTCTAGGTGATCAGCATATAGTACTCTATGTTGATCAACACTACATCCATTAAACGTATGTACGTTAAGTTTTGGCAGCCTCACGTGCCCATCGAATAATCGATGAAAATACATTTTTTTGTTCATAGACAAACTTACCTTTGAATCTGTACCAAATACTTGGCATAGGATAGCGTTAGCAGTTCTATATTGAAAGACTTGTAAATCAATCAATCTATCACAATTAGTCTAGCCGAGTTAAAGCTGGCATCGACTCTTTCTTTAAAATCATACATGCATCTCATAACATGAATCATTTTGAAAACCTGGCTAACACGAAGGTTAGACAAGCGTTTAAGAAAAAAGTTGCCTTCAGCGTCTGCTACAATATAATTACGTTTCCTTTGAGTCTTTATGGTCTCTACTACACATAATCAGATAACATACCACATTAGGTCATGAATGAACATACATGGTTCTTAATGAATATTACCCTTCTTCTCAATCTAATCCCGTATTAGATTTGTTATTTATTGGTCTCAACTTTTCATCATTCTTTACATCATTCTTACCAACTTCGTTCTTTTCTATTACTTAATGGAACTTATTTCATTATCACAACTCGTTTTTGAGTTAAACATTCTTCCTTACGGCTTACTAACATCCTTGCATTATTAATCGTAACTTGATTGTCATTGGTGAAGTACAATCATTAAACACCATTCACGGTTTACTTAATTACCTCTCACGTTCTTCGTTCCCGCTCAATTGATTATCTTCGACCTTTAGAGTATTACTTAAGGTTTATAACATTCTTAACGATGCTACATTAAGTTAATTATGGAGTTAATTTATCCTTCATTCAATTCTCCTTTACTTCACATTCAAAAACCTTTTTTCTCTCTCTATATTCTAGTGTTGTACCTCGCGCTGCGGCGTCACCCATTAGGGCTTGGAGACCGGACTCAGCGCTGCGGCGCGAGTCTTAGTGTTATCGATCGTGCTACGGCGCCAAACTTTAGTAGCTCATAGCCCTTTGTAACGCTGCGGCGTGACTTAATTTGCCTTCACTGGCGCTGCGGCTCCAGTGCTCAGCACCAGAAAAATTTGACAGACTTTTTCATTTTGTGAGATTCTCGGACTTGTAACTTCTTCGTTATAAGTCCGAATTGGTTCGTTCAAGAGCCTACGGCTCACAAATCACGTACTATACATGGTCATGCAAGAATTTTATCTATTCGACTTTGTTTGATAAAAATTCACCTATTAGTCCATTTTTAACGAAAACGATAAACGTTAGTGAACCTTCAACGCTCGTTTCTTCGTTCTAAGTCGGAATCCGGCCATTTTTGAGTCCACAACTCTATAATGCCAAATAAGACTTGTCTCCATTGAAAACCAACATTTCCAAGCTCAATATCAAAATTTTACTTCCATTTCGAGAATTTCACGAATTCGACGATTATCGTCTAATCGTTTGAATTCCGACAAAACTTCATTACTTAAGATTTGTTCATCATTCTAAATGGATTCCTTCCAACATACCTACATCTTGACATACATGCTTCATTAACTTATAAACATTATAAATTATTCCTAGTTCATTGTGAGTTTATAACTTATACAAATATAAATTACTTATATTTTCATTACTCATGACTTATATCTTCCTTTCATATGACTTATTAATAAGTTAAGTCCTTTAATCATTATTCTTACATCTTATTAATCATACTAATTTTATTAATGTAAACATGTTACAAATTCTAACAAGTTCTTATACTTTCATTATAAGTTCATAACTTATTTACGAATGAATTTCTTATTCATGACTTATCCGGCTTATTAAGACTTAAGCCCTTTGATTCATTATTCCAACCTCTTCTTAGCATACTTGTTCTACCAATACCCCCTTCTCTAATAATAGAAGTGAAAGAGAAACATGGGTTAAGAATACTTACTCTTTTATAATCTCTTGCTAAGTCTTAATCTTCTTCTTGCCTCTTGAAAATCTAACAAAGGAAGTATAACTTATATGTGCTTATTCCCTCTACAAAATAAGCTCTCAATTTAAGTAGGATGAAAAACTAACAACCAACAAAATGAAAGGCAATCTTGTTATTAATAGGAAATCCTAGATGAGGGTATAATGGTCATAAGGCCACTCCACCTCCTTACTATTCCTAACTTAGGCATTAAGTTAACTTGCTCTCCAAATGAATTACTTGTCCATCACAACACTTAACTCTTAAGTCTCTTTGTCATTAAGTCTACTTGCTCATCACTTAAGCACTTTGTGTGCTCACCACACTTACTTAGCCTATAAGTTTGCTTGTTCATCACCTTGGATCATCCATGGGTTGCCCCATGGGTTTAAACCATCCCCTCACCTATTGGATATTTACTTTGGGCTTTAGCTTAATTAGTTTAGCTTAATCATTTTGGGCTTGCAATAAATTACTTTGGGCCTTACATTACAAATACTTAGGATTAATATTAATAAACACTTGGGCTAAACATTAATCTATCTTGGGCTTGCCCTTAAAGTTTATGGACTTGCATTTTATACACAATCCACAATTCTATTCATAAATGGCTTAAAGCCTTATAACGCATAATTTACGTACAATTCTCGTATTCTAAATCATATTCTTATTCATCATATACGATATACCATTATTCATACCTACTCGTATAATACCTCGTATCATACTCGTATTCATTACTTCGTATAATACCTACGTATTATATGATCATTGTTTTATTCATTAATCGCATTACATTTCTTTCTCGTAAATCATTTTCTCTAAACGTTAGGTTTTAAGTCCGCAGGTGAAAAATTGCGTTTTTCATAACTGAAATATTATTGGATATTCTATCCCACCTTGATATTCTATCGTTTACGTATTTCTCATAAATTCAAAAATAATTCCCGAGCAAAAATGCGTGAATAGTATTTTTCATAAAATTTCTCGGAAAGCTTTTATTTTCGTCTTGGAGATTCAAACACTTTAATTCTATCACGTAGCCAAAATCCTATGACATTTCGATATGTTTAGGTCATAGAACAACCTTCAATTAGCTTACTCCCTTAAATAATAAATTAAATTCATTTAATCCTCATAATTAAATAAAGTTTAATTCTCCAAAAAACCGATTTTCTGGGGCATTACACTCTTCCCTCCTTATAAGGATTTTGTCCCCAGAATCTCGCTACTAATTATATTAACAAATGAGGAAAAGTTTTCTTCATTTTTTTAATCTCGAGCTGCCACAATGCTTCCTTCGGCATTGGGGTTCTTACACTCACCTTCACCGAAGGTATTATCTTAATTCACTTAACTTATCACTTCCTATCAATAATTTGAGTTGGAAGTTAAACACATATTACGCTATCTTACTTTTATTAGTCCTCTTTCTAACTCGTAATTATATGGAACTCAAATTCCTCCCTCAAACCAAGATTATACTTAGTCTTCTCTTTATCTTGTATCATCTTCTTCATTT
Organism: Panax notoginseng; assembly: GCA_016801055.1. Lineage (NCBI taxonomy): Eukaryota > Viridiplantae > Streptophyta > Magnoliopsida > Apiales > Araliaceae > Panax > Panax notoginseng. Next base: position 64,373,534 of record CM029014.1, on the reverse strand, counting down.
GTCGGCATTCCTCGTTACTTAATTCTACTTACTTAACTCGTTCCATTATCGTGGCATGAGTCTATGTTGTGAATAACATTTCTACCCCCTTCATTCCATAATTTAACTTCTAACTCCATTCTTGCTATCTCCGTTATTAACTCATTCTGAGTTGCTAACTTTGCTAGCTTTTCCCTACCTTTCCTTACTTCACGCGTAGTCTACTACGTTTACCATCCCTGTATGATCTAAGATATCACAGTTCTCTCTCTACCGCATATTCAACTCCTTCTGTTTGATGATATATTTCAGACTTCTATAGTCCGTGTATAACTCACACTTCTCCCCGTACAAATTCTATCTTCAATTTTATTTATTTATTTATTTTTAAAACCTACAACTGCCAATTATAAATCATAAGTAGGATAGACCTTCTCATAATCTTTTAACTGGTGTAATGCATATGCAATGACCTTGCCATGCTACAAGAGCACGCAATCTCGTCATCTATGCAAAACATCGAGATACACTACAAAATTCCTCGTATCATCTGATAAAGACAATACAGGTGACTCACTTTTCTTTCCTTTCTCACATCTCATTCCCAACATCCCTATCAATTTGCCATTGACTTGCTTAGTGCCCCTTATGAAAAACCTAACTTTAGTACATCAGTCAACCCAAATGATATAACCAGAAACTTGTCATAACTATAACGAGTTCTGAACGTCATCTTAGGTACATTCCCTCTTCCTCACTTTCAACTGACGATACCCCATACACAAATCTATCTTTAAAAAAAATACTTTGCCCCTTTCAACTGATCAATTAGATCATCGAGCCTGGGCAACGGTTATTTATTCTTAACCGCTAACCGAATAGTTATATATTTGACTTACGCATTGGTTTACTTAACTTTACTTCTTAGGGTTCGTATTTTTTCAACCTAAGTTTACGCGATCTACTTTCATTACCAGTTTACGGCTTCATGACATACGGAGATGTCTTACTTAATACGTTCCTCATCTTTGATGATTTACATTCTTATCTTCTTGTTATTACTTCTCTAGGTCTCAGCACACATCGATTCTTTGCTATTAGTCCATATGGTACTCTGAGTGGTTTCCCACAAATAACCAACAAACAAGTTCCCGTCTCGTCTACACTGCCATCACAGTGAGTTAGATCGGTTTCCAATTTCGTATATACCTTCGCTCTCTGAAGGAATTATTTAGCCCAGCTCCCATATGTCAACCATCAAAGATTACGATTGTACACCAACCTAAACTTGTCTTAACATCCTTCTAAATTGCATCATAATTAGACAACAAGAATTTTCCAGTGTTTTATTACCGTAAAATACCACCTTGGGTTTATTAGAAAACTGAAGATTCACATTTTTCCTTAGATAATGTGTTAAAGTTCTATGGTTAATCAACCCATTCATACAGATAATTACTTCAAATTCTCTTAACTTTATCGGTACTTATCAACCGATACTTGCTTACCTTTATTATTCATAAAACGATTTCCAATAATATAATCAAAGAAAATTATTTCCTCACTCTCTACCTTAACGTTTAAAGGTATTTATAATCCCTTTCGGGAATGAACTTAATCACTTAGCACATTCTTATGCCATAACAGAACAAGTAGCATTCCAATCAAGCGGCACATAAGCATTCATTGTATTGACTAGAATGATACCTGCTAATAAATCCGCTGATGCAACCGCATCTTGGACCGTCATATTAAAAGTACGGGCCATAGGTCTACTCGACTATAGTGGTTCAGTAATGGTTAACTTACCACTACTAACAACCCTACTCTCTTCCCTCTCCCTTGTTCTTATTCTTCCTCTCTTTTATGGTATTAGGTCAACGCCTCACTACCACCCTCTGCAATAATCACCTTTTCCTGAATGGTTCCATAGGAAACCCTCTGAAACACCGTAATCCTACTATAGGGCCAGGGTTTCAGGCCCTACTCAAACCTACGAGCCTTCATCTCCTCAGGGTCCACTTAGCATGGAGCAAACCTTGCTAATCCATTGAATTTTGCCGCGTACTGGGGAACCGTCATGTCCCCTAGTTTAAGTTCTAAGAACTTAATCTCCATTCTCTCTTGCATACTTGTAGGGAAATAATTCTTGAAGAAAACCTTCTTGAATTGTTCCCAGGTTATCTTATCTATTCTAGCCCCACCCTGGTGAGCCTCCCATTAAAAGTTGGCTTCTCCTTTCATCCTGTAAGTCGCAAAAGAAGTCTTTTGCGCCTCAGCTACATTTGTAATAACAAACGCCTTCTCTATTTCTTTTACCCATGTCTGGACCTCTATTGGGTTCGTCGTTCCTCTGAACTCCGGCGGACCTACGCTTTTAAACTCTTTAAAGGTAGTCATTCTGGCTACCCTAGGTTCCGCGATTACTTTACCCCCGGGTTGGTTAAATGCAGCCATTAATAAATTAACGAACTCTTGCATAGGGTTGTTTTGACCCCCCCCCCTTGATTATCATTATGTGATTCTGCTTCCTGATTACGTTGTCTTCTCCGTTGCGGCATTTTCTACTTAAATAAAATTTCATTATTATATATTTACTTACTTCGTTATTATTCGCCACATACCAACTCACATCATAACAAATCATCTCAATGAAAACTTCTTTATATTCATATGCTTCTTCATAGTTTGAAACTATTTACAATTTGCGTTCATAGCCAAAAGCTATTACATTTTCTATCCCGCAATTGAATTTCACAAAAGTTGAGATTTACAAAAAGACCACCCTTTTTATACAAAAGAGGGTTTTACGTCACTACATACATATTTATAACTCTAGACTTCTAGTAATGCATAACAGCATCCTCGTGCTTTTCATCCGCTATCTTCACTATAGTATCCCGACTAATCGTATGTCGAGTTTGTCCTTAGTCTATGGTATGACAAGTAACTTTCAGGTTGAAATCCTTATGAGCACTCTTATGGATGTAAAACATCCCTGCTATCTTCCGATCCTTCTCCCCTAGTTCTTTACGAAGCTCATCGACCTCCTTCTTATAGTCTCTAGCCTTATTTATCATGAGCACCTTCTAATCATGCTCTGACTCAAAATCTGCTTCTGCAGACTCCTTCGCTACATAAAGAGCACTAATCTCTTCATTCTGTTTCTACACAACTCCACTCAGTTGCACATTTTTGTCCAGCTCTGCCAGATACAATGATCTCATTGCATCTGGAGGTGATGACTCTAGTGCAAGTACCACCGCATCAACCGATGTTACCTCCATTCCCTCCTCCACAACATTCATCATATTAAGATATGATACTATATCCATCTCTCCCTCGGAATAGTCTTCCTCAGAAAAGAACTCCTCTGGCTCTGACTCCTCTAAAATCACTATTGGTATCTCCGCCATTGGCATGGGTACAGGCTCTACTCTGTTCACAAGCTCTTCACTCACCGCGTGTATATCTCTATACATCCAGCTATCGATCGACATCCTACACTAACACATAACATGTTAATTAGTACATAACACAAAATAGTATAAGCACAAATCACATTTAATTTATTTAGGGTTACTTTTCATCTTTTAAATTTTTCGGTACTGAGTTTCCTCAATACCTTATTGACTCATTCAACTTAAGTAAAGCTCGAGTTTACTTCCTTCGGACTTCTCTTCCTTAACGAGGTTATTAGCCTAAGGTTCTTCCACCCTTAAGTTTTATAACCTAATGCTTTGATACCAACCTATGACGCCCCCAAATATGGGTCTCTTTCAACCCGGCATATGGTGCTCCACGGTGCTACAGTTCACACAAACATTCAATTGAAATACCTCAAAAGAACGAATATGTCTTCTATATATTCCAAAACAATACTAACATTCCCCAGGTTCTTTATTACCGTTATATTTGTTCTTGTCATAATATCGAATATTATCATTACAAACCTATACTATTACATTGGTAACCTACAAGTCCGCTTTAGCCTTTTCATTATCCTTTTCGAATCCTTCGGTCCATTCGGTCTAAGATGCATTCATATGGTTCAAGCAAGAGTGAGCATAACAAGCTCATCAAGTACACCAATTTCATTTTAAAAGCATGCTTGAAACATAGGAATTTTATATCTTCAATAACTGGATAGTAATTACGAAGTACTATCAATAACTTAAAATAACATTCCTTTTCCTTCAAAATGTTTTACAATGATAATATTCATTAATACATCAATTCAGGTTCAAGACGTGAACGTCTTATAGTTTCTTTGAAAAGGACAACCCGGCACGAAGTCCATAAGTCCGACATATCTTACGAGCACTTCTAGGTGATCAGCCTATAGTACTCTATGTTGATCAACACTACATCCATTAAACATATGTACGTTTAAGTTTTGGCAACCTCACGTGCCCATCGAATAATCGATGAAAATACATTTGTTTGTTCATAGACAAACTTACCTTTGAATCCGTACCAAATACTTGGCATAGGATAGCGTTAGCAATTCTATATTGAAAGACTTGTAAATCAATCAATATATCACGATTAGTCTAGCCGAGTTAAAGCTGGCATTGGACTCTTTCTTTAAAATCATACATGCATCTCATAACATGAATCATTTTGAAAACCTGGCTAACACGAAGGTTAGACAGGCGTTTAAGAAAAAACTTGCCTTCAGCGTCTGTTACAATATAATTACGTTTCCTTTGAGTCTTTACGGTCTCTACAACATATAATCAGATAACATACCACATTAGGTAATGAATGAACATACATGGTTTTTAACGAATCTTACCCTTCTTCTCTAATCCCGTATTAGATTTGTTATTTATTGGTCCCGACTTTCGGTCATTCTTTACATCATTCTTACCGACTTCGTTCTTTTCTATTACTTAATGGAATTTATTTCATTATCACAACTCGTTTTTGAGTTAAACATTCTTCCTTACGGCTTACAAACATCTTTACGTTATTAATCGTAACTTGATTGTCATTGGTGAAGTACCATCGTTAAATACCATTCACAGTTTACTTAATTACCCCTCACGTTCTTCGTTCCCGCTCAATTGATTATCTTCGACCTTTAGAGTATTACTTAAGGTTTATAACATTCTTAACGATGCTACATTAAGTTAATTATGGAGTTAATTTATCCTTCATTCAATTTTCATTTACTTCACATTCAAAAACCTTTCTTCTCTCTCTATATTCTAGTGTTGGCGCTGTGGCGCCAGCTTTTGTACTGCACCTCGAGCTGCGGCGTCACCCATTAGGGCTTGGAGACCGGACTCAGTGCTGCGGCGCGAGTCTTAGTGTTATCGGCCGTGCTGCGGCGCCAAACTTCAGTAGCTCACAGCCCTTTGTGGTGCTGCGACGTGACTTAATTTGCCTTCACTGGCGCTGCGGCGCCAATGCTTAGCACTAGAAAATTTTGACAGACTTTTTCATTTTGTGAGATTCCCGGACTCGTAACTTCTTCGTTATAAGTTTGAATTGGTTCGTTCAAGAGCCTACGGTTCACAAATCACGTACTCTACGTGGTCATGCAAGAATTTTATCTATTCGACTTTGTTTGATAAAAATTCACCTATTAGTCCATTTTTAACGAAAACGATAAACGTTCTTGAACGTTCAACTCTCGTTTCTTCGTTCTAAATCAAAATCCGGTCATTTTTGAGTCCACAACTCTATAATGCTAAATAAGACTTGTCTCCATTGAAAACCAACGTTTCCAAGCTCAATATCAAAATTTGACTTCCATTCCGAGAATTTCACGAATTCGACGATTATCGTCTAATCATTTGAATTCTTGCAAAACTTCATTACTTAAGATTTGTTCATCATTCTAAATGTATTCCTTTCAACATACCTACATCTTGACATATATGCTTCATTAACTTATAAACATGATAAATTATTCCTAGTTCATTGTGAGTTTATAACTTATACAAATATAAATTACTTATATTTTCATTACTCATGACTTATGTCTTCCTTTCATATGACTTATTAATAAGTTAAGTCCTTTAATCATTATTCTTACATCTTATTAATCATACTAATTTTATTAATGTAAACATGTTACAAATTCTAACAAGTTCTTATACTTTCATTATAAGTTCATAATTTATTTACTAATGAATTTCTCATTCATGACTTATCCGGCTTATTAAGACTTAAGCCCTTTGATTCATTATTCCAACCACTTCTTAGCATTCTTGTTCTACCAATACCCCCTTCTCTAATAATAGAAGAGAAAGAGAAACATGGTTTAAGAACACTTACTCTTTGATGATCTCTTGCTAAGTCTTAATCTTCTTCTTGCCTCTTGAAAATCTAACAAAGGAAGTATAACTTATATGTGCTTATTCTCTCTACAAAATAAGCTCTCAACTTAAGTTGGATGAAAAACTAACAACCAACAAAATGAAAGGCAAGCCTGCTATTTATAGGAAATCCTAGATGAGGGTATAATGGTCATAAGGCCACTCCACCTCCTTACTATTCCTAACTTAGGCATTAAGTTTGCTCTCCAAATAAATTACTTGTCCATCACAACACTTAACTCTTAAGTCTCTTTGTCATTAAGTCTACTTGCTCATCACTTAAGCACTTTATGTGCTCACCACACTTACTTAGCCTCTAAGTTTGCTTGTCATCACCTTGGATCATCCATGGGTTACCCCATGGGTTTAAACCATCCCCTAACACATTGGATATTTACTTTGGGAGCTTAATTAGTTTAGCTTAATCATTTTGGGCTTGCAATAAATTGCTTTGGGCCTTACATTACAAATACTTAGGCTTAATATTAATAAACACTTGGGCTAAACATTAATCTATCTTGGGCTTGCCCTTAAAGTTTATGGACTTGCATTTCATACAAAATCCACAATTCTATTCATAAATGGCTTAAAGCCTTATAACGCATAATTTACGTACAATTCTCGTATTCTAAATCATATTCTTATTCATCATATACAATATACCATTATTCATACCTACTCGTATAATACCCCGTATCATACTCGCATTCATTATTTCGTATAATACCTACGTATTATAGGATCATTGTTTTATTTATTAATCGCATTACATTTCCTTCTCGTAAATCATTTTCTCTAAACGTTAGGTTTTAAGTCCGCAGGCGAAAAACTACGTTTTTCATAACTGAAATATTATTGGATATTCTATCCCACCTTGATATTCTATCGTTTACGTTTTCTAGAAAATTAAAAAATAATTCCCGAGCAGAAATGCGTGAATAGTTTTTGCCAGAAAATTTCTCGGAAAGCTGTTATTTTCGTCTTGGAAATTCAAACACTTAAATTTTATCATGTAGCCAAAATCTTATGACATTTTGATATGTTTAGGTCATAGAACGACCTTCAATGAGCTTACTCCCTTAAATAATCAATTAAATTCATTTAATCCTCATAATTAAATAAAATTTAATTCTCCTAAAAAATCAATTTTCTGGGGCGTTACAATTCTGGCTACGAGCTAGATTGAACGAGTAAGAATTTTTAAGACGAAAATAAAAAAATTTCGGGAACAAAAATATTTTCGGAGAAAAAGAAGAAATAGACACTATTCATCTGACGAAACCCTAAGGGTTAGGGTTTGAATAACCTAAGCCTTTTTGAGAGTTCGGTATGTCGAAATGACATTCCTTCGAAAGATTTGACGATAATATGTCGTGAAAAGTTAAGTAAGCCGATAAAAGTTTTTCTCAAAAAATGTGCAGAAATCGGACGAAATAAAAACGATGAAAAGTACTGCTATGTACTTTTCTCTCGTTTAGCTACGTTAGGGTAAAACGTAAAGGAAAACGCTTAACGTCGAAAAGTATTTTTCAGTTTTTCAGAAATCTGAAGAATACGTAAAAGTTAATCGGTAAAGGAAAGACGAAATATCTAAAAATATTTGGATTCCGAGAATTTTAGTTTTAGAAACTGTCGGACAAAACCCAAAAGACGAAACCACAAAACTTACAGGTTAAGTTTTGTGAATAGCAAGGAGGTGGAGTAAGGAGTAAGTAAACTTAAGGAGTATGTAAACTTAAAGGCTAAGAAGACTTAAGGGCTAAGTAAATTTACGGGCTAAGAAGACTTAATGGTTAAGTAAGTGTGGAGGCTAAGTAAACTTGGTGGCTAAGCCTTGAATAGTAAGGAGGTTAAGGGGGCGAAATGACCAAATTACCCTCGCTTTAGATTTTCTATAAATATGAAGCCTTATGTTCTTTTGATGGGATTTTGAAAATCCTACATCTTAGAGAGAGAGTGTGACAAACGAGATTTTTGTAATTAATTTTTAATATTTATTGAATTAAATAAATATTTTTCGATAATTTAATTATTGGATTAAATAATTAATTGATGCAGTTATGTTAGATTAATTTAATTATATGTGTTACATTTATTAAATTAATGTAAAGAATTTTTATTATCAAAATATGTAATTATGTGAGCTTATTGAATTAAATAAATTATTTAACAAGCATATTGGTATTTTAATTAATTTAATTATTAATTAAAGATTTGATAAATTGACATTATTTATTAATGAAATAATTAATTATGTGACTATGTGAAATTATGAGAAATTATTATATTTTATTTATATTAAATTAAATAAGATATATGGATTATTGTGCAAGTGGATGTGATATTAATTAAACTATATTGTAATAGCTTTATTAAATTAAATGGTTTTTGAATTATTTTCTTGCTAGCCAAACATGGCACTATGGGAAGTTGAGGGCAGTTACCCATGACTGGGTAACTGACCACCAACGCGTCAGTTGATTTCTATATTATACGCCTTCCTTTCCTTTCTTTCATTTTGTTTTCTTCTAAGTCTGGCATAGCAGAGAGAGTTTCAGAGAGAGTGATTGTGAGGTGTGAGAGAAAATTGTTTGATTTAAGAAGAGTTGAGAAGAACCTCATTCCCTACTAATCTATACTCATTCTCAGGGTAATATCCTCCTTCCCAATTTCTAAATTACGTCTTTTAGTTTTCATAAAATGGGTTTCATAGTTTTGGTTTTAAACCTCTGTAATTGGGTGAGGAGTAATGATTATGAGTTATATATGTGTTATGTTATATCAAATTGTGTTTAATTATGTATATGTTGTAAACCATAACATCAAATTCATGAAAACATGTCGTATATGATTTCTACAAAATTACATAGTATGAGTTTTGGCCTTATGGCCTTATACGTGATATTTTATGTATTGATCGTATATTATCCCTAAATTTTACACTCCTATATTATTATGCATATTGATACGAAGAGACCAAGCCTTAAACGAACGGATTCGGTGTTATAACGAATTCGTAGCGTTAAATTTATGATTTTGTTCATTAACTTCAAGAACAGTCCAATTTTACATGATTTAATTCTGTTATTGGGTGTTTTAAATGGTTAAAATCACTTTACAAAGGTTGGGTTATATTTATGTATAAATTATAAAATATGGGTACGTGTAATTTGGTGAAATTAGTGTTAAAAATGTGTTGATTTCGCTGAATTCTGTGTTCTTCGCGAATTGGAAACTCAAAGTCTGGGGTTTCGCGCAGCGGCGCCAACTCCCAGTTCATTTATCGCGCCGCAGCGCCAAGCGCCAAGACTCAGTACAAAAGTGGCGCCGCAACGCCAATTAGCAGAATGTCCAGAAATATATTTTTTTTATGTTAAGTCTAGCAATGTGTTAGTAACTTAATGTAAACATGTTAGAAATATAATGAAATGATGACATAGTTGTTTAACATGTAAATAACATAATTACATGTGAATTGAATTATTGAATATATAATTAGCTTGATTATTTATGAAGTGATATTATGTGACAGTTAATGTGATAAATTGATTAAGTATAGTCAATAATTAAATTAGACAAAAAGAAATAGTTTATGATGATTAATTAAGTTATAATTAACTGGTATTGTGTATGTGATGGTATGTAGGATTTAATTCAAAGAACGAGTTTAGTTAAAGTGTAATCTACGCACGAGGCAAGTTTTCTAAACTTAAACTCTTAAATTTGAGCAAGTTCCCTAGCCCTATTTGTCATTATTATTCAAGCTTATTATTTACCTTGAATAAGCTATCGTTACTATTATTCAAGTTCAAATGATTTATTAAAGATTGATTATCTTTTCAAAGTATGATTTAGTTATACAATAATTGTTCTATTGTATACTTCTTGAGATTATTATTCAAATTGAATATCATTATTGTTGAACCTTATTAGACTAGTGAAACCTTAATGATTCAACTAGTCCATAGTTGATGAGCGTTCTAAATTTCAGAACCCTTGAAGAATTATCCAAACCAAACTTCCTTTGGTGTGAACTCGAATGTCAAACTGAGATGAACAACCCTGTATAGGGGATTATTTACACTTAGTGTTAAGATATTGTGCACAGTATGGTACTAAGGGTTGATCCCCCCAAGTACGAGAAGAAGGTCCATAGTCTTATGACTGTTAAAAGTTTCAAGTATAACCCTTGTTAACCTAGGACATAGTTCAAGGTCATATGACCCTCAGAATTCTTTTGATTCTTGTTATTCACTCTTGATTCAAATGTTGAGCTTTTATTCAGATGTCTTTGATTTATTCGCATGTTATTATACTGTTATTTCATTTTTATACTTGTGGGCATTTGTGCTCACTCTTGCTTAATAATAACATTGCAGTTAAGAACGAAAGAACTGATGAACCTTCCACTAGTAAAGGCAAGGGCAAAGTTAGCAAGTGACGAAGACCCGTTGTTTTATATGATGATGTATTTGTTAAGACTTGGGTTAATGTTATTGTTTAAGACTTATTTGTTTATGATTCCGCACAGATGTTTTAAGGTTAGTTTAACCTGGGATTGTATTTATTATTCGGATGATGTAATCCTTTTAAGGAGAAGATTTTAATTCTATCTATTGTATAGTTTGCATTTTTATGGGTAGATAGATAGATGATATTTGTGCAGTGAACACCAAATCCCGTAGAATCGAAGTACCCGGATTTGGGGGTGTCACAGGTTGGTATCAAAGTTGTAGGTTATGAACCTTAGGTGGGGGAATAACCTTAGGTAGTAACCTTATAAAAAGAAGATAGTAAAGGAAAACTCTTATCGAGTTTTAAGAAATGAATTTTTGGAAATTCATTGAAGATAATAAAATACATTATGTGTTTATGTATTAATTTATGTGCTCGTTAGTACAACTTAGTAACTAAAACTTAAAATTTTGTTGTCTGGATGACGAATGTTGGAGAAGCTAGTCAAGCTGGGGAGGAAGAACCCCGATTACCTATAGTACCTACAGAGGAGGAGCCCAAGACATACATGTTGTTAGGGAGCAGTTAATTCAGAGGGAGTCATCTCCATTGATCACCGTTGTTGGTCAGGAGCATGAGCCCGAGACTGATCCTGAGGAGGATCCTGAGGAGGAGTTTGATGAGGAAGAGGAAGAAGAGGAGTTACCACGGTACACCGTTGATGCAGAGATGTATGACACGTTATACGACCGTAACGTAGAATTACAAGACGAGGTTCAGGAATTGACTGAGCGAACGACTGTTCAGCAGTCTACTTTAGAGGAGAAGGAGAGGGAGATTTCGACTCTTCACTCGCGATTGGGAAATGTAGATTGGGATTTGGTCCATGAAAAGGGTCAAACCGAAGATAAGACCGAGGAAATAGAGAATCTGAAAAAGGAATTGAAAGAAATCTCCGGAAGACTGAAAATAGCAGAGGAAGGATGGGTAAGAGAATCACGTTGAGCTAATCGTGCAGAAGATGATAGTCGTGCAAAGAAGGTAAAGCTTGAAGAGACATACTCCATACTTAATCATGCAATGGATGAGGCTCAGGAACGAGTTTTGAGATACCCAATCCAGTTCGAAGGACATTCGTCGTATATGTTGGATCGCAGGATGATGTCTCATACCATGGATGAGGAGCGTGGCAAGGCTATTCAGCACCTTGATAGACAAGATTAGAATCCGTTTAATTATGTGAAAGACTTAATTAGTTTTTATATGTAAATTCCGATGTGTTTATGAACGAAGGAATATGTTAATATTTTAAGTCCTGTGGATTCTTTATTCCAGGATAGTTGATGTAAATAGCAGTTATGCTATAGTTTGATGTTAAAACTTTGAGTTAAATTAAATATATTAAGTTGTTTGAGATGATGTGTTAAGTTGTTGAGTAATGCCTTAACTATTTAGAGAAATAAATAAAGTCCTAATAAGCATTTATTTTATCAGAAATATGCCGCCAAGAAGAAGAAAACAACGTCAACCGGCTCAGGAAGAGTCAACCAATAATAACAATAACGCCAACGCTAATCCTGTTCAGTAGTTGGTGAACTTACTGAAGGGAGCAATGAACAATCAACCTCAAGCTCCACCAAACACAACGTTTAAAGACTTCAAGGCGGCGGGACCGCCAGAGTTCAAAGGTTCCAGGAACCCAATCGAGGCTCAAATGTGGGTCATGGAAATAGAGAAAGTATTCGACGTTGCTAGGGTTATAGAAGACCAGAAGACCGCTTTCGCAACGTTTATGCTGAAGTCTGAGGCTAGCTATTGGTGACAAGAAAACAAAGTGCGAGGAGGTGAAGGTGTAATTATGTGGGAGAGATTTAAAGAAACGTTTTTCGAAATGTACTTCCCAACTAGTTCGCAGAATCAGATGGAAATTCAATTTCTGGAACTGAAGCAAGGAAACATGAGCGTACCTGAATACACAGCTAAATTCGATGAGTTGGCAAGGTTTGCCCCGTACCAAGTACACACTGATGAAAGAAAGGACAGAAGATTTGAACAAGGACCAAAGCCTTGGGTTTACAGTAAGGTGTCAATGTTTCAGATAAACACATTTGCCAGAGTACTGGAAAAGGCCATCCTCGCTGAAGGTGGGAGCGATGCGGTGACCAAGTACAATCAAGAGCAGAAGAAGAAGAAGAATGAAGGTGAAGGAAATAACAAGACTGGTGGGAGTAACATTAGGGGTACTCATAATCAGAAGAGGAAGTGGACGGATAATTCGTCAGCTGGAAGTCAACAAGGTGGGCAGAAGAAGAAAATTGAAGCGTGCTCAAATTGTGGAAAAGCTCATCTGGGAGTTTGCATGAAAGGGAAGCGACTGTGCTATAATTGTGGTCAGGAAGGCCACATAGCACCAAACTGTCCAAGCCCAAAGAAGGGTGCTTGTTTTAAATGTTGTTCTAAGGATCATCTAGCAAGAGACTGCCCCAAGAAGGGTTCAGGAGGAGCAGTGCAAGGAGGTAACCATGGAAATAGTAGTGGAAATACCTTAACCATCACCGGACCACCTGCAACAAACCGACCGACCGCTAGAACTTTCAATATGACGGTGCAGAATGCAATCCAGTCTCGTGATGTGGTGTCAGGTATCATTCCGATCAATGAAATTAATGCTTATATTTTATTTGATTCGGGTGCTACTTGTTCCTTTATATCCGAAGACTTTGCTAATAGTTTAGATTTGCTTATGGATGAGTTGGAATATCCCATGAATATAGAAATTGCGAATAGAGAGATAATTCATGTTAAGTACGTGTTTAAGAACTGTAGGGTGGATATTAAGGGTAATATCATGAACGTAGATCTTATCCCTATTCAGCTTGGGGAATTTAACGTTATTTTGGGTGTGGATTAGTTATCCAATTGTGGGGCGGTAATTGACTGCCAGAAGAAGCGTATTAACCTTATGACTCCGTCAAAGGTTGTGTTTTATGGTAGCAAGTCACCTAGACAAGCGAGTTGTCTGACGATGATGCAGGCCAGGAGGTTGTTAAGACAAGGCTGTGTAGGATACTTAGCTTACATAGTCGACAATCGAAAAGATAATCCGAAGGTAGAAGAAATACCGATTGTAAGGGACTTCGTAGACGTATTTCCAGACGATTTGTCAGGACTTCCACCAGATAGAGAGGCAGATTTCGTGATCGATTTGGCGTCCGGAACCGCTCCAATATCGAAGGCACCATACCGAATGGCACCAGTAGAGATGAAAAAACTGATGGTCCAACTACAAGAATTGCTGGACAAAAAGTATATTCAACCGAGCGTATCGCCGTGGGGAGCACCGGTGTTGTTTGTGAAAAAGAAGGACAGATCGATGCGGCTCTGCATTGACTATAGAGAATTGAACAAGGTCACGATTAAGAATAGATATCCATTACCAAGAATCGACGATCTGTTTGATCAATTAAAGGGAGCAAGATACTTTTCCAAGATAGACCTGAGGAGTGGTTATCACCGGCTGAAGGTGAGACCAGAGGACGTACCGAAGACAGCGTTCAGAACGCGATACGGTCACTACGAATTTTTTGTAATGTCGTTTGGTCTAACGAATGTTCTTGCAGCATTTATGGGACTAATGAATGGTGTGTTCAAGCCATTTTTGGACAAATTCGTGGTGGTATTTATAGACGACATTCTGGTATATTCCAAAACCAAAGAAGAACATGAAGAACATTTGAGGTTAACGTTGGAAGTATTGAGAAGGGAGAAGTTGTACGCTAAATTTTTGAAATGCGAATTTTGGATCGAGTGAGTACAATTTCTTGGTCACGTGATTGATAAAAATAGAATTTCGGTAGATCCATTCAAAGTAGAAGCCGTGATTAACTGGGAACAGCCGAGATCGCCGTCAGAAGTAAGAAGTTTTCTTGGATTGGCGGGATATTATAGAAGATTCATTCAAGATTTTTCCAAGATCGCAACTCCGTTAACGAATTTAACTCGAAAAGCTGTGAAATTTGTTTGGACGGAGAAATGTGAGGAGAGCTTCCAAGAATTAAAGAAGAGGTTGAGTACGGCACCTGTGTTATCTCTTCCGGATGATACAGGCAATTTTGTTATTTTTAGTGATGCGTCGCATAAAGGACTTGGCTGTGTGCTAATACAAAACGGTAAAGTCATCGCGTATGCATCACGACAGTTGAAGGATTACGAGAAGGGGTATCCGACCCATGATTTGGAGTTAGCTGTAGTTGTTTTTGCTTTAAAAATTTGGAGACACTATCTCTACGGGGAGAAGTGTGAGATATATATGGACCACAAGAGTTTGAAATTATTTTCACACAAAAGGATTTGAATATGCGTCAAAGGAGATGGTTGGAATTAATCAAGGATTACGATTGTGAGATTTTATACCATCCGGGTAAGGCGAATGTGGTTGTTGATGCCTTAAGTAGAAAGGGTCATGAGAAATTGATGATGTTGACTACTCAGGAGGAGCTAATCACAGAAATGGAGAAACTGGAATTGGAAGTGAAGTATCCAATGGAGATTGATGAGAAGCTATTTCAGATGCAATCTGGTACAACTCTACTAGATAAAGTGAAGGAGGCTCAGCTTCAGGATGATGAATGCAAAAAGGTGACAAAGAAGATATCTGAAGGAACCGAACCAAGATTTAAGATGGATAAGGAAGGAATACTGAGATTTGAGAGTAGAATTTGGGTACCGCCAGTACAAGAGATTAAGGAAGATATTTTAAGCGAGGCTCATAGTTTACGATATTCGATTCACCCTGGTAGTACCAAAATGTACCAAGATCTTCGACAACATTTTTGGTGGCCGAATTTGAAACGTGATGTTGCAGAATGTGTTGCCAAGTGTCTGACCTGTCAGAAGGTAAAAGCAGAACATCAGAGACCAAGTGGATTACTTCAACCGTTGGAAATCCCAGAATGGAAATGGGAGCATATTACAATGGATTTCGTGGTTGGCCTTCTGACGACTCAGAAAGGCTACGACGCAGTATGAGCTATCGTTGGCTGATTGGCAAAATTTGCACACTTCCTTCCGATCAAAATAAGATTCAACTTAGATCAGTTGGCCAGGCTATACGTAAAAGAGATTGTTTCGAGGCACGGAGTTCCGGTATCAATTATTTTAGATAGGGATTCGCGCTTCACATCAAATTTCTGGAAACGTCTTCAGGAATGTATGGGTACACAATTGCGAATGAGTACAGCTTACCACCCTCAAACAGACAGACAGAGTGAGAGAACGATTCAGACATTAGAAGATATGCTAAGAGCCTGTATGATGGACTTTAAAGGAAATTGGGATGATCACCTACCATTAGTAGAGTTTGGCTACAACAACAGTTACCATGCTAGTATTGGCATGCCGCCTTATGAAGCTTTATACGGCAGAAAGTGCAGAACTCCGCTTTACTGGGATGAAGTTGGTGAGAGACAATTGCTAGGGCCAGAATTGGTAGAGCAGACAGCAGAAATAGTCAAAGTGATCCAAGCACGACTGGTAGCGGCTCAAGATCGACAGAAGAAATACGCTGACCCACATCATAAAAATATCGAGTTTGAATCAGATAGTTATGTTTTCTTGAAGGTCTCTCCCTGGAAAGGAAAGATCAGATTCGAAAAGAAAGGAAAATTGAGCCCAAGATTCATTGGACCCTTTGAAGTAGTGAGAAGAATCGGAGAAGTTGTGTATAAGGTAGCCTTACCTCCAACACTCGAGAATATCCATAACGTCTTCCATGTTTATGTGTTACGACCCTACAAGCCTGATTACAAGCATGTAATCGAATACGAACCCCTACATTTTGAGAAAGACTTATCTTACGAAGAAATTCATGTCCAAATTATCGACCGAAAAGAACAAGTTCTGAGAAATAAAGTTATACCTTCAGTTAAGGTAATTTGGAGAAAACACAACGATGAAGAAGCTACGTGGGAACTGGAAGAGAATATGATGAAGAATTACCCTCATTTATTTGCTTAAATATGTATATACGATTCTGGGGACAGAATCTTTGTAAGGGGGGGAGAATGTAGCGGGTCAAAAGTTTTTGAGTCGTGATTCTGGGGACAGAATCCTTTTAAGGGGGGAAAGATGTGACAAACGAGATTTTTGTAAATAATTTCTAATATTTATTGAATTAAATAAATATTTTTTGATGATTTAATTATTGGATTAAATAATTAATTGATGCAATTATGTTAGATTAATTTAATTATATGTGTTACATTTATTAAATTAATGTAGAGAATTTTTATTATCAAAGTATGTAATTATGTGAGCTTATTGAATTAAATGAATTATTTAATAAGCATATTGGTATTTTAATTAATTTAATTATTAATTAAAGATTTGATAAATTGACATTATTTATTAATGAGACAATTAATTATGTGACTATGTGAAATTATGAGAAATTATTATATTTTATTTATATTAAATTAAATAAGATATATGGATTATTGTGCAAGTGGATATGACATTAATTAAACTATATTGTAAAAGCTTTATTAAATTAAATGGTTTTTGAATTATTTTCTTGCTAGCCAAACATGGCACTATGGGAAGTTGAGGGCAGTTACCCATGACTGGGCAACTGACCACCAACGCGTCAGTTGATTTCTATATTATACGCCTTCCTTTCCTTTCTTTCATTTTGTTTTCTTCTAAGTCTGGAATAGCAGAGAGAGTTTCAGAGAGAGTGATTGTGAGGTGTGAGAGAAAATTGTTTGATTTAAGAAGAGTTGAGAAGAACCTCATTCCCTACTAATCTATACTCATTCTCAGGGTAATATCCTCCTTCCGAATTTCTAAATTACGTCTTTTAGTTTTCATAAAATGGGTTTCATAGTTTTGGTTTTAAACCTCTGTAATTGGGTGAGGAGTAATGATTATGAGTTATATATGTGTTATGTTATACCAAATTGTGTTTAATTATGTATATGTTGTAAACCATAACATCAAATTCATGAAAACATGTCGTATATGATTTCTACAAAATTACAGAGTATGGGTTTTGGCCTTATGGCCTTATACGTGATATTTTATGTATTGATCATATATTATCCCTAAATTTTATACTCCTATATTATTATGCATATTGATACGAAGAGACCAAGCCTTAAACGAACGGATTCGGTGTTATAACGAATTCGTAGCGTTAAATTTATGATTTTGTTCATTAACTTAAAGAACATCAAGAACAGTCGAATTTTACATGATTTAATTCTGTTATTGGGTGTTTTAAATTGTTAAAATCACTTTACAAAGGTTGGGTTATGTTTATGTATAAATTATAACATATGTGTACGTGTAATTTGGTGAAATTAGTGTTAAAAATGTGTTGATTTCGCTGAATTTTGTGTTCTTCGCGAACTGGAAACTCAAAGTCTGGGGTTTCGCGCAGCGGTGCCAACTCCCAGTTCATTTATCGCGCTGCAGCGCCACCGCGCCGTAACACAAAGTACCAGGCTGCAGCGCCACGGCGCCGCAGCGCCAAGACTCAATACAAAAGTGGCGCCGCAGCGCCACTTAGCACAATGTCCAGAAATATTTTTTTTATGTTAAGTCTAGCAATGTGTTAGTAACTTAATGTAATGAACATGTAAACATGTTAGAAATATAATGAAATGATGACATGGTTGTTTAACATGTAAATAACATAATTACATGTGAATTGAATTATTGAATACATAATTAGCTTGATTATTTATGAAGTGATATTATGTGACAGTTAATGTGATAAATTGATTAAGTATAGTCAATAATTAAATTAGACAAAAAGAAAAAGTTTATGTTGATTAATTAAGTTATAATTAACTGGTATTGTGTATGTGATGGTATGTAGGATGTAATTCAAAGAACGAGTTTAGTTAAAGTGTAATCTATGCACGAGGCAAGTTTCCTAAACTTAAACTCTTAAATTTGAGCAAGTTCCCTAACCATATTTGTCATTATTATTCAAGCTTATTATTTACCTTGAATAAGCTATCGTTACTATTATTCAAGTTCAAATGATTTATTAAAGATTGATTATATTTTCAAAGTATGATTTAGTTATACAATAATTGTTCTATTGTATACTTCTTGAGATTATTATTCAAATTGAAAATCATTATTGTTGAACCTTATTAGACTAGTGAAACCTTAATGATTTAACTAGTCCATAGTTGATGAGCGTTCTAAATTTCAAAACCCTTGAAGAATTATCCAAATCAAACTTCCTTTGGTGCGAACTCGAATGTCAAACTGAGATGAACAACCTTGTACAGGGGATTATTTACGCTTAGTGTTAAGATATTGTACACAGTATGGTACTAAGGGCTGACCCCCCTAAGTACGAGAAGAAGGTACATAGTCTTATGACTGTTAAAGATTTCAAGTATAGCCCTTGTTAACCTAGGACATAGTTCAAGGTCATATGACCCTAAGAATTCTTTTGATTCTTGTTATTCACTCTTGATTCAAATGTTGAGCTTTTATTCAGATGTCTTTGATTTATTCGCATGTTATTATACTGTTATTTCATTTTTATACTTGTGGGCATTTGTGCTCACTCTTGCTTAATAATAACATTGCAGTTAAGAACGAAAGAACTGATGAACCTTCCACTAGTAAAGGCAAGGGCAAAGTTAGCAAGTGACGAAGACCCGTTGTTTTATATGATGATGTATTTGTTAAGACTTGAGTTAATGTTATTGTTTAAGACTTGTTTGTTTATGATTCCACACAGATGTTTTAAGGTTAGTTTAACCTGGGATTGTATTTATTACTCGGATGATGTAATCCTTTTAAGGAGAAGATTTTAATTCTATCTATTGTATGGTTTGCATTTTTATGGGTAGATAGATAGATGATATTTGTGCAGTGAACACCAAATCCCGTGGAATCGAAGTACCCGAATTTGGGGGTGTCACAGAGAGAGAGAGAGAGAGCTCGGAGGAAGAGGGAGAAGGAAGAGCATGAGCACGAATGATCGGATCAAAATTGATCGTGAAATAGAAAAGCTTGCGAATCGTCGATTTTGTCTAGCGGAAGAAAAATAAAGAAGAGAGGTAACCTAAAACCTAGTCGAATTTAATTTCTCTTTAAGTCCTATATGTTAATAACATAACTTAATGAGAATAAGAAGTAAATAATGTTTGGAATGATTTCATATGGTTGAAACCATTCAGAAAATAAGAAATAAGAATTTAAAGTTTAGTTTGTAAATTTCTTAAGGAAGTATAAGATTCGTAATGAATTAGAATGATCCGAGTGGATTATATGAATAAGTAGGTGAAATAAGTAAGGAATGATGTTCTATAACATCAAATTCGAATAAAAAGTGAAATCGTAATCCAAAATATCGATTAAAATGAAGAACGAACGAAGAACACGAAGAACGCGAAGAACACGCGAAGAACATGAAGAACGTTGTTGATAGACAAATTTAAAACCATCATAGGATAATTGCTGTTGATGGACAAGTTTAAAACCATCGCGTATACGTTAATTGCTTATTTCTTGGTTAGGAATGGTAGAAATGTTCATGTGGAATGGATCGAACTTAGCTATAACGAAGTTATGGCAAAATTTTTGAAAAAGATAAACGAGAATTAGAAATTTAGTAAATGAACCCAAACATGTAGGGTTTCATAAAGAAGTAAGAGAACATAGAAAACGTGAGTCGTGGACTCAAGAACGAACCAGTTCCGAGTTTGGATGACCGAATTACGGACGAACGAGCAAAGAACACTAAAAACGTAAAAAAATGAACAAAGGGTGAAGATCAAGCCAATTGAATGGCATGTTAATGGATTCAGAACAAAGTTTTGTTTGAGGGGTATGGAAGTACGTAAGATAACGAAGAGAACGACTTTGGAATGACCTCGTTTTGAGATATAACGAAGAAGTTATGAGATTGGGAAGTAAGCATCTCAAATTGGATTTAACACAGAGAAATTTTCTAGGGTTAAGGCTTGGCGCCACGGCGCTAGCCATGCCTTGTTATGTGGCACTGTAGCGCCAGACCGGGGAGCCGGGTACTGCCAACTCGCGCCGTGGTTCGAGAGGAAAGGAAGAGAATGGCGCCGCAGCACTAGTGTAGGGAAAAAGCCAGAGATGAGCTTTTAACTGCTCAGCTCTTGGGGGAAACGTAAGGGACGATAAAGAACATAATGTCTAATTAATGTAACACTTAATCAAGTGAATTAAACCTATAGTAAAGGTTGAATGAAAATATTAAACAAGATTAAAAGACAAAGAATATAAACGCGGGTTACGTAACTGATGTCCGGGGATCGTAGTCACGATGAACGAACGTAAGGGATTGCTATGGTTGTGATTCCTTAGAAGTTGAGCGACGAGGGTAATGAATACCATTTCGATGTTTTGTCATGATAGTGAGAGATAAGTGTAAAGCGTATAGACGCTGTAAACGCGTAAGGGATTGCTATGGTTGTGATTCCTTAGACGTATAGACGCTGTAACCACTCAGAGTACCATATGGACTACTAGCAGTGACACGATGTGTGCTGAGTCCTAATAAGGTTATAAAAGAAGATAAGAATGTAAATCATCAAAGATGATGAACATTTTAAGTAAGACATCTCCGTATGTCATGAAGCCGTAAACTGGTAAAGGAAGTTAGTCGCGTAAACTTATATTGCAAGAACGCGAACCCTAAGAAGTAAAGTTAAGTAAAACAATGCGTAAGTTCAATATATAACTAATTAGTGTTTATGTTTTCTCCTTATGTGTTATATAGGAAATGGAAATGAGCAGTTCAGCGTAAGTTGTAGATGTGCGTAAGGCAAGTTTCCTAACTTCATTCATATTCTAAATGAATGCTAGTTTCTTAAACTTCTCAGATGTTGAACTTGAGAAATTCTGTCTATGTGCGAATATGTGATATTTGTACAAGGTGGTAGAACGTATGAGGCCTTGTGCCACAAGGTGAACACTTTGGTGTTTCTCTGATTTGAACTGTTCTGTGATTGAGCTATTCAATACAAGTATGTTCTGTTTATACATGAACCGTTATTGTTGTAACGCCCCAAAATCCAGTCTATCTTCACACCCGGATTTGTACGTCACGAGTACATCATTCATCCACCATACATCATTATATACTGAAATATAACAACGTACATTCTCAAATGCCAGGTTTTGGAAACCTTATAACCTCATTCATTACAAATAATAATAATACATTATTCATTTCATCTGACAAGAGTGACTTTTATCCGCCACCAGGGATACACAACAGTTCATTAAACTAGTCTATCGTTCAGTTTCATCTTTCTACATTACAAGTCTTCACTTGATCTTCTCGATCATTCACATTCTGCATAACACTTCATCTGGATACCGTCAGTTTGATCTTTACGGGATCCTTCAATTCTTCTAACTTTGTTCGCTAAAAATTATTTTTCATTTAAAGCAAGAGTGAGCATTTAATTGCCCAGCAAGTCATAACAGTTGAACAAACAACTTCAGAATTAAAACATTTCTTTAGAACTTCTATAACCGAACAAATGTTATGAAGCAGCTTGAATAATAGGAATAGTCTCGATTCCTATCATTTTAAAACATCAGTCACTTTTACTTTGAAATACTTTCATTCCTCTACCTTTTTTCATACACATCATGTCTAACTAGAATCATTAGCACAGACTTAACAATAACGGTTCATGTATAAACAGAACATACTTGTATTGAACAGCTCAATCATAGAACAGTTCATATCATAGAAACACCGAAGTGTTCAAATTGTGGCACAAGGCCTCATACATACTACCACCTTGTACATACATCGCACATATACATATAGACAAGACTTCTCAAGTTCAACATCTGAGAAGTTTAAGAAACTAGCATTCAATTAGAATATGAATGAAGTTAGGAAACTTGTCTTACGCCCAGCTACAGCTTACGCTGAACTGCTCAATCCAATTCCTATATAACACATAAGGAGAAAATATAAACACCAATTAGTTATATATTGAACTTACGCATTAGTTTACTTAACTTTACTTCTCAGGGTTTGCGTTCTTTGCAATATTAGTTTACGCGAGTAACTTCCTTTACTAGTTTATAGCTTAATGACATACGGAGATGTCTTACTCATACGTTCATCATCTTTGATGATTTATATTCATATCTGACTCACATTTGGCTTTCATTAATCTTATTACCGTTCATTACGGCTTTCTTGATAATTCATATCTTATTTAATACTTTCATTATTCATTACATGAACCCCATTTTCATTACTCGTTCTTAGTGTCGAAGCCATACCGATCGTTGTATGCTAAGACCGATAGTCCATCACAACAACATTGCATTCACAGCTTCTATACGCTTCACACTTATATCTCATTATCATGACATAACATCGAAATGTTATTCATTACCCTCGTCACTCAACGTCTAAGGAATCACAATCATAGCAATTCCTCACATTCATTCATCACGACCACGGTCCCCGAATATCGATTTCGTAACCCGTACCTAAAATCTTTGTCTTTTAATCTTGTTTAATCTTTCTGTTCAACCTTTAATATAGGTTTAATTCACTTGATTAAGTGTTACATTAATTAGACATTATGTTCTTTATCGTCCCTTACGTTTCCCCCAAGAGATGAGCAGTTAAAAGCTCATCTCTGACTTTTTCTCTACACTTGCGATGCGGCGCCACTCTCCTCATTAACTCTCACGCCGTGGCGTGAGTTGGCAGTAACTGGCTTCCTAGTCTGGCGCTGCAGTGCCACATTACAAGGCATGACTGGCACCGCGGCACCAAGCCCTAACCTTAGAAAAATTCTCTAAGTGTTAAATCAGTTTGAGACGATTACTTCCCGATCTCATAACTCCTTCGTTAAAACTCAGAACGAGGTCATTCCAAAGCTATTCTCTTCCTTATCTTACGTACTTCAATACCCCTAGAATAGAACTTCATTCTGAATCCGTTAACGTGCCATTCAATTGGCTTGATCTTCACCCTTCGTTCAATTTTATGCTTTTAATGTTCTTCGCTCGCTCGTCCGTAATTCGGTCTTCCGAACTCGGAACTTATTCATTCTTGAGTCCATGACTCACGTTTTCTATGTTCCCTTACTTCCTTATGAAACCCTACACGTTCGGGTTTATTTACTAACTTTCTAATTCTCGTTCATCTTTTACGAAAATTTTGCCATAACTTCGTTATAGTTACGTTTTAGTTCGTTCTTCATGAACGTTTCTACCGTTCCTAACCAAGCAATAAGCATCTAACTTATACGCGATGGTTTTAAACTTGTCCATCAACAACAATTAAACTACGATGGTTTTAAATTTGTCCATCAACAACGTTCTTCGTGTTCTTTGCGTGTTCTTCGTTCGTTCTTCATTTTAATTAATATTTTGGATTACGATTTCACTTTTTATTGGAATTTGATGTTATAGAACTCTATTCCTTACTTATTTCACCTACTCGTTCATATAATCCACTCGGATCGCTCAAAATCCTCACGAATCTTATACTTCCTTAAGAAATTTACAAACTAAACTTCTAATTATTAGTTCTTATCTTCTGAATGATTTCAAACATATGAAATCATTCCAATCATTATTTGCTTCTTATTCTCATTAAGCTATGTTTTTAAACATAAAAACTTAAAGAAAATTTAAAAGAGACTAGGTTTTGGAATACCGTTCTTCTTTAATCTTCTCCCGTCGGACAAAGTTTGTACGCGTCCTAGCCTTTCCTCTTCCTTCTCCTTCCCATCCGACCTCTCTCTCTCTCTCTCTCTCAAGTGTGGGATTTTCAAAATCCAACCAAATGAGCTTAAGCCTCCTATTTATAGAAAATCAAGGCTAAGGGGCATTTTAGTCATTTTGCCCCCACCTCCTTACTATTCCTATGCTTAGCCACCAAGTTTATGTGACGACCCAGATATTCGGATCGTCCAGAATTTAGGTTTAAAGAATTAGTTATTAATAAAACTAATTTTTATTAATAATATTATGATGTGCTATGTGTTTATTAATCGTTCTATAACTTAGGATGATTATAAATCGGGAGGATTCTGGCTACGAGCTAGATTGAACGAATAGGAATTTTCAAGACGAAAATAAAAAATTTTCGGGAACTAAAATATTTTCGGGGAAAAAGACGAAATAGGCATTATTCATCCGTTTCTGCTCGGAGATTTATTTTGAAATTCCGAGAAGTTATTGATTACGTAAAATGTTTAGACGTGATGGAATATTCAATAATATTTCAGTTATGGCAAAAATTAAGTTTTCGCCTGCGGACTTAAAACCTAAGGGTTAGGAAAAGTAAGTTCTGAGAATTTAATGATTTCATATAATAATTAGTGTTATTCTGTGTAAGGAATACAAGTGTAATACTAGTTATTATACGAGTATAGTACGAAGATTATTACGACGTATAATACGAATATCGTACGAACTATATACGAAGAGAATACGAGAATGAGATGTGTAGAATACGATTTAGTCTTAAAGTCTAAGTAAGGGATAAGTTAAGTAATAGATAAGTAAACTTAATAGCTAAGTAAAGTGGTTATGCTTAATGGCTAAGTAAAGTTCTTATAAGTAATGAGTAAGTAAACTTAAGGGCTAAGCAAACTTAAGGGCTAAGTAAACTTAATGAGTAAGTAAACTTAAGGGTTAAGAAGACTTAATGGTTAAGAAGACTTAAGGGCTAAGAAGAATTAATTGTAAGACCCCAAATTATTTATAAATGAAATTTAAATTCCTCTATTTATTATTTTGAAATAGTAAGGGTTGAATTGATTAATGAGGTTAGTTATGGGTAAAATGCGCAAATATTTTAAATAAGCAAGTGGTTATAAAATATTCATTGTTGTCGGGGAATATTCGTTTGGTCGTGGAATATTCTTCCTGTCGGGGAATATTCGTACAACGACATAGTATTTTGTGGGCCCCATAACGGAAAGCGATTAGATGAAGAAAACGACAAGTATAAGCTGTTTATAAATAACGGCGTAGTTGTTACCGATAATACTGTTGGAATACCCAGTGGTTAAAACACGGTAATACGCGTGGTTGCACAGTAGCACACGATATTGCAACAATTATTGATTTTTACGTAAGAAGGCACTACTCAATAATTGTTACAGTAATTACTATTCAGTATTTTATTGATTCAATAATTGTTGCGTTGATATTTTATATTACTATTGTTTTAATAATTGTCACTGCACAATATTTTTTATTATCGGAGCAATAATTCATATTATCTGAATAATATTATTAGATAACATTATTAGCAATATCTAGAAAGTTCTGTCTAAGGAGAGGTTTGGTCATCTAATTGCGCGCCAGTAAGGAGAGATCCTTATTGGAAAGCCCCCTCTTTCCTAGGAACTGCCTGGTTGTCAAAAATGTGATTCTGTAATATTATTTGTGAATAATTAATTATTGATTTATATGATGAGAAAAATATTGATTTTATGTGGATATAGATGGAGAAAATTTTTAATGTGACAATTGTTGAAAATTAATATTTTATCTTTTTCTGGTAAAATAATTCATTTAAATATATTATTTTAATAATATATTGATGGTGATATTTTTATAATGAATATAGGATATATGAGTATATGAGGAGTAAGAGTATTTTTGTGTCATTAAACGATTAACACATATTTTGTGTGTCGGTAGACCTCAATTCTCGACCGAAATTTGATTATAGCTTATAAAATCACCCGTTTGTGGATTTCGGTCAATTTTTGTTTGGAATTTAGAAAAACTTTCTTCTGCAAAGTTGTAGAGAATGAAATTTCATATAGAAAGGACATGTTGTTTGAATTTTTCTGATAAAAGGGTTATTTATTGTGAATTATTAAAGTTCTGAAGTTTCGAAATAATTGATTTTTAAAAGTTTTAATTATTTTTAATTACAAAATCGTTTTTTTTTTGCTTGGTGGGCTGCATTAAACATGTGCAAGGTGGCTGAATTCATATTCAAGAGGTGGGCTTGACAATTTTGTAAATATAATTATATTATATTAAATTTTCTATTTTGGTGTTCTAAGCATTTACCTATAAATAGGGTGCTTAGGTTATAATTGAAAATCACACCAGAAACTGAAGTTTTCTCTCTCTTTCTCTCTCTATATATTGAGCGTATTCTTGTGAGTATTTTAATACTTTGAGTGTTACTATACAGTGCAAGTTTAAGTCATAGCCTATATCCGGTGTTTCAACTAAAAGTACTGTCTTTACAAGGTAAGGGATGTTATTTTCTTCCTAACTGATATTATTTTCTTCAATATCATTATGCCGGAATACTGGTTTGAACTTTTTATCAAATTTGAAACTTTTTGTATCGGGATTACTATTCACGTATACGGCACTATTCACTTATACGGCACTATTCACTTATAAGGCACTATTCACGAATACCGCACTATTCACTGAAAAAATAAAAATTTCTTCTTTTTGTCCAAAATATCTATTATGGATACTAGCTTTGATTGTATCCATGTTTTGATCATTCTTAAATTTTACTCCACTATGATTATTTATGAGGTATTTTTGGACATGGAATAGCTTAAATACGAATCCTTAATATTTATTCTTTTGTTTCACTGGATTCGTTTTCTTTAAAATATTTTTCATTATTCTTAGTCCTAAATGATGATATAACTGAATATCTCTGGCCTGTAGTACAAAGATTAATGATTTTATGATGAATATCTTTGGCCGTAGTGCAAAGATGAACATGTGTTTAGATGAACATGACCAACTGATGAATATCTTTTGCTTGTAGTGCAAAGATGAATATTTGAATCAAGATGTATATTGATTGATGTTACATGGATAAAATATTAATGATGGACTTTTAAAATCATTGAAGATAGTAGATTTCATTTTCTACTTAACTTTTCTAATGAATTATTATTTCCGCTGCGAATATTGATTTAAAATTTGTTGTCTATTGTATTCTATTAATTTTTCCCTGTTGAGGACTAACGATAATTTTTTTCTATATTATCTTAGTCATAATGTTCTTTACTGGGCTAGTTGAGCTCACCCTTTTCCTTTTTGTTCCATTTTTCTTCTCAGGAGGCGAGAATGTAGCGAGTACTAGTCGGGGTGTGGAATGATGGTTCTAGAAGTTGATTAGTAGTCCTCACCATTTTTATAAAATAATGTATCAATAATTATAAAAAGGACTTATTTGAGTGTGGATATTGTCTAGATGACAATATTTGTATTTAAACTCACAGTTTTTATGTTATATTAATAAGGTTGTAGTTGTTTCTGTACCATGTATTTTGACGACTCAGAATGGGTGTTGTATACCTATTTTGGGGGCGTCACAGTTGGTATCAGAGCTTAGGGATATGATCTCTGGCGGAGATCGGGGAATAAAACTAGGAGGGGAGAGACAAGTAAATCCTTCACTAGTGTGTCCTACCTAAGCTTATTTGTTGGTCGGTCATAATATAGGGGTAATATGTGATTTGTTAATTTGTTAATTAACCCTTGTTTTATGGCAGTATTTAAGAATGGCAACTGAGAATGTTAACAGTGGAGTAAATGAGACCGTGGAGACGCCTGTACTAACCAATGAGGAGAACGTTCAACCGGCTGGCAATGTTCCTCCTGTAAACTGTGACGCCCCCAAAATTAGGTATACATCACCCATCTTGGGTCGTCAGATACATAGTATAGAATACAAATACAACTTACTAATACAACTGTCGTGTACAATACGACAAAACATAAACTGTGAGTTTGAATACAAATATTATCTTCTAGAGAGTTTTCATACTCAAAAGGAGTCCTCATTACATTTATTAACACACTATTACATAGAATAGTGATGACTACTAACTAATACTATCATTCGGACCATCACTCCGTTCCTTGACTTGCCCCAGCTACGTTCTCATTTCTTGAAGAGAACAGTGAAAGAAAGGGTGAGCTCAACTAGCCCAGTAAGAAATATTATGACTAAGATAATGCAGAATAAATTATAATTAGCCTTCAACAATGTTAAACTGATAAAATATAATAGACATCAAGTTTAACTGCAGCGAAATAAGCAATCCATTAAAAGAGTCAAGTAGAAAATAAACTCTACTATCTTTTATGATTTAAAAGGTTTTTCAACATTGTGATCGCTGGGACTCAGCTTAATAAAATAATCCACATCATCGAATCACCCCTGCACTACGACCAAGGATATTCGTGTATTCATTAATGGTCATGATCATGCCAACAACTGTCCATCAATGCACTACGGGCCAATGAGGACTTTTACCACATCATTTGTAACATTACGGTCATGATTATACCGAATAATCCCTGGTCATAATCATACCAAGTCCATCTATGAACTACAGGCCACAGATGACTTTCAACATTTTATAAACATGAGGATGATGACAATGATATAAAAATTCAATAAAACAAGTTCAAGAATTAATTTATCCAAGAATTAACAACGTCCAAATTGTCAACATGATACTGCTTTGTGGAGTAAAATTCAAGAATACTTAGAAGAATATTTTCATGAAAAGATACTGGATGAACCGCAATTATCAAGGATATTCCACTAAGTTCATGGAGTATAGAAGTCAAAACTTAACGAACTGAGTATAATAAAGAATGGAATAACAAAAGAAATCACCCGGCATGCGATAGACCGCACAGACAGGTTATTCCAACAGAATAATAAATAATGGAACTAGGTCTGGCGTAAACGCACAGACAGGATATTCTGACAGAATAATAAATAATGGAACCAGGTCCGGTGTAAAACACACAGACAGGATGTTCCAACAGAATAATAACAAGACAGAACCAGGTCCGATGTAAAACACACAGACAGGATGTTCCAACAGAATAATAATAAAAACAGAACCAGGTCCGGTGTAAAACACACAGACAGGATGTTCCAACAGAATAATAATAAAAATGGAACCAGGTTCGGTGTAAAACACACATACATGATGTTCCAACAGAATAATAGAAGAATGTCACCAAGTATAGGGTAGACCGCGTATACAGGTTATTCCAACAGAATAATAAGAAATGGAATAACAGCAGTTCTCTTCATGAATAAGAAAGAATAACACCCCTTACTATTTTAAAGAAGAGCTGAAATAAAGAAGTAGTTAAGTAATAGAATACACTTCTTCTCTCTCTATAGTTTCTCTCTATAGTTTCTCTCTCTAGAGTTCAGTGAATTCGTAAGAAATAATGAAGGAATGAGCTGCTATTTATAGAAAAATAGAATGCATAGTAACTAATCCATGAACGGTCCAGATTGATTAATTTAATCTGACGGTCCATATTTAAAGAAAAATCTTTTAAATAAAATATAATATATTCTATTTATAGAATAACTTTAATAAAGTATTTTGTTTTATATAAAAAGATGTTTCTGTTTTATTACGTTAATAATACGAATAAAACAAAACGTCATTATCGCTAAATAATTCATATTATTGACTGACAATAATTGAATCAAACTGAGTGACTTCTCACATAAGCATTAATAATCAATACCGTGTGCTACTATGCAACCACACGTATTACTGTACTTTTACTACCGAGTAGTTCAACAGTATCAATGGTTGCTACTATGCAACCACACGTATTTCTGACAATAATTTCGTTGTGGGGTCCACCAATGATTGTGCCGTTGTACGAATATTCCCTGTTAAAACGAATATTCCCCGACCAATCGAATATTATATAACAACTTACGTACTTTGCAAAATTTATAAATATTACCCACAACTATAACATTATATCAAATTAACTCCATAATATTCAAAAATGATATTTATAGAAAATTCATCTTTATTTATAAAAGTTGGGGTCTTACAACCTCCCATTCTTATGAAATTTTTTCCTCGAAATTAGGGTACGTACCTGGTATGTCGAAGAGGTAAGGATACCTTAATTTCATTTCAGATTCTAATTCCCAAGTCATTTCCTCAACATCGTGGTTTCTCCACAAAACTTTGACTTGAGGTATAACCTTGGAGCGTAGAATATGTTCCTTCTTATCCAAGATTTGAACAAGAACTTCTTTATACGTCAAATCTTTTGCTATTTCGTCCGGTTCTAACCCAATAATGTGGTTCGGGTCTTCCACATATTTGTGTAACATAGATATGTGAAAAACGTTATGAACACGAGACATACTTGGTGGTAAAGCGAGTCTATAAGCCACAGTTCCTACTCGATCGAGGATTAAAAATGGACCGATGAATCGAGGATTGAGCTTTCCTCTCTTTCCAAATCTCGTAACTCCTTTCCATGGAGCAACACGTAAGAACACATGATCTCCTACATCAAATTCCACGTCCTTTCGATGAAGATCAGCATAACTCTTTTGTCGATCTTGTGAGGTTTTTATAGGTTGTCGGATCGTTTGAATCTTTTCTATAGTCATACGTACCAACTCCGGTCCCAACAACGTTGTTTCACCCACCTCATCCCAACATACTGGAGAATGACATTTTCTTCCATATAATGCTTCGAATGGAGCCATGCCAATACTTGCTTGATAACTGTTGTTATAGGAAAACTCCACCAATGGTAAGAACTTGTCCCAACTTCCCTTGAAGTCAAGGACACAGAGTCTTAATAAATCTTCTAGAGTTTGAATAGTCCTCTCTGATTGTCCGTCCGTCTGAGGATGATATGCCGAACTAAATCGTAAATCTGTGCCCATAGCTTTTTGTAAACTAACCCAAAATCGTGAAGTGAATCTTGGGTCTCGATCAGAAACTATGGATACTGGCATACCATGAAGTCTTACAATCTCGTTTATGTACATACGAGCAAGATGTTCAAGTGTATAAGTTTCTCGTATCGGTAAGAAATGAGCAGACTTGGTCAATCTATCAACAATGACCCAAATCGCATCAATACCTTGAGAAACCCTAGGAAGACCGGTAACGAAATCCATGGTAATGTGCTCCCACTTCTATTTTGGAATTTCAAGTGGTTGCAATGGACCTTTTGGTACTTGATGCTCCGCTTTGACTCGTTGACAAGTTAAACACCTTGAGATAAACAACGCTATCTCTCTCTCTTCATATTGCTCCACCAAAATGTATGATGAAGATCATGATACATTTTGGTACTTCCAGGATGGATTGCAAACGGTGTGTTGTGCGCCTCCATCATGATTTCATACTTTAAATCAGGGTTGTTAGGAACACAAAGTCTGTCTGGAGTTGACTCGAAGTATTCCTTCTTCATCGATTCTTGCTTCCGGCATAGCACCTTCTAGAACTTTCTTCTTCATACGCATCAGCTCCAGGTCTGTAGCTTGAGCAGCTTTAACTTTATAGATTAAAGTTCGTTCTACTCGTATATTCGTCATCATCACATGGGTCTCTAGAGTCTTTAACTCTATCTCCATCCTTTCCAAGTCACACAAAATGGGCCTTTGTGTTGACAATATCGTACTCGTACTTGCATATGATCTTTTACTCAATGCGTCAGCTACCACGTTCGCTTTTCTAGGATGGTATTGAATGGTATGATCATAATCTTTTAACAGTTCAAGCCAACGTTGTTGTCGCATGTTGAGTTCCTTTTGAGTGAAGAAATATTTGAGGCTTTTATGATCCGTAAAGATCTCCACCTTCTCCCCATACAAGTAATGCCTCCAAATTTTAAGTGCAAAGACAACAGCTGCCAACTCTAGATCATGAGTAGGATAATTCCTCTCATATTCCTTGAGTTGTCTTGATGCATAGGCTATGACTTTTCCATGTTGCATGAGAACGCATCCCAACCCTTTGCTCGAAGCATCACTGTAGATGACAAATCCCTCCGAGCCAGCTGGTATTATTAGAACAGGTGCTGAAATGAGTCTCCTCTTGAGTTCTTAAAAACTCTTCTCACATTTTTTGCTCCAACCGAACTTTGTATCTTTCCGAGTCAGCTGAGTTAATGGAGTAGCGATTTGAGAAAATCCTTCCACGAATCTCCGATAATAACCAGCTAAACCAAGAAAGCTACGTACTTCGGTCACTAATTTAGGTTGCTCCCAGCTTTGAATAGCTTCAATTTTTGCCGGGTCAACCGATATTCCACGACTTGATACTACGTGCCCAAGGAATGCTACCTCCTCCAACCAGAACTCGAATTTCTTCAACTTGGCATAAAGCTTATATTTACGAAGCTTTTGGAGTACCAGCCTCAAGTGTTGCTCATGATCTTCACGACTTTTGGAATAAATAAGGATGTCATTAATAAAGACGACCGCAAAGTGATCCAAATATTCCTTGAATACCCGGTTCATCATATCCATGAAGGCAGCAGGAGCATTAGTCAATCCAAAGGACATGACTAGGAATTCATAATGCCCGTACCGAGTTCTGAAAGCCGTCTTTGGAATATCCTCAGTTCTAACCTTCAGCTGATGATATCCAGAACGAAGATCGATCTTTGAAAAGAATTTTGCTCCTTGCAACTGGTCAAACATGTCATCAATACGTGGCAATGTGTACCTATTTTTGATGGTTACATAATTTAACTCCCGATAATCAATATAAAGTCGCATACTTTCATCTTTCTTCTTCACGAATAGTACAGGAGCACCCCAAGGAGAAGTACTAGGACGAATAAAGCCAATGTATAACAATTCCTGCAGTTGGATCTTTAACTCCTGAAGTTCAATAGGAGCCATTCGATATGGCGCTTTGGAAATGGGTTTTATACCGGGTTCAAGGTCGATACAAAATTTAATTTCACGCTCTGGGGGTAGGCCAGGAAGTTCTTCAGGGAATACGTCAGGGAATTTATTAACAATAGAAATATCATTCAAAACTGACATATTTTTGTTTAGATCCGTGACATGAGCTAAGAAAGCTTGACATCCGTTTTTCAATAAACGAATAGCTTTATGGCTTGAGATGATAGCGATTGATTTTAATGGTTTGGTTGCTTGAATTCGCATAATAGGTCGATTAGGAATATGAAAGCTAACAACCTTACGAAAATAATCAATTTTTGCATGATGAGTAGTTAACCAATCAATCCCTAGAATCACGTCAAATGCAAGTATTTTTAATGAAATCAGATCGACAGGTAATGTGTGGGTACCAACTTGAACCAAACAAGACTTATAAACCGTGGATGTAATGAAGGTTTCTCCCAATGGAGTTTCAACAGATAAATCAAAGTCTAATTTCTCCGGAGTCAAATTTAATCGATGAGCGCAAGTAGGAGAAATAAAAGAATGGGTAGAACATGTATCAAATAAAGTATAGACTTCGTTAGAGTTTATGATAAGCTTACCCGTGATGACCTCATTCGGGTTCCTTGCTTTCTGGGAGGTCACAACAAACGCTCTCCCTTGCACTACCGGTTTTGACTTTTCTGGGACGGCCTTTGGTGTCTCCATCTTGGCTGAACTTGTTTTTGGTAAATGACAAAATCGAGCTAAATGACCTTCTCTTCCACAATTATAACATGCTTTAGACGACATCGCGCAGTTTAGACTGATGTGCCCCTCCCCTCCGCATTTGAAACATATGATAGGTGGTCGTTCTCCTTCCTTAACAACGGGTGCTGGTGCTGACGTCTTTCCATCATTGTTGAATCTCCTCTTCTTGAAATGACCATTCTTATTGTTTTGGCCCTGATTACCACCGAAGTGGTTACCATTTCTGGCCTGTTGATTCCCTCCATGCTTGTTGTCACCGCTTCGATGACTGCTCTCATTGGTATTATCATTTTGCCGACTGCTCTTTTTTGGTTGCGTTGACTCGTTATCGCGCTCCACTAACTGAGCCCTATTCACAACATCTGAATACAAACATAGTTTATGAGAAATAAGATGTTGACGTATCTCAGGTTTCAAACCTCGTAAAAATATTCGCGTCATTCGCTCTTCATTATCCACCAAGTGGGACACAAACCGGGACAACTCAGCAAATTTAGCCTCATACTGCGACACGATCATATTATTCTGCTCCAATTTGATGAACTCCACCTCCTTCATGTGACGAACACTTTCAGGAAAGTATTTGTCATTGAACAGCTCTTGGAACTTCTCCCAAGACATCTTCAGTGCGGCAGGTTGAGTACGCTTAATCGATTCCCACCAGTAATCTGCCTCTCCTCGCAACATAAAGGCGACAAAGGGAACCTTTTGCTCCTCAGAGTATCCCAAGACATCAAATATCTTGGTAATCTACTTTATCCATGTTTCCACTATAAGTGGTTTTGGCTCTCCCTTAAACTCTGGTGGTCCCAGCTCCTTGAACTGTTTAGTGGTGACCGTCCGAGAGTTTTCAGTGTTTCCACCTATATTTTGGACAGGAGCCGCTTTTGCCTGTTGTTGCATGAACTGCATAAAGTTTCTGAACATTCTATCATTCATCACCTGGTCAGTGTTGTTGTTTGCATGAGGATTGTCACCATCCGGATGCACATTATCCTGATTATTGATATGTGGTGAATCAACAGTCGCCTGTGCTCCATTGCTATTCTCAACATTCTCAGATGCCATTTTCAGATACTGCCACAAAATAAAAGTTAATTGATATGTCATATATTATCCTTATATTATGATTGACCAATTAAATACCATGCAAATAAACTTAGGTAGGTCATACTAGTGAATGAATTCCCTGTCTCTCCCCTCCTAGTTCTATTCTCACATCTTAGCCAAGGATCATATCCCTAAGCTTTGATACCAACTGTGACGCCCCCAAAATTAGGTATACATCACCCATCTTGGGTCGTCAGATACATAGTATAGAATACAAATACAACTTACTAATACAACTGTCGTGTACAATACGACAAAACATAAACTGTGAGTTTGAATACAAATATTATCTTCTAGAGAGTTTTCATACTCAAAAGGA
The DNA here is from genome assembly GCA_016801055.1 of Panax notoginseng. Lineage (NCBI taxonomy): Eukaryota > Viridiplantae > Streptophyta > Magnoliopsida > Apiales > Araliaceae > Panax > Panax notoginseng. The sequence continues at coordinate 64,337,869 of CM029014.1, read as the reverse complement.
GTCCTCATTACATTTATTAACACACTATTACATAGAATAGTGAGGACTACTAACTAATACTATCATTCGGACAATCACTCCGTTCCCTGACTTGCCCCAGCTACGTTCTCATTTCCTGAAGAGAACAGTGAAAGAAAGGGTGAGCTCAACTAGCCCAGTAAGAAATATTATGACTAAGATAATGCAGAATAAATTATCATTAGCCTTCAACAATGTTAAACTGATAAAATATAATAGACATCAAGTTTAACTGCAGCGGAACAAGCAATCCATTAAAAGAGTCAAGTAGAAAATAAACTCTACTATCTTTTATAATTTAAAAGGTTTTTCAACATTGTGATCGCTGGGACTCAGCTTAATAAAATAATCCACATCATCGAATCACCCCTGCACTACGGCCAAGGATATTCGTGTATTCATTAATGGTCATGATCATGCCAACAACTGTCCATCAATGCACTACGGGCCAATGAGGACTTTTACCACATCATTTGTAACATTACGGTCATGATTATACCGAATAATCCCTGGTCATAATCATACCAAGTCCATCTATGCAATACATGCCACAGATGACTTTCAACATTTTATAAACATGAGGATGATGACAATGATATAAGAATTCAATAAAACAAGTTCAAGAATTAATTTATCCAAGAATTAACAACGTCCAAATTGTCAACATGATACTGCTTTGTGGAGTAAAATTCAAGAATACTTAGAAGAATATTTTTATGAAAAGATACTGGATGAACCGCAATTATCAAGGATATTCCACTAATTTCATGGAGTATAGAAGTCAAAACTTAACGAACTGAGTATAATAAAGAATGGAATAACAAAAGAAATCACCCGGCATGCGATAGACCATACAGTCAGGTTATTCCAACAGAATAATAAATAATGGAACCAGGTCCGGCGTAAACGCGCAGACAGGATATTCCGACAGAATAATAAATAATGGAACCAGGTCCGGTGTAAAACCCACAGACAGGATGTTCCAACAGAATAATAATATAAACGAAACCAGGTCCGGTGTAAAATACACAGACAGGATGTTCCAACAGAATAATAATAAAAACGGAACCAGGTCCGGTGTAAAACACACAGACAGGATGTTCCAACAGAATAATAGAAGAATGTCATCAAGTATAGGGTAGACCGCGTATACAGGTTATTCCAACAGAATAATAAGAAATGGAATAACAGCAGTTCTCTTTATGAATAAGAAAGAATAACACCCATTACCGTTTTAAAGAAGAGCTGAAATAATGAAGTAGTTAAGTAGTAGAATACTCTTCTTCTCTCTCTCTATAGTTTCTCTCTATAGTTTCTCTCTCTAGAGTTCAGTGAATTCGTAAGAAATAATGAAGGAATGAGCTGCTATTTATAGAAAAATAGAATGCATAGTAACTAATCCATGAATGGTCCAGATTGATTAATTTAATCTGACGGTCCATATTTAAAGAAAAATCTTTTAAATAAAATATAATATATTCTGTTTATAGAATAACTTTAACAAAGTAGTTTGTTTTATATAAAAAGATGTTTCTGTTTTATTACGTTAATAATACGAATAAAACAAAACGTCATTGATGAGTATGAAATATGTTATATTTTTATTCCTTAATACTTAATCTTTTGTATTTATTTTGTGCCTAAATAAACTCATTATTCTTATATTTTTATTTTAGGTACAATTGAAGGGGTTTCATGATTTTGGAAATAAATTGGAGGAGGTTTACGGGATTCCTAACAAATCAAGGATTCAACAATTAATATCATAAATGGATTTGGATTCACGCGGCAATGAGTTTAAGCACATGACAATTGTGGGATTTAATTCCAATTTCAAATCTGAATTTTAGATTCTAAAAGAATAGTTTTTACAATTCTATTGTAATTAGGATTTCTTTTAGACTAAGATTTATTTCTAAATTGAATTCTATTTCTTTATGGAAATTAGGGTAATTTGTTGTTCCTTTTAGGGTTTGGATTTCTACTTCCTATAGGATTTAGGACTTTGTCTAGCACTATAAATAGAGGATGTTAGTCATGATTTTATTCATTCAATAATCAACTATCATCAATTGGAGTGCAGACTCAAGAACATGTCAGGCTAGTTCTTTTTATTCAGTTCTAAAGGGAGGTGAATCCTTGTTACAAGTAATTGATTAATTGAGTATTATTATTTATTTCTTCTTGTGTGAAATTTCTTCTGATAATCTGTTTTCATTGATTACATGTTAATTGATTTAATTAATTTAATATGGCCAATTGAATTAGTTTGATCATTATCATATGCTAGATTAAGATTGGTATTACGTGTAATTGATATCTGTCTTTATCATAAGTAGCAACTTAGTAATAATAATTGTGGACAAGCTTTTGTTTATTGCTAAGATTATCAGAAAATAAGTTAAACAAATCGAGCTTATGTGTTTGTTGCTTGGATTAGCCTAATTCTCTATTTCTTAATGCTTCTATCATATTAAATCTAGAGAGCTTATTCTAGGTTGTATGCTAGTTAGAATCTGGTGGAGAGCTTGTTTCATACAGTGATAATCTAAGGAGAATTTCGGATAGCAGAGCTTATTGTTATCTAGGGATAATAGTTTCATTGAAGGAAAAATAATAATAACTTGATTAATTGATTATTGTACTTGGTGAAACTGAACTGCAGAACTGAAGTTTTTACATATTTGGTTAATTTCATCGTTAATTCTTGTTCTCTTAGTTTAAAAATAATTTTCAAAAACCCCCATCTTTATTTTCTGTTTAAATAGTAGAATAATTCTAAAACAACTTTATTCTCTGTGGGATCGATCCTTACTTGCTACTGTGCTAATTATTATAAATTGTGAAGTAAAAGTGAGGTTAATTTAGGAGTATCAACGACAGCTCCCAAATTTTGGCGCCGTTGCTGGGGAGTAATTTGGCGTTTTGTTTTTATTCTATTATTTGTTTTGTTCCTGTTTTATGACTCGATCTTCTCAGGCTACTATATTAGATTTTGATCCAGAGATTGAGAAAACTTCAAGGAGGCTAAAGAAGGAAAAATTTAAAGTTCAACAGTCTTCTACAGATATAGACGAGGCTTCTGCATCATCACCAGGCCTCAACTTAGCTTTGGAATTATTATCCAACGAATCCGACAAAGAAGAAGAGATGGCGATTCCAAACAACAATAGAACTCTCAGGGAGTTGGCAACTCCTAATTTAAATCAACAACCTTTGTGCATTGAATATCCTAATTTAGATGCTGCATTTGAACATAAATTCGGACTAATCCATTTATTGCCTACTTTTCGTGGTCTTACAGGTGAGGACCCCTACAAACATCTGAAGGAATTTCATGTGGTGTGCTCCACCATGAAACCACACGGAATCACCGAAGAACAAATCAAGCTGAGAGAATTCCCATTCTCCCTAGCAGATTTGGCAAAGGATTGGCTGTACTACCTACCCTCAGGTTCAATCCAGTCTTGGAATGACATGAAGCAGTTATTCTTGGAGAGATACTTTTCAGCCTCAAGAGTAGCCAACATAAGGAAGGAGATCTGTGGGATTAGACAATTCAGTGGGGAGACACTATACGAGTATTGGGAAAGATTCAAAAAGCTTTGTTCCAGCTGTCCACCACATCAAATAGATGAACAACACCTGATCCAGTATTTTTACAAAGGGTTGGTACCGATGGATAGAAGCATGATCGATGCAGCTAGCGGAGGAGCACTAGTTGACAAGACCCCAGAGGCTGTAAGGACTATAATTTCAAACATGGCAGCAAACTCGCAACAATATGGCAGTAGAACAAATCATGCACCAGTAAGGGTAAGCGAGGTAAGCACTTGTGATTATGGTCAACAAATTTTTGAATTAACTGCTATGGTTAGACAATTAGCTACAGGTCAACTGCCAATTGCAAAGGTTTGTGGAATATGTCTACAACCAAATCACAATACAGATGAATGCCCAACATTACAAGATGATGAGGCTGTGCAACAAGCTAATGCAATGGGAAATTATCAGCCACCACCTTAGAAAAAGTATGATCCGTACTCAAACACGTATAACCCAGGATGGAGGGATCATCCAAATCTGAGTTATGGGAGTAAGCAAGCGGCACCACCTGCATTTCCACCTAGGCAACAAGGCTTCCAACCAGCCCAACCTCAATATCAACCGAAGCAAGCAGTCCATGCACCTACTGGAACATCGTTGGAGGATATGTTCAAAGCATTCATGGGAAAGACACAACAATTCATGGGACAAACACAACAGTTCATGAATCAGACACAGCAGTTCCAGCAAGAGACAAAAACTTCAGTTCAAGATTTGAGGAACCAAGTAGGACAACTGGCTACAACTGTGGGGATATTGGAATCCAGAGGCTCAGGAAAATTACCATCTCAAACAATAGTCAACCCAAGGGAGAATGCAAGTGCCATAACTTTGCGGAATGGAACACAGTTGGATACACCATCGACCCCCGTAGAGTTTGAAGAGGAAGCAGCTAAGGAGGAAACAGAAAAATCCAAGGTACAACCTAACCCTCCTAATCAGCTTAAAAACATACCTCTTCCCTTTCCTCCCAGAAATTCTAAAACCTCAAAGAGAAATGAAAAAGAAAAAGAAATTTTGGAAACTTTTAGAAAAGTAGAAGTAAACATCCCTCTCCTTGATGCAATTAAACAAGTGCCACGGTATGCTAAATTTTTAAAAGAATTATGCACTAATAAAAGAAAATTGCAAAACGATGAAAGAGTCACAGTCGAAGAAAATGTATCTGCTGTTCTTCAAAGAAAAATGCCTCCTAAATGTAAAGATCCAGGAATGTTCACAATCCCATGTAAAATAGGAAACACCAGATTTAAAAAAGTCATGTTAGATTTAGGAGCTTCAATTAATGTTATGCCTTTATCTGTTTATGCTTCCTTAAATCTAGGCCCTTTGAAAAATACTGGTGTGATTATTCAATTGGCTGATCGTACTAACACTTACCCCCGAGGGGTAATGGAAGATGTCCTAGTGCAGGTGAACGAACTAATCTTTCCTGCAGATTTTTACATTGTGGATATGGAAGATGATACATCACCAAATCCTTCCCACATCTTATTAGGAAGACCCTTCCTGAAAACAGTAAGAACCATGATTGATGTGCATAATGGGACCTTGACTATGGAGTTTGATGGCGAGAAAATCCAGTTTAACATCTATGATGCCATGAGGTACCCTAGTGATATAGGACAGGTTTTTGCTATCGATGTGAGAGACTCCTTGGTGCATAGAGCTTTTGAACAACTACATAGGGACAGTTTAGAGATTGAAATCACCAACAGTTTGGACATGGACAGGGAAGGAGAGATTGGACAAACCCAGGAATTGAAGGAGAATGTAGCTGCATTACATTCATTGCCAAAATTCTCAAATAAGTTAGCAGTACATTCTATTCAATTTCCTGTTTCTCATCAAAAGTTATTACCTTCTGTTGTACAAGCCCCAACTCTAGAATTGAAACAATTACCTGCTCATTTGAAATATGCATATTTGGGGACTAATGACACTTTGCCTGTAATTATTGCTAGTAATCTAACCAAGGTGCAGGAAGAAAAATTGCTGAGAGTCCTAAGGGACCATATTACAGTTTTTGGATGGACAATAGCGGATATAAAGGGTATTAGTCCTGCCATGTGCATGCATCGGATATTGTTAGAGGATGGAGCTAAACCTACAAGAGATGCGCAAAGGAGATTGAATCCACCAATGATGGAGGTGGTGAAAAAAGAAGTGCTCAAACTGCTTGATGCCGGTATCATCTATCTCATCTCCGATAGTCAATGGGTGAGTCCAGTGCAGGTAGTCCCAAAGAAATCCAGAATCACCGTTGTCAAGAACGATGACAATGAGTTGGTGCCCACACGAATGCAAACAAGGTGGAGAGTGTGTATAGATTATAGAAAATTGAATGTTGTAACAAGAAAAGATCACTTTCCTCTCCCTTTTATTGATCAAATGTTGGAAAGATTAGCTGGGCACACTTATTATTGTTTTCTAGATGGTTTTTCAGGATATAACCAGATTGTGATTGCACCCGAGGACCAAGAGAATACCACATTCACATGTCCCTTTGGTACTTTTGCCTATCGACGGATGTCTTTTGGACTGTGTAATGCCCCAGGTACTTTTCAACGATGCATGGTAAGCATTTTTTCAGTTCTTTTAGAAGAATGCATCGAGGTTTTTATGGATGATTTCACAATTCATGGTGATTCTTTGGATGCATGCTTAGATAATTTAAATCGTGTTCTAGATAGATGCATGGAAACTAATCTTGTTTTAAATTAGGAAAAATGTCATTTCATGGTAGAACAGGAAATAGTACTTGGTCATGTTGTGTCATCTAAAGGTCTTGAAGTTGATAAAGCTAAGATAGATGTTATATCTGCTTTGCCTTACCCCGTCAGCGTGCGGGAGATTCGCTCTTTTCTTGGTCATGCAGGATTTTATCGAAGATTTATCAAAGACTTCTCGAAGATTGCATTACCCTTATGTAAGTTGCTGCAAAAAGATGTGAACTTTCAGTTTGATGATGAATGCAAGGAGGCTTTTGACACTTTAAAGAAATTATTAACTTCTGCTCATGTCATTCAACCGCCAAATTGGAAATTGCCATTTGAGATCATGTGTGATGCAAGCAACTATGCAGTGGGGGCTGTTTTGGGACAAAGGATTGACAAAGCTGTTCATGCCATATACTATGCTTCGAGGACTTTGAATAAGGCTCAGATAAACTATTCCACAACTGAAAAAGAACTTTTATCTGTGGTTTTTGCTTTAGATAAATTTCGATCATATTTGCTTGGTACTAAAATTATTGTTTATTCTGACCATGCTGCTCTCAGGTATTTGCTCATCAAAAAGGATTCTAAACCAAGGATTATTCGATGGATTCTGCTCCTATAAGAATTCGACTTAGAGATCAAGGATAAGAAAGGTGCGGACAACTTAGTAGCAGATCACTTGAGTAGGCTACTGCGAGACGAGGAGAAGCTACCATTACATGATTCTTTCCCGGATGAGCTGTTACTTTCCATCCATACTGAGAGTCCCTGGTATGCAGATACGGTGAATTATTTGGTAAGTGCATATTTTCCTAAAGAATTTTCCAAATCCCATAAGGAAAAATTAAAAAGTGATGCTAGACACTGTGTTTGGGATGATCCATACTTATGAAAATTTTGTGCACCAGATAGTTAGACGATGTGTGCCTAACAGTGAATTTCAATCTATTCTTTCCTTTTGTCATTCTTATGCTTGTGGAGGACATTTTGGTCCAAAAAGAACTGCTAATAAAGTTTTGGAAAGTGGTTTTTATTGGCCATCGCTTTTTAAAGATTCCTATCTGTTTTGTAAAACATGTGTTAATTGCCAAAGGACAGGGAATATTTCTCAACGAAATCAAATGCCCCAAACTCCTATTTTAGTTGTTGAAATTTTTGATGTTTGGGGTATAGATTTTATGGGACCTTTTCCTTCGTCCTTTGGGAATTTATATATTCTTTTGGCTGTTGATTATGTCTCAAATTGGGTGGAAGCTAAAGCCACTAGGACTGACGATTCTAAAGTTGTTGCAGATTTTGTTAGGACTAACATATTTGTCAGGTTTGGAACACCACGAGCCATCATTAGTGATCGCGGAACCCACTTTTGTAATAGGGTGTTAGCGGCTTTGTTCAAGAAATACAATGTTCAACACAAGGTTTCTACATCCTACCATCCACAGAGTAATGGTCAAGCTGAGGTTTCTAACCGGGAGATCAAATTCATTTTGGAGAAGGTAGTTAACCCTAGCAGAAAGGATTGGAGTCTGAGATTAGATGATGCACTTTGGGCCTATAGAACTGCGTACAAAACACCTATTGGGATGTCACCATACAGGATTGTGTTTGGAAAACCATGCCACTTACCTGTTGAGTTGGAGCATAGGGCTTTTTGGGCAATCAAGCAGTGCAACATGAGTTTGGAGGTAGCTGGCGTACACAGGAAATTGCAGTTACAAGAGTTGGAAGAATTGAGGAATGAAGCCTATGAAAGTTCGAAGATTTACAAGGAAAAGACCAAAGCTTTTCATGATAAGCAGATTGTGCGGAAAACCTTTATTGTGGGATAAAAAGTTTTGCTATATCATTCTCAGCTTAAGTTATTTCCAGGTAAATTGAGATCTAGATGGGTTGGTCCTTTTGTTATCACTAATGTGTTTCCTCATGGTGCAGTTGAGATTCAAAGTCCTAGTACGAACAAGATCCTTAAGGTGAATGGACATAGATTAAAGCCTTTCTATGAGGGGCATCAGGTGGAAAATATTGAGATGATGGAGCTAGACGACCCAATCTATGAAAGCTGAGAAGAGAGGCATAACGTCGAGCCAAAGACGTTAAACATGGGCAGCTGCTTGGGAGGCAACCCAAGATCTCAGATTTGATTTTTCTATCCCTTTACTTTTTAGTTTTTTATTATTACTATTATATTTGCATGTTCGCTAGTAGTATTTTCTTCGTTGCATGATTTTCTTACATTGGGGACAATGTAAGGTTTGAGTGTGGGGGGGGGGGGAGATTTAGGTTTTATTTTATGTAGGAAAAATAATCCAATTTTGATGGGAAAAAAAATAATAAAAAAAAAAAATTGGGTTCCATGGTTCTATTTGCCTATGTGTTCGAAGGTTAAAGTCAAAGATTGAAAATTAATGCTAAAATTCAGAATCTGTTTGATGCTTAATTTGTTAATGAATGATGACAACTAAGCCATCATCCATAGTAATTGATTTCAATTGAATTTGTGATACATAAGTACTTGAATATGAGAATCATGTTTATTTGGCTAAGTTATTTGTGGAGTTGTCTATGTGCACTGATTTCATGACTTAGAACTGTTTAACTTGCTTATGTTGTGCAGAACCATGTAAAAAAATGATGAATGAAAAAAAAATGAAAAAAAAATGAAAATTGAAAATCTGCTTCAATGTCCATTGTGCGAAATAACTGGGTATCTAAGCCTCGGGAAGCATCGGTATTCACGCTGAAAAGTGCGATGGATAAAAGTAGTTTGACTAGTCAACTTTTGTGGCCTTTGTTACTTGAATAAGTAAGCCCTTAGGGGTGTCTCTACACCTAGCGCCCTAAGATCATCTGGTTTGAGAGTCGTTGGTGGAAAGTTCGCTTATGGGTAACTCTGAAAAGCCTAAGAAAAGGAGACATTGCACATGTCAAAGAAAAAAAAAGTATACGAAAAAAAAGTATACGAAAAAAGTATACGAGAAAAGCATGAAAATATATTCATCTGTGCTAAAAAAAAAGGTTCTATGAAAAAAAATTAAAAGGCAAGAAAAATTTGTTCTTGGTTAAGAGTTAGTGTGCATGGTTTTTGCTCCATGGTAACTAAGTTGAGTAAGTATGATGATTTTGGGAGAGTTACTTATGTGGCTACAGTTTGATTTAATAAAATTCATTGGTAAAATGGTATGGTTGGTAATTGTAAGTTGATTGATAAAGCGTTGATTAGATTTCTGCAAATTTAGTGTTGCTAGTCATGATTTGTATCTTGAATTCTTTTGACACTATGGTTGAATAGAATTTTTCTGGAAATTAAATTTTTGGTTTACACAAGGACGTGTAAAAAGATAAGTGTGGGGGAATTTGATGAGTATGAAATATGTTATATTTTTATTCCTTACTACTTAATCTTTTGTATTTATTTTGTGCCTAAATAAACTCATTATTCTTATATTTTTATTTTAGGTACAATTGAAGGGGTTTCATGATTTTGGAAATAAATTGGAGAAGGTTTACGGGATTCCTAACAAATCAAGGATTCAACAATTAGTATCATAAATTGATTTGGATTCACGCGGCAATGAGTTTAAGCACATGACAATTGTGGGATTTAATTCCAATTTCAAATCTGAATTTTAGATTCTAGAAGAATAGTTTTTACAATTCTATTGTAATTAGGATTTCTTTTAAACTAAGATTTATTTCCAAATTGAATTCTATTTCTTTATGGAAATTAGGGTAATTTATAATTCCTTTTAGGGTTTGGATTTCTACTTCCTATAGGATTTAGGACTTTATCTAGCACTATAAATAGAGGATGCTAGTCATGATTTTATCATTCAATAATCAACTATCATCTATTGGAGTGCAAACTCAAGAGCATGTCAGGCTAGTTCTTTTTATTCAGTTCTAAAGGGAGGTGAATCCTTGTTACAAGTAATTGATTAATTCAGTATTATTATTTATTTCTTCTTGTGTGAAATTTCTTCTGATAATCTGTTTTCATTGATTGCATGTTAATTGATTTAATTAATTTAATATGGCCAATTGAATTAGTTTGATCATTATCATATGCTAGATTAAGATTGGTATTACGTGTAATTGATATCTGTCTTTGTCATAAGTAGCAACTTAGTAATAATAATTGTGGACAAGCTTTTGTTTATTACTAAGATTATCAGAAAACAAGTTAAACAAATCGAGCTTATGTGTTTGTTGCTTGGATTAGCCTAATTCTCTATTTGTTAATGCTTCTATCATATTAAATCTAGAGAGCTTATTCAAGGTTGTATGCTAGTTAGAATCTGGTGGAGAGCTTGTTTCATACAGTGATAATCTAAGGAGAATTTCGGATAGCAGAGCTTATTGTTATCTAGGGCTAATAGTTTCATTGAAGGAAAAATAATAATAACTTGATTAATTGATTATTGTACTTGGTGAAACTGAACTGCAAAACTGAAATTTTTACATATTTGGTTAATTTCATCGTTAATTCTTGTTCTCTTAGTTTAAAAATAATTTTCAAAAACCCCCATCTTTATTTTCTGTTTAAATAGTAGAATAATTCTAAAACAACTTTACTCTCTGTGGGATCGATCTTTACTTTCTACTGTACTAATTATTATAAATTGTGAAGTGAAAGTGAGGTTAATTTAGGAGTATCAACGACAGCTCCCAGTCATTATTGCTAAATAATTCATATTATTAACTGACAATAATTGAATCAAACTGAGTGACTTCTCACATAAGCATTAATAATCAATACCGTGTGCTACTATGCAACCACACGTATTACTGTACTTTTACTACCGAGTTGTTCAATAGTATCAATGGTAAAACTTCCGTCGTTATTTTTAATAAAATATTTTTGTCGTTTTTTCAATCCGATAATAATTCTGTTGTGGGTTCCACCAATGATTGTGCCGTTGTACGAATATTCCCTGTTAAAACGAATATTCCCCGACCAATCGAATATTATATAACAACTTGCGTACTTTGCAAAATTTATAAATATTACCCACAACTATAACATTATATCAAATTAACTCCATAATATTCAAAAATGATATTTATAGAAAATTCAACTTTATTTATAAAAGTTGGGGTCTTACATAAACAACACTGAGTAGACGATGAACGATGAGATGTTTAGAAGCTTTTTGCGGTTCATGCAAAACTAGACGAAGGAAATTCCTGTTCAAAATATAGGAAGAAACAATGGCAACGCACAGCTGGTCACAACCAAGAAGTTCAAAGAGTTGGGACCACCAGAATTCTGGAGAAAGCCGGATCCGATTAAGGCAGAGACGTGGGTCAAGAAAATTACCAAGATATTTGATGTCTTGGATGCACGGAGGAACAGAAAGTTCTATTCGCCACTTTTATGTTCCGTAATGAGGCAGATTACTGGTGGAAATCTATGAAGCGTACCCATCCAGCCGCGCTCAGCATGTCTTGAGAGACATTTCAGAAACTGTTCAATGACAAATACTTTCCTGAAAGTGTTCGTCATATGCAGGAGGTAGAGTTTATTAGACTGGAGCAGAATAACATGACGGTGTCCCAGTACGAGGCGAAGTTTGCAGAGTTGTCTAGGTTTGCACCTCATTTGGTGGAGAATGAGGAACGTATGACGCGGATGTTTCTGAGAGGTTTGAAACCCGACATACGTCAATATCTCATTTCTCATAAATTTTCTTTCTATTCAGATGTTGTCAACAGGGCTCAATTATTAGAGCGAGATAACGAGTACGATCAATCGAGGGACCACAACCAGGATCATACCGGTGACAGCAGTCATCAGAACAGCGATAACCAGCGGAGAAAGAAGAATACGGACAAGAGCGGCAACCACTCTGGTGGTAATCATGGCCATGAGAATAGAAGAAGCGACTCGGGGGGAGATTTTAAAAAGAGGAGATTCAACAATGACAATGTGAAGACGTCAGCACCAGCATCAACTGGTTCCAAGGGAGGAGAACGACCACCGGTCATATGCTATAAGTGCGGAAAAGAAGGACATATCAGCGCAAGCTGTCCACAACAGTTTAAGGTATGTTATAATTATGGAAAGGAAGGACATATCGCTCGAGATTGTAAGGTAAAAAAACCAAGTCTAGTAGGGATGGAGACTCAAAAGGCTGTCCCAGAAAAGTCAAAGTCAACGGTTCTTGGAAGAGCGTTTGTCGTGACTGGTCAACATGCGAGGAACCCAAACGAGGTGATCACGGGTAAGCTAATCATAAATTTATGCGAAGTTTATACCTTACTAGATACCGGTGCTACCCATTCATTTATCTCTCTTGCTTGTGCTCAACTTTTAAACTTGACTCCGGAGAAATTAGGCTTTGATTTATCTGTGGAGACTCCGTTAGGAGAAACTTTCATCACATCCACTATTTATAAATCTTATTTGATTTAAGTTGGCACCATCACCTTACCTGTTGACCTTATCTCTTTAAAGATACTTGCATTTGACGTGATTTTAGGGATTGATTGGTTAACTACTCATCATGCCAAAATTGATTGTTTTCGTAGGGTTGTTAGTTTTTATATTCCTAACCAACCTGTTGTTCAAATTCAAGCAACTAAACCACTAAAATCAATCACTGTTATATCAAGTCATAAAGCCATTCGTTTATTAAAAAATGGATGTCAAGCTTTCTTAGCCCATGTTATTGATTTGAATAAAGACACGTCATATTTGAATAATATTTCTGTTGTTATTGACTTTCCTGATGTATTTCCTGAAGAACTTCCCGGTCTACCCCCAGAACGTGAAGTTAAATTCTTTATTGATCTTGAACCTGGTACAAAGCCCATTTCTAAAACCTCATATCGAATGGCTCCTATTGAAATTCAGGAGTTAAAGGTCCAATTACAGGAGATGTTGGACATCGGTTTCATTCATCCTAGTACATCTACTTGGGGTGCTCCTGTTTTATTTGTAAAGAAGAAAGACGGGAGTATGCGACTTTGTATTAACTATCGGGAATTAAACCATGTCACCATCAAGAATAGGTATCCGCTACCTCGTATTGATGACCTATTTAACCAGTTGCAAGGAGCACAATTCTTTTCAAAGATCGATCTTCGTTCTGGATATCATCAGTTGAAGGTTAAAACTGAGGATATTTCAAACACTGCCTTCAGAACTCGGTACGGGCATTATGAATTCCTAGTCATGTCTTTTGGATTGACTAATGCTCCTGCGGCTTTCATGGATATGATGAACCGAGTATTCAAGAATTATTTGATCAGTTCGTTGTTGTCTTTATTGATGACATCATCATATATTTCAAAAGTCGTGAAGATCATGAGCACCATTTGACGCTGGTACTACAAAGGCTTTGTGAAAACAAGTTATATGCCAAGTTGAAGAAATGCGAGTTCTGGCTTGAGGAAGTAGCATTCCTTGGGCACGTGGTGTCAAAACATAGAGTATCTGTTGACCCGACGAAGATTGAAGTAATACAAAGTTGGGAGAAACCGAAGTCGGTAACCAAAGTACGTAGCTTTCTAGGCTTACCTGGTTATTATCGGAGATTCGTGGAAGGATTTTCTCGAATTGCTACTCCGTTAACTCAGCTAACTCAGAAAGATATCAAATTCGTATGGAGCGAGGAATGCGAGAAGAGTTTTCAAGAGCTTAAGAGGAGACTCATTTCGGCACCTGTTCTGACAATACCATCTGGTTCGGATGGATTTGTTATCTACAGCGATGCTTCAGGAAAAGGGTTAGGATGTGTTCTCATGCAACGTGAGAAAGTCATAGCCTATGGAGTTGGCAGCAGTCGTTTTTGCACTAAAGATCTGGAGGCACTATCTATATGGGGAGAAAGTGGAGATATATTCAGACCATAAAAACCTTAAATATTTCTTCACTCAAAAAGAACTCAACATGCGGCAACGACGTTGACTCGAGCTGTTGAAAGATTACGACCACGCTATTCAATACCATCCTGGAAAAGCAAACATGGTAGCTGACACGTTGAGTAGAAGATCATATGTAGGAATGAGTGCGATGATATCAAGTATAAACTTTAATCGATAAAGTTAAAGTTGCTCAAGCCACAGACCCGGAGCTGATGCGTATGAAGAAGAAAGTACAAGAAGGTGCTATTCCAGAAACAAGAATCGATGAAGAAGGAATACTTCGAGTCCACTCCAGACTTTGTGTTCCTAATGATTTTGATTTGAAGTACAAGATCATGATGGAGGCACACAATTCATCATTTGCAATCCATCCTGGAAGTATCAAAATGTATCGTGATCTTCGACATACATTTTGGTGGAACAATTTGAAGAGAGAGATTGTAAAGTTTATCTCGAGGTGTTTAACTTGTCAACGTGTAAAGGCGGAGCATCAAGTGCCAAAGGGTCCATTGCAACCACTTGAGATTTTAAAATGGAAGTGGGAACACATTACCATGGATTTCGTTACGGGTCTTCCCACGGTTTCTCAAGGCATAAATGCTATTTGGGTTATTGTTGATAGATTAACCAAGTCTGCTCATTTCTTGCCGATACGGGAGACTTATTCCCTTGAACGTCTTGCTCATATGTATGTAAATGAGATTGTGAGATTGCATGGCATGCCAGTATCCATAGTTTCGGATCATGACCCAAGATTTACTTCAAGATTTTCGGCATACCATCCTCAAATGGACGGACAATCAGAGAGGACTATTCAAACTCTTGAAGATCTATTAAGACTTTGTGTCCTAGATTTCAAAGGAAGTTGGGATAAGTACCTACCATTGGTGGAATTCTCCTACAACAATAGTTATCAGGCAAGTATAGGTGTGGCTCCATTCGAAGCATTGTATGGACGAAAGTGTCGCTCTCCAGTATGTTGGGATGAGGTGTGAGAAGCAACGTTGTTGGGACCAGAGTTGGTACGAATGACTACAGAGAAGATCCAATGATTCGACAACGTATACAAACGACACAGGATCGACAAAAAGAGTTATGCGGATCTTCATCGAAAGGACGTGGAGTTTAGTATTGGGGATCATGTATTGTTGTGTGTGGCTCCATGGAAGGGAATTACAAGATTCGAGAAGAGAGGAAAGCTCAATCCACGATTTATTGGTCCATTTCAGATTCTTGACCGAGTAGGAAATGTGGCCTATAGACTCGTGTTACCTCCAAGTATGTCTCGTGTTCATAATGTTTTTCATATATCCGTGCTTCGTAAATATGTGAAAGACCCGAACCACATCATTGAGTTAGAACCGGACGAAATAGCCGAATACTCAACATACGAAGAGGTACCTGTCAAGATCTCGGATAGAAAAGAGCATGTCCTACGCACAAAGGTCATACCACAAGTTAAAGTTTTGTGGAGGAACCATGCTATTGAGGAAATGACCTGGGAGTTGGAAACGAAAATGAAAGCGAGGTATCCTCATCTTTTCGAAATACCAGGTATGTACGTCAATTTCGAGGACGAAATTTCATAACGAGTGGAGGTTGTAAGACACCAAATTAATAATAAATGAAATTTAAATTCCTCTATTTATTATTTTGAAATAGTAAGGGTTGAATTGATTAATGAGGTTAGTTATGGGTAAAATGCACAAATATTTTAAATAAGCAAGTGGTTATAAAATATTCATTGTTGTCGTGGAATATTCTTCCGGTCGGGGAATATTCGTACGACGACGCAATCTTTTGTGGGCCCCATAACGGAAAGCGATTGGATGAAGAAAACGACAAGTATAAGCAGTTTATAAATAACGGCGTAGTTGTTACCGATAATACTGTTGGAATACCCGGTGGTTAAAGCATAGTAATACGTGGTTGCACAGTAGCACACGGTATTGCACCAATTATTGATTCTTACGTAAGAAGGCACTACTCAATAATTGTTACAGTAATTACTGTTCAGTATTTTATTGATTCAATAATTGTTGCGTTGATATTTTATATTATTGTTGTTTTAATAATTGTCACTGCACAGTATTTTCTATTATCGGAGCAATAATTCATATTATCTGAATAATATTATTAGATAACATTATTGACAATGTCTAGAAAGTTCTATCTAAGGAGAGGTTTGGTCATCTAATTGCGCGCCTGTAACAACCCGATATTTTCTACATAAATAAATAATAAATTTTGCGTATAATTTTTTTATTATTATTAAGGATGAGGATTTGTACAAGATATTGTGTATATCTATTTATGTGGTAAATAAAAATATAGTTATTTATATAAATATTTACAAGTAATTTTATTTTAGAATTATTGATTATTATAGAGTATATTCTAATAATAACTAAATTGTGGTAGAAATGTTTTATTAATTATTTTCCATATAAATATAATCATATATTATTTAAATAATATATGAAGTGATTTTTAGGATAATTATAATACTTATTTTATTATATGAATTATTAAGTTAATTATTTTACCTTAATTATTAAGGTTAAATAGGAAGAAAAAATCAGATATGGAATCCAAACCCTAATTTTGGATTATTGTCAAGGTATAAGAATAATAATATAATATTAATTATATTTTGATTTTTCAGTGTTATAAATATGTACTGTATGTACGTATTGATGATGATTGATCAATTATGGTGTTTAATAACAAAACCTTAATTATAAATTCTAGAAACTAATTTTGTTTTATTTAAAACCCTAATTGTAAAACCTAGAAAATTCTTTTGTGTTATGTGCTAAACCTTAGGGTTAAACCCTAAGGATTTATCAAGATTACGAGATTGCCCTTAATTGTATTTTGGAAATGACAAAAATGCCCTTTTGATTATTTTAGTGAGCTAACTTGCAAAATTGGCAATATCTTTAGTTGGTCACCAACTATGTTGACAATTGAGACTTAAATTATTAGCCATTTAGCCTCTTATTGACAACACATTGGATCTAACAACTCTTTAGCAATATATAAGAGATTTAGAGAGAGAAAAAGCATAAAATACTTGCTCATTTTCAACTTTCCTCCCAACAACTCTCATTCTCTCTCAACCTCCGAAATTCTTGAGTATCTCAGTCCCTAACGCAGCCTCTAGATCAACAAAGATCAATTAGGAAGATTAAGATCAAGAATTAAAGCTTGAAGGTATAACCTCAAATTTTATTTTGATCCAAGTTGCTAAGAAATTTTTTGTGTTTTTGTGTTTAATCAAGTGTTAAAATATGTCTTTAGTTGATCTATGTTGATCCATGATGGATCCATAGCATCAAATGGCTTGAAAATAGTATTTTTCAAAATCTGTCCAAGAACAAAATTTGTGGTCTGACAAGCTAATGTCAGGAGCCACAGATTCTTGTTCGTTTGTTGTTTTTGATGTTTTATTGTTTGGATATGTAGCTTGCTATGTTATCTTTCATCTGCAAGTGGTAGTGTAACAATTGGATGTCTGGAATTTTAGTTATTAATGGTCAAAGACCGTTGACCGACCATGACCGGTCAAAAATCTGGGCAGCCCAGAATTGAAAAGCAGCGTCTGACAATTATTTTTGCAGCCCAGATCTGACATATTTGATTTGTTTTGATTGTGTTTTTGTAACCAATATATAGCCTGACATATTTACTTTATGTGTATGACTTTATATCATGTTAATAATCAACATGATGAGTGAAATATTTGGTCAAATTAGGACAATCGTCCATGACTTCACTTTCTGGAAAACAAAAAAACCCAGAATTTTTAGAAGCAAAGTTTCTGACATCGTTTGACCCTGTGGTAAATTTTGATCTTGTTGATGTTATACCGATCTGTTGATCTATTAATGGTCATCTACACAAGGACTATAAATCAAAACCATCAAACACCATTAACCAATAACAAAACCTAACTTAAAATGAGCTTGAAAGTGATCAGTCGAGTTTCTGGGTTTTTGGGGAAACCTATAAATGGCCTGACAAAGACTTTGAGAGTCCAGATCTTTATGTCATGATATGGTATGACCAAGTTGTTGATTGTTTGTGGTAGTGTTGCAAATCTACTATAATATAAGCCTTTAATCTAGCCTAAAATACATATACACTGTGAATCAAAGCCTGTCAAACCGTGCCCCTTGCTCACTGGTCTGACAGTATTCTTGAGCTCAAGAACACCTAAGACGACGGTTAAGTGTCGCTGTAGGCTTTAGCGACGGATTATATTTAATTTATTTTATGAATTTTCGGAAAATAATTAAAAAAATAGAAAAAGTAGTTTTTAATTATTAAAAATACAAAATAAATTATTAAAAATTATTTAAAATTCTAAAAATTAGTTTTTAATTATTTTTATTATATTTCATAAATATTTAATATTTTTAGAATATTAAAAGTATTTAATTTATTTAATTATAATATTAAATAAATTAGTTAAAAATGATTTTAATATTCAAAAAATCATTTAAAATTATATTATGATATAAGAAAATATTTTAAGTTATTTTTAATGACTTTAAATATTTTGTGATAAATTTCATTAATAAATTGATATTAATGGTAATTAATTTATTTAATATATGAATTAAATAAATTAATTAAAAATGATTTTATTAGATTAAAAATCATTTTAAATCATAATAAGGTATTTAAAAATATTTTAAGTTATAAAATATAACTTTTAATATTTAAATATATATTTCATTAATTAATTGTTATTAATGATATTAAAGTTATTTAATAATTTAGTTTAAAAATGATTTTAATATTATAAAAAATTATTTTAAATGAAAATAAAGTGTTTAAAAATAATTTAAGTTATAAAATATAACTTTTAATATTTAAAGGATAATTTCATTAATAATTTAATATTAATGATTATTAACTTATTATTAAAAATAGTAAATTTATTTAATAATTATATTAAATAAATAGTTTAAAAATAGTTTTATTAATTTAAAAATCATTTAAAAGGATATAAATGAATTAAAAATATTTTAAGTTATGAATAATGACTTTTAATATTTTGATAAATAGAACATTAATACTTTAATATTAATGGTAATTATTTAGAAATGATTGTAAATGTTTTAAAAATCATTTAAGGGTAATATTAATACTTTAAAAGTATTTTAAGTTATTATAAATAACTTTAATATTTTGGCAATGATTTCATTAATAGTTTAATATTAATTAAATATTAATGATAATAAAATTGATTAGTATTTAAATCATTTAAAAATGGTTTTGATGTTTGAAAATTCATGATAAATGTTTTAAATTTATTATAAGACATTTAAAAATAATATAACTGATACGTACAGATATTGAGCTGCAGAATAGAGTCTTAGACTCGATAATTACCCGATAAAGCTGTCGGTAGACCGACATGTTTCAGAAATTAATCTGGACTTAAATAATTTGATTAGATAAGTGATTATTTGTGATTCAATGGTTGTTAAACCTATGTGCCAATGTGATTAGGCTATGTGCTAACTGCAATAAACAATGTTATGTGTTATAGTATATTGTTCTAATCGAACGAATGATCTGATTAATGATAGGTCGCGAGATAAGCGATAAATCTAAATTACAAACTGTAAGCAGCGCTTCAGGCAAGTATCTTACCTTTGCATTTTCTTTATGCAATGGACATGAGTAAGAATATTTACGAATGAGATTATTACTGTATAGATTATTAACCTTATATTATATAAGCTCATTGATTATCAACATGTTAGTATATGGTAACTCAGATATATATATTATGTTCGTTAATTTCTATAAATGGTTATACAAGTGTCCCCACTTGGATAATCATTGTATTTAATCACATGTTGATACACCTTTGTCAATTACCCGTATATATATATATATATATATATATATATATATATATATATATATATATATATATATATATGTTGCATTATAAATTATTGTTGAACAAGATAAAAACCTTTGATTTAGAACCCAGACAAGTATGAACATCCCTACACGGAAAAACATTTATGCGCCCAAGGCGGACAGAGTGAACGATACCCTCGTTCTTGTATGTAGTATTGATCAATGCAGGGCATAACGGGCTGATCACCCCTCGTGCCCGTAAGTTATGACGGTTTACAGATGAATTTCTGTTTAACCTTTTCGAAAATGAAAACAATGTTCATATCATGTCACCATAACCCCAGATATAGTCAATAGGCAGTTTTAAAAAATTTGAAAGAGAGTTGTTATGTTATATTTATCGGTTCAGAATACTTCACAACTATTGACTTGTTGTAGAAGAATAGTACAAAGAAAACATTTAAATTCGTTCAGATTATATATATATATATATATATATATATATATATATATATATAATTATTACTTGCTGGGCACTCAAATGCTCATCCTTGCTTTATTTAAATATTTTCAGCTAAGTGTGAACGATCAGAGAGCTCTGCTAAGAACAAGGGAAAAGGAAAGGTTGCTGAATGAATGAACGTTATCTTATGTAATAGTTTAATATTATTAAGACAAGTATGACATATATTATCTATCATGGTTGTAATGAATTTTTAAAGGGTACGTACTTAGGATTAGACTCTGATGATATGTAAATTAAGTTGATCTTTATATTATTGTTATTATTATTAGTATTATTTCGCTCATAGAAATGGTATCGTGAAGAACCGAGTTCGGGTTTCAAGTACCCGAGTTTGGGGTCCTCACAGCGCCAGTAAGGAGAGATCCTTATTTCAAAGCCCCCTCTTTCCTGGGAACTACCTGGTTGTCAGTAATGTGATTCTGTATTATTATTTGTGAATAATTAATTATTGATTTATATGATGAGGAAAATATTGATTTTATGTGGATATAGATGGAGAAAATTTTTAATGTGACAATTGTTGAAAATTAATATTTTATCTTTTTCTAATAAAATAATTCATTTAAATATATTATTTTAATAATATATTGATGGTGATATTTTTACAATGAAAATGGGATATATGAGTATATGAGGAGTAAGAGTATTTTTGTGGCATTAAATGATTAACACATGTTTTGTGTGTCGGTAGACCTCAATTCTTGACCGAAATTTGATTATAGCATGTAAAATCACCTGTCTGTGGATTTCGGTCAATTTTTGTTTGGAATTTGAAAAAACTTTCTTCTGCAAAGTTGTAGAGAATGAAATTTCCTATAAAAAAGATATGTGGTTTGAATTTTTCTGATAAAAGGACTATTTATTGTGAATTATTGAAGTTCTGAAGTTTCGAAATAATTGGCTTTTGAAAGTTTTAATTAATTTTAATTACAAAATCATTTTTTTTCTTGGCGGGCTGCATTAAACATGTGCAAGGTGGCTGAATTCAGATTCAAGAGGCGGGCTTGTCAATTTTGTAAATATTATTATATTATATTAAATTTTCTATTTTGGTGTTCTAAGCATTTTCCTATAAATAGGGTGCTTAGGTTAGAATTGAAAATCGCACCAGAAACTGAAGTTTTCTCTCTCTTTCTCTCTCTATATATTGAGCATATTCTTGTGAGTATTTTAATACTTTTAGTGTTGCTATACGGTGCAAGTTCAAGTCATAGCCTATATCCGGTGTTTCAACTAAAAGTAATGTCTTTACAAAGTAAGGGATGTTATTTTCTTCTTAACTAATATTATTTTCTTCAATATCATTATGCCGAAATACTGGTTTGAACTTTTTATCAAATTTGGAGCTTTTTGTTTCGGGGTTACTATTCACATATACGGCTCTATTCACGTATACGGCACTATTCACGTATACGACATTATTCACCTATACGACACTATTCACGAATACGACACTATTCACCGAAAAAATGAAATTTTCTTCTTTTTGTCCAAAATATCTATTATAGATACTAGCTTTGATTGTATCCATGTTTTGATCATTCTAGAATTTTACTCCACTATGATTATTTATGAGGTATTTTTGGACATGGAAAATCTTAAATACGAATCAATAATATTTATTCTTTTGTTTCACTGGATTCGTTTTCTTTAAAATATTTTTCATCATTCTCAGTCATAAATGATGATATAACTGAATATCTTTGGCCTGTAGTGAAAAGATTAATGATTTTATGATGAATATCTTTGGCTGTAGTGCAAAGATGAACAGGTGTTTAGATGAACATGACCAACTGATGAATATCTTTGGCTTGTAGTGCAAATATGAATATTTGAATCAAGATGTATATTTATTGATGTTACATGGATAAAATATTAATGATGGACTTTTAAAATCATTGAATATAGTAGATTTTATTCTCTACTTAACTCTTCTAATGAATTATTATTTTCGCTACGAATATTGATTTAAAATTTGTTGTCTATTGTATTCTATTAATTTTTTCCTGTTGAGGACTAACGATAATTTTTTTCTATATTATCTTAGTCATAATGTTCTTTACTGGGCTAGTTACCCTTTTCCTTTTTGTTCCATTTTTCTTCTCAGGAGGAGAGAATGTAGCGAGTACTAGTCGGGGTGTGGAATGATGGTTCTAGAAGTTGATTAGTAGTCCTCACCATTTTTATAAAATAATGTATCAATAATTGTAAAAAAGGACTTATTTGAGTGTGGATATTGTCTAGATGACAATATTTGTATTTAAACTCACAGTTTTAATGTTGTATTAATAAGGTTGTAGTTGTTTCTGTACCACGTATTTTGACGACTCAGAATGGGTGTTGTATACCTATTTTGGAGGCGTTGTAACGACCGAGAAATTCGGATCTTATTATAAAATGATTTTATTAAATTAAATAATAATAAAATCTTATTCTATGTGTTATCAAGATGGTTGTCGTTATATAACCTAGTGATGTTAGAATGTCGTAGTATTTGAGCTACGCGGATGAATTAAAGTGTTTGAATTTTCAAGACGAAAATAAAAGTTTTTCGAAATTTTTTTTGAAAAAATACTATTCATCGGGATATGCTCGGGATATAATTTTGAATTTTCGAGAAATACGTAATGATGGAATAACAAGGTAAGATGGATTATGTAATAAAAATCTAATTATGGAAAATGTAATATTTCGCTTGTGGACTTAATTTATAAACGTTAAGGAAGTCGAAATAGTAATGAATAAGTAATAATGGTATGATACTTAGGTATTGTACAAAGTAATGAAAAGAGTATAATACGAAGTATTATACGAGTTAGTATGAAGAATGAAATATCGTATATAAATTCTATATGAATTAGAATACGAAAATGATACATAAATAATATGTATATGTATTAAGTAATGTTAATGGATTTGGAAGATTAGTTAACAATTGGTACAAGTCCAAGTGAATAAAATGTTAAGGCCCAAATGATTAGTTAATAAATAGGTTAGTGTTTATTAATGCAAAGCCCAAGGATTTATTTAATCCAAGCCCAAGCTAGAATCCATGAGTGGTATGACCCATGGGGCAAACCATATTTATATGGTTAGTATGTTCACCAAGTTAATGTGGTGACCAAGACTTAGGAGTAATGGCCAAGCAAAAGATAAGCGTTGTGCTAGCCAAGTAATGAATAGTAAGGAGGTGGCTTAAGGAGGTGGGTTGATTTAATTACTAAACTACCCTAGCTTTGTAAATTCTATAAATAGAGGAAGCTTGCAAGCCATTTGTTAGTTGTTCAAGTAATCTAACAATTACAAAGTGCTTAAGTGTTAGAGAGAATAAGTTACAAATAAGTTACTTCCATAAGTAAGAAGAAGAAGAAGAAGTTACTTACAAAGACTTCTAAAGTAAGACTTCTTCTCTAAATTATCATCTATCTCTATTCTTGATAGGTTGATAAGAAAAGATGGATTAAGGAACATGAATGTTAAAAAGTAAGAAGAATGAGTAAGTAATGAACTTAAGTCACATAAGTTGGTAATAAGTCATTTAAGCTAGCATAAGTTATAAACTTATGTGAAAGTAGTATGAACTTGTAATGAGTTTAGTAAGGGATGTGATATGGATGTAAAAGAACTTGTATGATTATATGTATCATGAATACATAAGTAAAAGTTATATGTTGAGAACATATAAGGTATGATGATTAAGAAACTTTAATTGTCATAAGTCGTGAACAATGAAATATTAAATAGTTTATAATTTGACAAGTTATATGCTCATGAAGAAATAAGTCTAAAATCCAACAATTAGATTAAGTTGTTGTAATAAGTAGGTTGAGATGTTCACATGATGAATGGAATTCATTGGCAATGTAGAACAAATCATAAGAATGAAGATTTGCCGGAAATTGTACTAGTGGACGATAATTGTCGAATTCGTGAAATTCTCGAAATAGAAGTCAAATTTTGTGTTTGAACTCGGAACCGTTGTTTTCCAATGGAGACAAGTCATATTTGGCATTTAAGAGTTGTGGACTCGAAAATGACCGGAATTCGACTTAGAATGAAGAAACGAGCATTGAACGTTCACGAACGTTTATCGTTTTCCTTAAAAATGAATCAATAGGTGAATTTTTAGCAAATGAAGTCAAATAGATAAAATTCTTGCATGAATGCATAGATTACGTATTTTGTGAATCGTAGGCTTTTGAACGAGCCAATTCGGACTTATAACGAAGAAGTTATGCATCCAGGAAGTTCACAAAATTTAAAAACTAAAATTTTTTTCTGGTGCACAGAGTTGGCGCCGCGGCGCCAACCCTAGGCTAAATGAGTCGCGCAGCAGCGCGTAACAGTAGCCAAGCACACTGCAAGAGTTCGCCGCAGCGCGAACCGTAGTACAATTTATGGCGCCGCAGCGCCATGTACAGTAAGAAAATCTTCTGGAGTGAGGCACCGCAGCGCGGCCCATTAAGTAAGGACTAGCGCCGAAGTGCCAGTCTCAGAACAAAGATAGTAATGAATGTTTCTAAGTACACAGAAAGGAAAGCTAATTGTTTTGAAAGTAAACACAACTTAAGGAATGTAATGTAACTTTGTTTAAACTTTTTTAAACCTTAAGGATGTTGTATAAAAGTTGAGATAACTTAGTAGAATATAAATGGAAGGATAATGATAAAC
Source organism: Panax notoginseng (assembly GCA_016801055.1). NCBI lineage: Eukaryota > Viridiplantae > Streptophyta > Magnoliopsida > Apiales > Araliaceae > Panax > Panax notoginseng. Next base: position 64,312,576 of record CM029014.1, on the reverse strand, counting down.
CGGAATGAATAATAACTGAATCTAATACACAATTAGATTGAGAAGAAGGGTAAGATATAGTCATATACATACTTGATTATATGTGACCTATTATAAGGCATTATGTGATCATGTATTGTAGAGACTTGAAAGACTTAAACATAAAGTTAAATTACGGTAGCAGACGCTAAAGGCAAGTATTCTCACTCTTGTCTCAGTTCAATCTGAACAAGTTTTTGGGGTTCATGTATTCTTTCGCATGAATTAAGGTATGTTGAAGTTAAAGCCAATCCCTTGGCTAGACTTGGTAATTCATTCATCTATTATCAAATGTTGTTGTCTTTTGTCAACTACTCAATATGGTTTTCAAAAAAAAGACTGAAATGTTAAACAAATGTTTTGTCGGTAAAACGATAGGCACGTGAGGTTGCCAAATGATTAAACGTACATACGTTTAATGGATGTAGTATTGATCAACATAGAGTACAATAGGCTGGTCACCTAGAAGTGCTCGTAAGTAATATCGGGCTTAAGGAATTCGTTCCGGGTTGTCCGTTTTCCAAGAAAGAATGAACACTCAAGGTCTTTGACCGGAGTGAATGTTTTACTAAATATTGTTATTATTGTAAAATATTTTAAAAGAAAGATGAATTGCTATTCTGAATTATCAATAGTACTTCATAACAATTGTTTAGTTATTGAAGATATACGATTCATACGTGTCAAGCATGTTGTTATTGAATTGTTATACTTGCTGAGCTAGTTATGCTCACTCTTACTTGAACCATATGAATGCAGCTAAGACTGAACGTCTTGAAGGATCGAAAAAGAATAAAGGAAAAGCTAAGGCAGATTGTTAAGCTGTCTTATAATAGAATAGGTCTAATGTTGTAATGTAACTGATATTATGACGAAGAACCTTTGTAATGGGTATAGAACCTGTGAAATGTAAATATTACTTTAAATATATAGAAGTTATGCTCGTTCTTTGAGACTTTCAATTGAATGAATGTATGAATGATTGTACAGTATAGCACCATCTGTCGGGTTGGAAGATACCCGGATTTGGGGGTGCTACAAGTTGGTATCAAAGCCTAGGTTATAAAACTTAAGGGAGAAAATAGAACCTTAAGACATAACCTTAAGAAAGAATAAAGAAGTAAAAGATGGAAAGTAACCCTATAAAAATGCATTATATTATGTTATGTGTTTCTATTATTTTTACTGACGTGTACTAATCAAACTATATTATTTTATTGTAGATGTCAGAAGAAAATGATATGTATAAAGACATACAGGTAGTGAGCGAGGATTCGGTTAATCGGGTAGAGATACTACCAAATCATGTATCCATAGAACCAGAGGTGGTGACAATCGAGTCTGGAGACTCAGACAATTTAGACTACATGTCTATATTTGATGGCATGCTAGAGGAGGAGGTGGACGTGATATCCTTTGATCAGGTTCCACCTACAGATGAATTGTCTACGGGGGAATCAATGAAGGCATTGTTTATGTCAGTATTGGATAGAAATATTCATTACTGCCAAGAGGTTAAGGAGTTGAAAGAGGAACTCCAAGCTGTCCGTGAGGACAAGACTAGCATGGAGGGAATGTGGGAAGAGGAGCACGATGATAGAATTCTAGCTAAGGATAAGGTTCGAGAGCTAAAATATGAAGTCTTTGAGCTCAAGCAGGAGCTAAAGACTAAATAGCAGAAGTTGGAGAGGATGTCATATATGCATAGGAGTTCTCATGTGGATTTCCAACAGCAGGTAGCTGGGTATCCGATAGAAGCAGGACAGACCCGACATACTATCAGTAGAGATGTTATTGCCGGTCTGGCCAGCAAAGATTTGAAAATGCCCTAAGGCAGATGTAACCTAGCAATAACTAGAGTAGCTTAGATATGTAAATATTATGTATCTAGTAGTGACGTAAAACCCTTTTTTGTATAACAAAGGGTAGTGTTATACTACAAGTTATGAATCAATATAAGTCTTTTTATGGAATATATTGAGTAATGAGTACGAGTTATTATTTTATTACAAATAATAACAAACCAACAAGAATAAAGTAATAACGATGTGTTGTTTTCTTAACAAAAAAATGCCGCCAAGAAGGAGACAATGAAATCAAGGCAATAATGTTAACCAACCGGAGGGTGGTCCAATTAATCCAATGCAGAAGTTCGTTAATCTTTTAACGACTGTATTTAATAGAACGGGGGCTAATGTACCTGTGATTCCGGGAGTAGTACGAGCTACTACTTTTAAGGATTTTAAAAGTGTAGGTCCGCCGGAGTTTAAAGGAACTACGGACCCTATAGAAGCCCAGACTTGGGTAAAAGAAATTGAGAAAGCATTTGTAATAGCAAATGTTGAAGAGGGTCAAAAGGTTGCCTTTGTAACCTATTTGATGAAAGGAGAGGCCAACTTCTGGTGGGAGGCAAACCAGGCTAGGGCCGGTATAGGAAATCTAACGTTGGAGAGGTTTAAGGAGATTTTCTTCGAGAACTATTTTCCCACGAGTATGCAAGGGAGGATGGAAATGAGACTTCTTGAATTGAAACAAGGGGATATGACAGTTCCCCAGTATGCCGCCAAGTTTAATAAACTGGCACGATTTGCTCCACATCAAGTGGACACTGAAGTGAGAAAGGCTAGAAGCTTCGAGTAGGGCTTGAAACCCTGGCTCTATAGCCAAATTTCTGTGTTCCAAAGTACTTCCTTTGGAACCATATTAGAAAGGGGAAATAATTACCGAAGGTGGGAATGAGGCTCTCAGCCAGTACCACAAGGATAAGAAAAACAAGGGCAAGGTTGATGGAGGAATCAAGACTGAGGGAGCCAGTGGAAGTGGAAACGGTCAAAAGAGGAAGGGCTTTAACTCTGAGAATACCGGAGTAAAACAAGGGGATTCTAAGAGAAGGATGGAGGCCTGTAAAACCTGCGGGAAGACTCACTTATGAGTCTGTCTCAAAGGAAAGGCGGTATGTTATAATAGTGGACTGGAAGGGCACATTTCACCTAACTGTCCAAATCCGAAGAAAAATCACGGATGTTTTATATGTGGATCAACTGACCATATAGCGAAGAACTGCCTGAAGAAACGGACGGAAGGAAATAAGGGAACTAATAGTGGTAAGTTGGCTATTAGTGGTCCATCTCAGCCAAGTAAATCAATGGCTCACACTTTTAATATGACGGTCCAAGATGCTGTGGCATCAGGGGATGTAGTTGCAGGTATTATTTTGATCAATAACATAAATGCATACGTTCTTTTTGATTCGGGTGCTACTTGTTCGTTTATAGCATGTGATTTTGCTAGACGACTAGAATTATTTCCCGAAAAATTACCTTTGAACATTAAGGTAGCAAATGAGGAGATAATTCCTGTTGAAAATATTCATAGGAGTTGTTGCGTAGATGTACGGGGTTGTAAGTTATCGGTAGATTTAATACCAATAAAGTTAGGAGAATTCGACGTAATTCTCAGAATGGATTGGTTAATTAATCATGGAGCAATTATAGATTGCCAAAAGAAGTGTGTGAGCATCAAGACGTTGAAGCAACCTCCTGTAGTATTTTACGGTAGTAAGTTACCGGGACGTCCGTGTTGCCTTACAATGACACAAACTAGAAAATTATTAAGGAAGGGTTGTGTAGGTTACCTATGCCATGTTGTGGATACCCAGAGAATGGGAGCAACCATGGAACAAATACCTATAGTAAATGAGTTCATGGATGTATTTCCAAGTGAGTTACCGGGGTTTTCGCCGGATAGGGAGATCGAATTTGTGATAGACGTTGTGCCAGGAGTGGCACCAGTCTCAAGGGCACCGTACCGTATGGCGCCTATAGAAATGAAAGAACTAATGGTTCAGCTACAGGAACTATTGGACATAAAGTACATTCAACCAAGTTTTTCTCCGTGGGGGGCACCAGTGTTGTTTGTCAAGAAGAAAGACGGATCGTTGAGACTTTGTATCGACTATCGGGAGTTGAACAAGTTAACGATAAAGAATAAATACCCATTGCCCAGAATCGATTATCTCTTTGATCAATTGAAAAGGGCAAAGTATTTTTTTAAAATAGATTTGCGGACGGGGTATCATCAGTTGAAGGTCAAAAAGGAAGATGTACCAAAAACGGCATTCAGGACTCGTTATGGTCATTACGAGTTTTTGGTGATGTTATTTGGGTTGATGAATGCACCAGCTGCATTTATGGATATGATGAACAGAGTGTTCAAACCATATTTGGACAAGTTCGTCGTTGTGTTTATCGATGATATTCTAGTCTATTCTAAGACGCCAGAAGATCATGCTAAACACTTAAGATTAAAGTTGGAGACACTAAGGAAAGAGAAGTTATATGCAAAATTCACTAAATGTGAATTTTGGCTGGAAAAGGTGCAGTTTTTAGGTCATGTCATTGACCAAGAGGGGATTTCAGTAGATCCAGCGAAGGTGGAAGCAGTGATGAATTGGAAACAGCCAAAAACGCCGACTGAGGTGCGGAGTTTCCTAGGGTTAGCAGGGTACTATTAAAGATTTATCCAAGATTTTTCGAAGATAGCTACCCCGTTGACTAATTTAACAAGGGAGACGGTGAAATACGTATGGATGGATAAATGTGAAGACAATTTTCAAGAACTGAAGAAAAGATTAAGTGAAGCACCTGTTTTGTCATTGTCAGATGACACAGGAAATTTCGTAGTGTATAGTGATGCTTCGCATAGGGGACTTGGTTGTGTGCTTATGCAACATGGAAAAGTCATTGCGTATGCGTAACGGCAATTGAAGGATTATGAGAAAGTTTATCCTACTCATGATCTGGAACTGGCCGCAGTAGTGTTTGCCCTAAAGATATGGAGACGTTATCTTTATGGGGGAAAATGTGAGATATATACGGATCATAAGAGTCTAAAGTATATCTTCACTCAGAAGGAGTTGAATATGAGGCAGAAAAGATGGCTAGAGTTGATAAAGGATTATGATTGTGAAATCCTGTATCACCCTGGAAAAGCCAATGTAGTTGCCGACGCCTTAAGTCGGAAGGGTCGGGAAAAGTTGTCTATGTTGACGGCACAAGATGAGTTTATAACAGAGATGGCTAGTATGGAAATAGAAGTAAAAATGCCGAGTGATTCGGAGCAGATACTCTTTGAGACGGAGATGCAATCTACCATCGTAGAAAGAGTCAAGGAGGTACAACTCAAGACTGACGAGTGTAACCAAATGAAGAAGCGGTTATCCGAGAAGGAAGATACTAAGTATAGTCTTGATAATGAGGGATTATTAAGATTTGAAGGAAGAATTTGGGTTCCGAATGAGATAAAATTAAAGGAGTAAGTGTTATAAGAAGCTCATTGTTCGAGGTACTCAATACATCCTGGTAGCACTAAGATGTATCAAGACCTTCGACAGAGTTTTTGGTGGCCAAACATGAAGAGAGAAATAGTAGAGTATGTGTGTAGGTGCTTGACTTGTCAAAAAGTTAAGGCCGAACATCAACGACCCAGTGGCTTATTACAGTTATTGGAGATTCCAGAATGGAAGTGGGAGCATATTACGATGAATTTCATGGTGGAACTTTCGACGACAAATAAAGGGTACGATGCAATTTGGGTAAAAGTGGACCGGTTGACGAAGTCGGCTCACTTTTTGCCAATCAGGGTCAAGTATAACTTAAACCAATTAGCTAAACTTTATGTTAAGGAAATCATTTTCAGACATGGAGTACCGGTATCGATTGTGTCTGACCGTGATCCACGATTCACATCGAACTTTAGGAGGAGTTTGCAAGAACAGTTGGGAACACAGCTGAAGTTAAGTACAGCGTATCATCCTCAGACTGATGGGTAGAGCGAGAGAACAATTCAGACGTTAGATAACATGTTGAGGTCTTGCGTCATGGATTTTCAGGGTAGTTGGGATGATCATCTACCGCTAGTAGAATTTGCATATAACAACAGTTATCATGCAAGCATAGGTATGCCACCTTATGAAGCTCTGTATGGAAGAAAGTGCAGGACACCGTTGTGTTGGGATGAAGTGGGAGAACGCCGTATGCTAGGACCAGAATTGGTGCAACAGACATCGGATGTGTTTTGACGACTCAAAATGGGTGTTGTATACCTATTTTGGGGGCGTTGTAACGACCGAGAAATTCGGATCTTATTGTAAAATGATTTTATTAAATTAAATAATAATAAAATCTTATTCTATGTGTTATCAAGATGGTTGTTTTTATATAACCTAGTGATGTTAGAATGTCGTAGTATTTGAGCTACGTGGATGAATTAAAGTGTTTGAATTTCCAAGACGAAAATAAAAGTTTTCCAAAAAATTTTCTAAAAAAACACTATTCATCGAGATTTGCTCGGGATATAATTTTGAATTTCCGAGAAATACGTAATGATGGAATAACAAGGTAAGATGGATTATGTAATAAAAATCTAATTATAAAAAATGTAATATTTCGCTTGTGGACTTAATTTATGAACGTTAAGGAAGTCGAAATAGTAATGAATAAGTAATAATGGTATGATACTTAGGTATTGTACAAAGTAATGAAAAGAGTATAATACGAAGTATTATACGAGTTAGTATGAAGAATGAAATATCGTATATAAATTCTATATGAATTAAAATACGAAAATGATACATAAACAATATGTATATGTATTAAGTAATGTTATTGGATTTGGAAGATTAGTTAACAATTGGTACAAGTCCAAGTGAATAAAAATGTTAAGGCCCAAATGATTAGTTAATAAATGGGTTAGTGTTTATTAATGTAAAGGCCAATAATTTATTTAATCCAAGCCAAAGCTAGAATCCATAAGTGGTATGACCCATGGGGCAAACCATATTTATATGGTTAGTATGTTTACCAAGTTAATGGGGTGACCAAGACTTAGGAGTAATGTCTAAGCAAAAGATAAGTGTTGTGCTAGCCAAGTAATGAATAGTAAGGAGGTGGCTTAAGGAGGTGGGTTGATTTAATGACTAAACTATCCTAGCTTTGTAAATTTTATAAATAGAGGAAGCTTGCAAGCCATTTGTTAGTTATTCAAGTAATCTAAACATTACAAAGTGCTTAAGTGTTAGAGAGAATAAGTTACAAATAAGTTACTTCCATAAGTAAGAAGAAGAAGAAGAATAAGCTACTTACCAAGACTTCTAAAGTAAGACTTCTTCTCTAAATTATCTTCTATCTCTATGCTTGATAGGTTGATAAGAAAAGATGGATTAAGGAACATGAATGTTAAAAAGTAAGAAGAATAAGTAAGCAATGAACTTAAGTCACATAAGTTAGTAATAAGTCATTTAAGCTAGCATAAGTTATAAACTTATGTGAAAGTAGTATAAACTTGTAATGAGTTTAGTAAGGGATGTGATATGGATGTAAAAGAACTTGTATGATTATATGTATTATGAATACATAAGTAAAAGTTATATGTTGAGAACATATAAGGTATGATGATTAAGAAACTATAATTGTCATAAGTCATGAACAATGAAATATTAAATAGTTTATAATTTGACAAGTTATAAGCTCATGAAGAAATAAGTCTAAAATCCAACAATTAGAATAAGTTGTTGTAATAAGTAGGTTGAGATGTTCACATGATGAATGGAATTCATTGGCAATGTGGAAAAAATCATAAGAATGAAGATTTGCCAGAAATTGTACGAGTGGACAATAATCGTCGAATTCGTGAAATTCTTGGAATAGAAGTCAAATTTTGTGTTTGAACTCGGAACCGTTGTTTTCCAATGGAGACAAGTCATATTTGGCATTTAAGAGTTATGGACTCGAAAATGATCGAATTCCGACTTAGAACGAAGAAACGAGCGTTGAACGTTCACGAACGTTTATCGTTTTTGTTAAAAATTAATTAATAGGTTAATTTTTAGCAAATGAAGTCAAATAGATAAAATTCTTGCATGAATGCATAGATTACGTAATTTGTGAATCGTAGGCTTTTGAACGAGCCAATTCGGACTTATAACGAAGAAGTTATGCGTCCGGGAAGTTCACAAAATTTAAAAACTTAATTTTTTTTCTGGTGCACAGAGTTGGCGTCGCGGCGCCAATCCTAGGCTAAATGAGTCGCGTCGCAACGCATAACAGTAGCCGAGCACATTGCAAGAGTTCGCCGCAGCGCGAACCGTAGTACAATTTGTGGCGCCGCAGCGCGAACCGTAGTACAATTTATGGTGCCGCAGCGCGAACCGTAGTACAATTTGTGGCGCCGCAGCGCCATGTACAGTAAAAAATCTTCTGGAGTGTGGCGCCGCAGCGCGGCCCATTAAGTAAGCACTCGCGCCGCAGCTGTGAGTACCCCAAACTCGGGTACTTGAAACCCGAACTCGGTTCTTCACGATACCATTTCTATGAGCGGAATAATACTAATAATAATAACAATAATATAAAAGATCAACTTAATCTACATAATTATCAGAGTCTAGCTCCCAAGTACGTAACCTTTAAACATTCATTACAACGCATGATAGATAATATATATCATAATTGTCTTAATATCATCAAACTATTACATAACATAATTCGATCATTCAGCAACCTTCCCTTTTCCTTTGTTCTTAGCAGAGCTCTCTAGTCGTTCGTACTTAGCTGAAAACATTTAAATTTAAGCAAGGATGAGCATTTGAGTGCCCGGCAAGTAATAGCAATTATATATATATAAGCTGAAAGGATTTAAATATTTTCTTTGTACTATTCTTCTACAACCAGTCAATAGTTGTGAAGTATTCTGAATTGATAATAATAACATAACAACTCTCTTTCAAATTTTTGAAATTACATAATGACTATAACTGGGGTTATGGTGACATGCCATGAGCATTGTTTTCATTTTCAAAAAGGTTAAACAGAAATTCGTCTATAAACCGACATAACTTACGGGCACGGGGGGTGATCAGCCCGTTATGCCCTGCACTGATCAATACTACATTACAAGAATGATAGGATCGTTCACTCTGTTCCACCTTGGGTGCATAAAAAGTTTTCCCATGTAGGGATGTTCATATTTGTCTGGATTCCAAATCAAAGGTTTTATCTCGTTTCAACAATATTCTATAATTCAACATATATATATATATATATATATATATATATATATATATATATATATATATATATATATATACGGGTAATTGACAAAGGTATATCAACATGTGATTAAATACAATGATTATCCAAGTGGGGATACTTGTTTAATCATTTACAGAAATTAACGAACAGAATATATATATCTGAATTACCATATACTAACATGTTGATAAGCAATGATCGTATATAATATAAGGTTAATAATCTGTACAGTAATAATATAGTTTACAAACATTCTTACTCATGTCCATTGCATAAAGAAAGCACAAAGGTAAGATACTTGCGTGAAGCGCTGCTTACAGTTTGTAATTTAGATTTATCGCTTATCTCATGACCTATCATTAATAAGATCGTTCGTTTTATTAGAACAACATACTATAACACATAACACTGCTTATTACAGTCAGCACATACACTAATCACATTGGCACATAGATTTAACAACCATTGAATCACAAATAATCACTTATCTAATCACATTATCTAAGTCCAGATCAATTTCTGAAACATATCGGTGTACCGATAACTTTATCGGGTAAATATCGAGTCTAAGACTCTATTCTATAACTCAATATCTGTACGTATCAGTCATATTATTTTTAAATGACTTATAATAATTTTAAAACATTTATTATGATTTATCATAAATTTTCAAACATTGGAATCATATTTAAATGATTTAAATACTAATCAATTCTATTATCATTAATATCTAATTAGTATTAAACTATTAATGAAATCATTTCTAAAATAATAAAGTTATTTATAATAACTTGAAATACTTTTAAAGTATTAAAATTACCCTTAAATGATTTTTAAAACATTTAAAATCATTTCTAAATAATTACCATTATTATCAAAGTATTAATGTTCTATTTATCACAATATTAAAAGTCATTATTCATAACTTAAAATATTTTTAATTCATTTCTATCCCTCTTAAATGATTTTTAACTTAATAAAATCATTTTTAAACTATTTATTTAATATAATTATTAAATAAATTTAATATTATTAATAATTACTTAATAATCATTAATATTAATTCATTAATGAAATTATCCTTTAAATATTAAAAGTTATATTTTATAACTTAAAATATCTTTAAACACTTTATTTTCATTTAAAATGATTATTATAATATTAAAATCATTTTTAAACTAAATTATTTAATATAATTATTAAATAACTTTAATATCATTAATAATAATTAATTAATGAAATTTATCCTTAAATATTAAAAGTTATATTTTATAACTTAAAATATTTTTAAATACCTTATTGTTATTTAAAATGATTTTTAATATAATAAAATTATTTTTAATCAATTTATTTAATTCATTTAGTAAATAAATTAATTACCATTAATATTTAAATATTAATGAAATTTATCACAAAATATTAAAAGTCATTAAAAATAACTTAAGATATTTTCTTATATCATAATATAATTTTTAATAATTTTTCAAATATTAAAATCATTTTTAAATAATTTATTTAATATTATAATTAAATAAATTAAATACTTTTAATATTCCAAAAATATTAAATATTTATGAAATATATTTAAAATAATTAAAAACTAATTTTCAAAATTTAAAATAATTTTTAAAACTATTTTTGTAATTTTTAGAATTTATTTTCTATTTTTAAAGCATTTTTCGGAATTTAGGAAATTAAACTAATTAAATCCGTCACTAAAGGCTTTAGCGATGATTTCTGTCGCAATAGGTGTTCTTGAGGGCCAAGAACACTGACATTCAGTGGCTACGGTACCTACTTTGACCGGCTTTAACTTTCAGTCTACACATGTTCTGGACAATCTTATGGATTGATCATGTAGTGTTTATGTAATACTACATGAATCAACCATCAAATCAGTCCTGCAAACACATAGCACAAAGATCTGGCCATCCAAAATCGTTGTCAGAACTTTCTGGGTTTTCCAGAAACCCAGTCAGCTTCTAGGTCCATTTTGTAGCTTAAATTCCTATACGTTCTAGTTATTGTTAATGTGATTTAATTGTTTAGGATTGTAGTATACATGACAAGGTACAATTATCAACCATCAAACCGACTTAACTACATCAAAATTATAATCTAGAATTTGGTCAAACATTGACAGAACTAATGTTCATACGGTGTCTGGGTTTTCCCAGAAACTCTAGCCGTGAGTGAGTGGCCTAGTTTGACCATAGATTACGATCATACTGTTTATCTCTTAGGTGATTTATGAGCATGAATATGTAGCACGCATACAAGAGTACAATCTTAAAATACTAATACAAACAAATCAGCCAAAAACATGCAAGATCTGGGACCACAAACTTCTTGTCAGGCGCTGCTAATCACGTTCTGGGTTACCCAGAAACATTGCAAGTCATGGTCGGTTAACGCAGTTTGACCTTCCATGACTTGCAATATACATCCGATCTAAGCCTGATTCCAAGCCCAGATCCAAGAGAACATATCAGACTACAACTACAAAGTTTCAAAACACAAAATTCGTAACATAGATATAAGGTCTGACATTCGTTGTCAGACCACCAAGAACAAATTTTCTAGATTTTTGAAAAACACAAATCCGAGCTTTTAAATGTTATGAATCCAACATTTAGCAACCTAGATCTTCAAAATGGACTACAACCAACATATTTTAACAATAAAAATTAACATCTAACACAGAATCGATGGACAGAAATTATGTTAGGGTTTTATACCTTTCTTTGAAAATTTTCTGATTTTGTGTTGCTGATCTGTTTATGGTGAACGTGGGGCTTTGATTTGGGACTGATATACTTGTATATTTTGGAGGTTAGAGAGAGAGAGAGCTTAGTTTGAGTGTTGTGAAAAATATAAATAACAAATGTTATTTCTCTCTCTTCTAATTTATATATAGACCAACAAGGTGCATGAATGGCTGATGTATGATGCTTGTTGCTGAGATTATAAGTCACAATTTGTCAACATAGTTGGTAACCAACTAAAGATATTTGCCAATTTTGCAAGTTAGCTCACTAAAATAATCAAAAGACATTTTTGTCATTTCCAAAATACAATTAAGGGCAATCTTGTAATCTTGATAAACCCTTAGGGTTAAACCCTAAGGTTTAGTACATAGCACAAAAGGAATTTCTAAGTTTTACAATTAGGGTTTAAAATAAAACAAAATTAGTTTCTAGAATTTATAATTAGGGTTTTGTTAATTAGTTTAAAATTCTAATTATACATGCATATTAGGGTTTAATAACACTAATATAAATAACCTTGCTAATAAAGCAATTAGGGTTTAAGATAAAATAAACATAATTACCTTGCGAATTAAGATCACTATTTTATCAATTAAGGCACCCATTTGATAATTAGGGTTAACAATTTACTAATTAGAATTAACAATTTAATAATTAGGATTAAAATTTTGTAATTAGGGTTTCTAAAATTAACAATTGTAATTATAAAACTTGCTAATTAATCATATTAACACAATTACAACCAATCTCGAACTCTAATTTAAATTTTAAATTAGGGTTCCTCATTTCCAAAAATTATTTAGGGCTTTTTAGATTATAATTAGGGTTTACCTAATTTAATCAAACCATTATAAAATACACATCATTAATTATATAACACACTTATAAAATAATCTTGCACTCTAGTTTGGATCTCATATTAGGGTTAACATTATTACTAGGGTTTGGTCATAATACAACGTAATTGACCTACCATTATCAATACGAAAATACATTACATAATCATAGCACTGAAAAATCAAAATATAATTAATATTATATTATTATTCTCATACCTTGACAATAATCCAAAATTAGGGTTTGGATTCCATATCTGATTTATCTGCCATATTTAACCTTAATAATTAAGGTAAAATAATTAACTTAATAACCTGTACTAAAATTCATATAATAAAATAATTATTATAATTATTCTAAAAAACACTCCATATATTATTTAAATAATATATGACTCTATATTCATGGAAAATAATTAGTAAAAACATTTCTATTATAAAATTAATTATTATAAGAATGTACTTTATAATAATCAATAATTCTAAAATAAAATTTATTTGTAAATATTTATGTAATAAATATATTTTTATTTACCACATAAATACACATACACATTATCTTGTACAAATCCTCACCCTTAAAAAAAAAATTATACACAAAATTTCTTATTTATTTATGTAGAAAATATCGGGTTGTTACAGCAGCGCCAGTCTCAGAACAAAGATAGTAATGAATGTTTCTAAGTACACAGAAAGGAAAGCTAATTGTTTTGAAAGTAAACACAACTTAAGGAATGTAATGTAACTTTGTTTAAACTTTTTTAAACCTTAAGGATGTTGTATAAAAGTTGAGATAACTTAGTAGAATATAAATGTAAGGATAATGATAAACCAGAACGAATAATAACTGAATCTAATACACAATTAGATTGAGAAGAAGGGTAAGATATAGTCATATACATACTTGATTATATGTGACCTAATATAAGGCATTGTGTGATCATGTATTGTAGAGACTTGAAAGACTTTAACATAAAGTTAAATTACGGTAGCAGACGCTAAAGGCAAGTATTCTCACTCTTGTCTCTGTTCAATTTGAACAAGTTTTTGGGGTTCATGTATTCTTTCGCATGAATTAAGGTATTTGAAGTTAAAGCCAATCTCTTGGCTGGACTTGGTAATTCATTCATCTATTATCAAATGTTGTTGTCTTTTTTCAACTACTCAATATGGTTTTCAAAAAAAAAGACTGAAATGTTAAACAAATGTTTTGTCGGTAAAACGACAGGCACGTGAGGTTGCCAAATGATTAAACGTACATACGTTTAATGGATGTAGTGTTGATCAACATAGAGTACAATATGCTGATCACCTAAAAGTGCTCGTAAGTAATATCGGGCTTACGAAATTCGTTCTGGGTTGTCCTTTTTCCAAGAAAGAATGAACACTCAAGGTCTTTGACCGGAGTGAATGTTTTACTAAATATTGTTATTATTGTAAAACATTTTAAAAGAAAGATGAAGTGCTATTCTGAATTATCAATAGTACTTCATAACTATTGTTCAGTTATTGAAGATATACGATTCATACGTGTCAAGCATGTTGTTATTGAATTGTTATACTTGCTGAGCTAGTTATGCTCACTCTTACTTGAACCATATGAATGAAGCTAAGACTGAACGTCCTGAAGGATCGAAAAAGAATAAAGGAAAAGCTAAGGCAGATTGTTAAGCTGTCTTGTAATAGAATAGGTCTAATGTTGTAATGTAACTGAGATTATGACAAAGAACCTTTGTAATGGGTATAGAACCTGGAAAATGTAAATATTACTTTAAATATATAGAAGTTATGCTAGTTCTTTGAGACTTTCAATTGAATGAATGTATGAATGATTGTACAGTATAGCACCATCTGTCGGGTTGGAAGATACCCAGATTTGGAGGCGCTACAGGCGTCATATTAATGGCTAAGTAACCTTGGTGGCTAAGTAGACTTGGTGGCTAAGTAAACTTAGTGGCTAAGCATAGGAATAGTAAGGAGGTTAAGGGGGCAAAATGACCAAATTGCCCTAGTTTTGGATTTTCTATAAATAGGAAGCTCATTTCTTTGTTTTGGAGATTTTGAAAATCCTCCCACACTTGAGGGAGAGAGAGAGTTCGGATGGGAGGAAAGAGGAGGAGGAAAGGCTAGCCGTGTACAAACTTTGTCCGGCAGGAGAAGATTAAAGAAGAACGGTAATCCGGAACCTAGTCTCTTTTAAAGTTTCTTTAAGTTTTTATGTTTAAAAACATAGCTTAATGAGAATAAGAAGTAAATAATGATAGGAATGATTTCATATGGTTGAAATCATAAGAAAATAAAGAAATATGAATTAGAAGTTTAGTTTGTAAATTTCTTAAGGAAGTATAAGATTCGTGAGGATTTTGAGCGATCCGAGTGGATTATAAGAATAAGTAGATGAAATAAGTAGGGAATGGTATTCTATAACATCAAATTCCAATAAAAAGTGAAATCGTAATCCAAAATATCGATTAAAATGAAAAACGAACGAAGAACACATGAAGAACACGAAGAACGTTGTTGATGGATAAATTTAAAACCATCGTAGTATAATTGTTGTTGATGGACAAGTTTAAAACCATTATGTATAAGTTAGTTGCTTATTGCTTGGTTAGGAACGGTAGAAACGTTCATGAAGAACGGATTAAAACGTATCTATAACGAAGTTATGACGAAAATTTTGTAAAAGACAAACGAGAATTAGAAAGTTAGTAAATGAACCCGAACGTGTAGGGTTTCATAAGGAAGTAAGAGAACATAGAAAACGTGAGTCATGGACTTAAGAATGAACGAGTTCCGAGTTCGGATGACCGAATTATGGACGAACGAGCGAAGGACACTAAAAGTGTAAAAATGAACGCAGGGTGAAGATCAAGCCAATCGAATGACACGTTAACAGATTCAGAATGATGTTTTACCTGAGGGGTATTAAATTACATAAGATAAGGAAGATAATGGCTTTGGAATGACCTCGTTCCGAGTTATAACGAATAAGTTATGGAAGCGGGAAGTAAGTGTCTCAAAAGAATTAAAGACCTAGAAAAAAATTTCAAGAATTAGGGCTTGGCGCCGTGGCGCCAACCATGCCTTGCAATGTGGTGGTGCTGCAGCACCAGACCGGAGAGCCAGGTACTGCTAACTCGCGCCGCGGCACGAGAGTTAAAGGAGAGGGTGGCACCGCAACACCAGTGTGAAGGAAAAGCTAGAGAAGAGCTTTTAATTGCTCAACTCTTGGGGGAAACGTAAGGGACGATAAAGAATTTAATGTTCAATTAATGTAACACGTAATCAAGTGAATTAAACCTATAGTAAAGGTTGAACAGAAAGATTAAACAAGATTAAAAGATAAAGTTTTTAGGTACGGGTTACGTAACCGATATTCGGGGACCGTGGTCGCAATGAACGAACGTGAGGAATTGCTATGATTGTGTTTCCTTAGACGTTGAGTGACGAGGGTAATGAATAACATTTCAATGTTATGTCATGATAGTGAGATATAAGTGTGAAGCATTTAGACGCTATGAACGCAATGTTGTTGCGATAAACGATCGGTCTTAGCATACAATGATCGGTATGGCTTCGACACTAATAACGAGTAATGAACATGGGATTCATGTAATGGATAACGAAAGTGTTAATATTAAATAAGATATGAATTATCAAGAAAGCCATAAATCGGTAAAGAAAGTAGGTCACATAAACTGAGATTTGCAAGAACACGAACCCTAAGAAGTAAAGTTAACTAAACCAATGCGTAAATCAAGTATATGGCTAATTGGTGTTTATGTTTTCTCCTTATGTGTTATATAGGAATCGAAATGAGTAGTTCAGCGTAAGCTGTAGCTGGGCGTAAGGCAAGTTTCCTAACTTCATTCATACTCTAAATGAATGCTAGTTTATTAAACTTCTCAGATGTCGAACTTGAGAAGTCTTGTCTATGTGCATATGTGCGATGTATGTACGAGGTGGTAGTATGTATGAGGCCTTGTGCTACAATTTGAACACTTCGGTGTTTCTATACTATGAACTGTTCTATGATTGACTGTTCAATACAAGTATGCTCTGTTTATACATGAACCGTTATTGTTAAGTATGTGCTAATGATTCTAGCCAGACAGGATGTGTATAAAAAAGGCAGAGGAATGAAAGTATTTCAAAGTGAAAATGACAGATATTTTAAGATGATAGGAATCGGGAATATTCCTATTATTCAAGCTGCTTCATAACCTTTGTTCGGTTATCGAAGTTCTGAAGAAATGTTTAAACTCTTGAAGTTGTTTGTTCAACTGTTATGACTTACTGGGCAATTGAATGCTCACACTTGCTTTTAAATGAAAAATATTTTCAGCAAACGAGGTTAGAAGAACTTAAGGATCCCATAAAGATCAAGCTGACAATAAACAGATGAAGGACCATTCAGAAGGTGAATGACCGAGAAGATCAAATGAAGACTTGTAATGTAGAAAGATAAAACTGAACTATAGACTAGTTAATGAACTATTATGTATCCTTGGTGGCGGATAAAATTCACTATTGTAAGATGAAATGAATAATGTATTTATTATTATTTATAATGAAAGAGGTTATAAGGTTTCCAGAACCTGGGATATGAGAGTGTATGTTGTTATATTTTAGTATATAATGATGTATATTGGATGAATGATGTAATCGTGACGTACGTAATCCAGGTGTGAAGATAGACCGAATTTCGGTGCGTTACAAGTTGGTATCAGAGCTATAAGCGCAATGCGTTAAGAACCTCGAGCCTCTCGCTGGTGACGTCCCTAAATGGGAACGCACCGCAGCCAGACTCTCAATAGGGGGCGCCGAGCGAGTCGGTAGCAAGCTGATAGGTGCCATTGTAAGGTGTTATGGTTAAAAGTACCATTGGTGTTACAAGTTGGTATCAGAGCTGATAGATTATAAACCTTAGGTAGGAGTACCTAAGACTATAATTGTAGAGAGAAGGACAAGAATATCACCACGTGATCATAGTGAATCGTAGTAACAGATGAGCCGTTAAACGATGAATGATTTATAGCTAATGCTATGAATGAAGGGTACTACGAAGTAGTACGGGAAGAAGAACTTAGATTGAGTTATGAAGGATAGTGTACGAATTAAAGAAAATCTGCACTAAGTAAAGAGAGATTTAGAAGTTGTAAAATTTCAATTGAGGACTCATATCAGTAGCTGAGTTGTATGATTCCTTGTATGGGCGGGGAAATTGTACGTGGTTTTAGAACCACTTAGCTTCTTATTCGATATAGTTGTTATGTTGAACAATTCTTTGTATGGGCGGAGAATTGTCCTTGGTGTAACAACCGCTTAGCTTCCTATATCGGTCAGTAGCTGAGTTGACCAATTTTCTGTATGGGCAGGGAATTGTGTTTGGTTCTACAATCACTTAGCTTCTGGTTGTGATAATCATTAGAATAGTATGTCGCGCTATCAAGATGTATATGATGAGAATGTGAATCTTTCCTCATGTATATACTTGATAGGTAGAGAACGATAAGGTAGGTGTGAGTTCCTGAAACTTATACTTATGGTAAGTTCGTGACTCATAATTATATGGTATGCTTTTGAACGTCTCAGCGAATGGACGCCTATGGTCTGACTGGATAGTTCTTAAACTCATATTATTGTGGAAAGTTCCTAAACTCATAATGTATGGTAAGTTAATGGACTGTACTAAGGTATAGAAATGTTTAGACTGAAAACACGTTCTTTTCAGTAGGCTTAGCATTGAAGGTGATAGTGAAGATTAAGTATTGTCGCAGTAAGATAATGAAGGAAGATGTCGAATAGGATATTCCAAGTCATCTAGCTATGCTAGATTTCGAAGTTTATTGAACTAGTTCTGATCTGTACATTTTCAAAATGAAAGAATTGGTTCAACTTTCGGATCCAACGGAATTTAAAAGAGCTATTCTTGATATGTCTATGCTAATTACTCCGGCTAGACAGAAATTGATTTAAAATATAAAAATGAATTTTATATCATCCGTGCATTTAAAGCAAGGATGGTAAAAGGATGGAGTTATTAATGCAATTGAACCTGGTGTTGGATGTGATCTTAGGATCAACAACCCGCTATGGTATGATGTATAATGACGAAGTCACAAACTGACGAAGTCCTCAACGTACTGTGAAAGGTACGGTATCACGACGTCATAAAACGTTTTGATGTATTGCGAAAAGAATTTAAAGAAGTAGTCGATGTCAAGTGAGTTGACTAAACGAATGTTTTAAGTGATGTCCAATTTATTGGGATGGTCTAAGCTAATTGTTTTGGCGAAGACAAATGGTTGGCCATGTTATAAGAAAATCCAGCTTTCTTTGAGAACTTGTGCCAAACCAAATTGTTTTGGTGCGAAATCTAATGATTAAGTCTAAGGAGAACATGGAAGAGGTAGTTTACTTTCTTGGTGATTGTAAACTGACCGTTAAAGAAGGGATTACGCCGAAATGCTATTTAACCTAGTAAGAGTTCATAGTCGATGTGACCCCTCAGCAAAAGTATAAAATGTTTTCAAAGGAAATTTTATATTCCTCGTTATTCCTTCTACTTCATGATTCTTGATAGGTTATGAGCGTTAGGAATGAGTGAAAGATAAGAACTACATTGAAGAGAAGTTGAGAAGAAGGGTAAGCTAAAATTTCGAGGACGAAATTATATGAAGAATGGGAGAATGTGAGAACCTGGGTAAGGGTGTGGTTTTAAGAAATTCCGAGGACGGAATTTTTATAAGAAGGGAAGAATGTGACGACCCGAAAATTCGGATCGTCCAAAATTTAGGTTTAAAGAATTAGTTATTAATAAAACTAATTTTTATTAATAATATTATGTGCTTTGTGTTTATTAATCGTTCTATAACCTATGATGATTATAAATCGGGAGGATTCTGGCTACGAGCTAGATTGAACAAATAGGAATTTTTAAGACGAAAATAAAAATTTTCCGGGAACAAAAATATTTTCGGGGAAAAAGACGAAATAGGCACTATTCATCCGTTTCTGCTCGGAGATTTATTTTGAAATTCCGAGAAGTTATTGATTACGTAAAATGTTTAGACGTGATGGAATATTCAATAATATTTCAGTTATGGCAAAAATTAAGTTTTCGCCTGCTGACTTAAAACCTAAGGGTTAGGAAAAGTAAGTTCCAAGAATTTAATGATTTCGTATAATAATTAGGGTTATTATGCGTAAGAAATACGAGTGTAATACTAGTTATTATACGAGCATAGTACGAAGATTATTACGACGTATAATACGAATATCGTACGAATTATATACGAAGAGAATACGAGAATGAGATGAGTAGAATACGATTTAGTCTTAAAGGCTAAGTAAGGGATAAGTTAAGTAATAGCTAAGTAAACTTAATAGCTAAGTACAGTGCTTATGCTTAATGGCTAAGTAAAGTTCTTATAAGTAATGAGTAAGTAAACTTAAGGGCTAAGAAAACTTAAGGGCTAAGCAAACTTAATGAGTAAGTAAACTTACGGGTTAAGAAGACTTAATGGTTAAGAAGACTTAAGGGTTAAGAAGACTTAATGGCTAAGTAAACTTGGTGGCTAAGTAGACTTGGTGGCTAACTAAACTCAGTGGCTAAGCATAGGAATAGTAAGGAGGTTAAAGGGGAGAAATGACCAAATTACCCTAGCTTTGGATTTTCTATAAATAGAAAGCTCATTTCTTTGTTTTGGAGATTTTAAAAATCCTCCCACACTTGAAAGAGAGAGAGAGAGTTTGGATGGGAGGAAAGAGGAGGAGGAAAGGCTAGCCATGTACAAACTTTATCCGGCGGGAGAAGATTAAAGAAGAACGGTAATCCGGAACCTAGTCTCTTTTAATTTTTCTTTAAGTTTTTATGTTTAAAAACATAGCTTAATGATAATAAGAAGCAAATAATGATATGAATGATTTCATATGGTTGAAATCATGAGAAAATAAAGAAATAAGAATTAGAAGTTTAGTTTATAAATTTCTTAAGGAAGTATAAGATTCGTGAGGATTTTGAGCAATCCGAGTGGATTATATGAATAAGTAGGTAAAATAAGTAAGGAATGGTGTTCTATAACATCAAATTCCAATAAAAAGTGAAATCGTAATCCAAAATATCGATTAAAATGAAGAACGAACGAAGAAAACGCGAATAACACGAAGAACGTTGTTGATGGACAAATTTAAAACCATCGTAGTATAAATGTTGTTGATGGACAAGTTTAAAACCATCGCGTATAAGTTAGTTGCTTAATGTTTGGTTAGGAGCGGTAGAAACGTTCATGAAGAACAGATTAAAACGTAGCTATAACGAAGTTATGGTGAAAATTTTGTAAAAGACAAACGAGAATTAGAAAGTTAGTAAATGAACCCGAACGTGTAGGGTTTCATAAGGAAGCAAGAGAACATAGAAAATGTGAGTCACGGACTCAAGAACGAACGAGTTCTGAGTTCGGATGACCGAATTACGGACGAACGAGCGAATGACAATAAAAGGGTAAAAATGAACGAAGGGTGAAGATCAAGCCAATCGAATGGCACATTAACAGATTCAGAATTAAGTTTTTCCTGAGGGGTATTAAAGTACATAAGATAAGGAAGAGAATGGGTTTGGAACGACCTCGTTCCGAGTTATAATGAATAAGTTATGGAAGTGGGAAGTAAGTGTCTCAGAACAATTAAAGACTTAGAAAAAAAAATTCAAGAATTAGGGCTTGGCGCCGCGGCGCCAACCATGCCTTGCAATGTGGCACTGCAGAGCCAGACCGGAGAGCCAAGTACTACTAACTCACGTCGCGATGCGAGAGTTAAAGGAGAGGGTGGCGCCGCAGCGCCAGTGTGAAGGAAAAACTAGAGAAGAGCTTTTAATTGCTCAACTCTTAGGGGAAACGTAAGGGACGATAAAGAATTTAATGTCCAATTAATGTAACACTTAATCAAGTGAATTAAACCTATAGTAAAGGTTGAACAAAAAGATTAGACAAGATTAAAAGATATAGATTTTAGGTACGGGTTACGGAACCGATATCCGGGGACCGTGGTCACGATGAACGAACATGACGAATTGCTATGATTGTGATTCCTTAAACGTTGAGTGACGAGGGTAATGAATAACATTTTGATGTTATGTCATGATATTGAGATATAAGTGTGAAGCGTTTAGATGCTGTGAACGCAACGTTGTTGCGATGAACGATCGGTCTTAGCATACAATGATCGGTATGGCTTCGACACTAAGAACGAGTAATGAACATGGGATTCATATAATGGATAACGAAAGTATTAATATTAAATAAGATATGAATTATCAAGAAAGCCGTAAATCGATAAAGAAAGAAGGTCACGTAAACTGAGATTTGCAAGAACGCGAACCCTAAGAAGTAAAGTTAACTAAACCAATACGTAAATCAAGTATATGACTAATTGGTGTTTATGTTTTCTCCTTATGTGTTATATAGGAATCGGAATGAGCAGTTCAGCGTAAGCTGTAGCTGAGCATAAGGCAAGTCTCCTAACTTCATTCATACTCTAAATGAATGCTAGTTTCTTAAACTTCTCAGATGTCAAACTTGAGAAGTCTTGTTTATGTGTATATGTGCGATGTATGTACGAGGTGGTAGTATGTATGAGGCCTTGTGCTACAATTTGAACACTTCGTTGTTTCTATGATATGAACTGTTCTATGATTGATTGTTCAATACAAGTATGCTCTATTTATACATGAACCGTTATTGTTAAGTCTGTGCTAATGATTCTAGCCAGACAAGATGTGTATGAAAAAGGTAGAGGAATGAAAGTATTTCAAAGTGAAAATGACAGATATTTTAAGATGATAGAAATCGGGACTATTCCTATTATTCAAGTTGCTTCATAACCTTTGTTCGGTTATCAAAGTTCTGAAGAAATGTTTAAACTCTTGAAGTTGTTTGTTCAACTATTATGACTTGCTGGGCAATTGAATGCTCACACTTTCTTTTAAATAAAAAACATTTTCAGCAAACGAGGTTAGAAGAACTTAAGGATCCCATAAAGATCAAGCTGACGGTATCCAGATGAAGGACCATTCAGAAGGTGAATGAACGAGAAGATCAAATGAAGACTTGTAATGTAGAAAGATAAAACTAAACTATAGACTAGTTAATGGACTATTATGTATCCTTGGTGGTGGATAAAAGTCACTCTTGTAAGATGAAATGAATAATGTATTTATTATTATTTGTAATGAAAGAGGTTATAAGGTTTCCAGAACCTGGGATATGAGAGTGTATGTTGTTATATTTCAGTACATAATGATGTTTACTGGATGAATGATGTACTCGTGACGTACGTAATCCGGGTGTGAAGATAGACCGGATTTCGGGGCGTTAAAGTTTACTTAGCCACCAAGTCTACTTAGCCACCAAGTTTACTTAGCCACTAAGTCTTCTTAACCATTAAGTCTTCTTAACCATTAAGTCTTCTTAACCCTTAAGTTTACTTACTAATTAAGTTAACTTACTCATTAAGTTTACTTAGCTCTTAAGCATAAGCACTTTACTTAATTATTAAGTTTACTTAGCTATTACTTAACTTATCCCTTACTTAGCCTTTAAGACTAAATCGTATTCTTCGCATCTCATTCTCGTATTCCCTTCGTACATAGTTCGTACGATATTCGTATTATAAGTCGTAATAATCTTCGTACTATATTCATATAATAACTAGTATTACACTCGTATTTCTTACGCATAATAACCCTAATTATTATACGAAATCATTAAATTCTCGGAAATTACATTTCCTAACCCTTAGGTTTTAAATCCGCAGGCTAAAACTTAATTTTTTTTGCCATAACTGAAATATTATTGAATATTCCATCACGTCTAAACATTTTATGTAATCAATAACTTCTCAGAATTTCAAGATAAATCTCCGAGCAGAAATGGATGAATAGTGCATATTTCGTCTTTTTCCCCAAAAATATTTTTATTCCCGAAAAAATTTTATTTTCGTCTTGAAAATTCTTATTCGATCAATCTAGCTCGCAGCCAGAATACTCCCAACTTATAATCATCCTAGGTTATAGAACGATTAATAAACACATAGCACATAATATTATTAATCAAAATTAGTTTTATTAACAACTAATTCTTTAAACCTAAATTCTGGACGATCCGAATTTCCGGTCGTCACATTCTTCCCTCCTTATAAAAATTTCGTCCTCGGAATTTCTTAAAACCACACCCTTACCCGGGTTCTCACATTATTCTCCCCTTCTTCACAAAATTTTGTCCTCGAAATTTTAGCTTACCCTTCTTCTCAACTTCTCTTCAATGGAGTTCTTATCTTTAACTCATTCCTAACCCCCATAACCTATCAAGAATCATGAAGTAGAAGGAATAACGAGGAATATAAAATTTCCTTTGAAAACATTTTACACATTTGCTGAGGGGTCACATCGATCATGAACTCTTACTAGGTTAAACAGCATTTCGCCGTAATCCCTTCTTTAACGGTCAGTTTACAATCACAAAGAAAGTAAACTACCTCTTCCATGTTCTCCTCAGACTTAATTAATAGATTCCGCACCAAAACAATTTGGTTTGGCACAAGTTCTCAAAGAAAGCTCGATGATATACCATTTGTCTAGCCGAATCAAGTAGTTTAGACCATAACAATAAATTGGACAACAACGTGAAACCTTCGTCTAGTCAACTCAATTGACGTTGACTACTTTTTTAAATTCTTTTTGCAATACATCAAAACGGTTTATGACGTCATGATACCGTACTTTTTACAGTACGTTGAGGACTTCGTCAGTTTGTGACTTCATCATTATACATCATACCATAGCGGGTTGTTGATCCTATGATCACATCCAACACCAGGTTCAATTGCATTAATAACTCCATCCTTTTACCATCCTTGCATCAAATACACGAATGATATAAAATTCATTTTTATATTTTAAATCAATTTCTGTCTAGCCGAAGCAATTAGCATAGACATACCAAGAATAGCTTTTTTAAAATCCGTTGGTTCCAAAAGTTGAACCAATTCTTTCATTTTCAAAATGTACAGATCAACACGAATTCAATAAACTTCGAAATCTAGCATAGCTAGATGACTTAGAATATCCTATTCTCCATCTTCCTTCATTGTCTTACTTGTGACAATACTTAATCTTTTCTAGCACCTTCCATACTAAGCCTAATGAAAACAACATGTTTTCAGTCTAAACATCTCTATACCTTAGTACAGTCCATCAACTTACCACACATTATGGGTTCAAGAACTTTCCACGATAATATGAGTTTAAGAACATCCAGACAGACCATAGGCGTCCATTCACTGAGACATTCAAAAACATACCATATAATTATGAGTCACGAACTTACCATAAGTATAAGTTTCAGGAACTTGCACCTACCTTATCGTTCTCTACCTACCAAGTATATACATGAGAAAAGATTCACCTTCTCATCATATACATCTTGATAGCGCGACATACTATAACAATGATTATCATAACCAGAAGCTAAGTGATTGTAGAACCAAATAGAATTCCCTGCCCATATAGAAAATTGGTCAACTCAGCTACTGACCGATATAGGAAGCTAAGCGGTTGTTACACCAAGGACAATTCTTTGCCCATACAAAGAATTGTTCAACTTAACAACTATATCGAATAAGAAGCTAAGTGGTTCTAAAATCACGTACAATTTCCCCGCCCATACAAGGAATAATACAACTCAGCTACTGATATGAGTCCTCAATTGAAATTTTATAACTTCTAAATCTCTCTTTACGTAATACGAATTTTCTTTAATTCGTATATTATCCTTCATAACTCAATCTAACTTCTTCTTCCTGTACTACTTCATAGTACCATTCATTCATAGCATTAGCTATAATTCATTCATCGTTTAACAGCTTATCTGTTACTACGGTTCACTATGATCATGTGGTGATCTTCTTATCATTCTCTCTACAATTATAGTCTTAGGTACTCCTACCTAATGTTTATAACCTATCAGCTCTGATACCAACTTGTAACGCCCCGAAATTCGGTCTATCTTCACACCCGAATTCCGTACGTCATGAGTACATCATTCATCCAACATACATCATTATATACTGAAATATAACAATGTACACTCTCAAATCCCAGGTTCTGAAAACCTTATAACCTCTTTCATTACAAATAATAATAATACATTATTCATTTCATCTTATAAGAGTGACTTTTATCCGCCACCAAGGATACATAACAGTTCATTAAACTAGTCTATCGTTCAGTTTCATCTTTCTACATTACAAGTCTTCACTTGATCTTCTCGCTCATTCACATTCTGCATGACACTTCATCTGGATACCGTCAGCTTGATCTTTACGGGATCCTTCAATTCTTCTAACTTTATTCGCTGAAAATTGTTTTTTTATTTAAAGCAAGAGTGAGCATTTAATTGCTCAGCAAGTCATAACAGTTGAACAAACAACTTCAAAATTAAAACATTTCTTTAGAACTTCTATAACCGAACAAAGGTTATGAAGCATCTTGAATAATAGGAATACTCTTGATTCCTATCGTTTTAAAACATTAGTCACTTTTACTTTGAAATACTTTCATTCCTCTACCATTTTCATACACATTCTGTCTGACTAGAATCATTAGCACAGACTTAACAATAACGGTTCATGTATAAACAGAACATACTTTTATTGAACAGGTCAATCATAGAACAATTCATATCATAGAAACACCGAAGTGTTCAAATTGTAGCACAAGGCCTCATACATACTACCACCTAGTACATACATCGCACATATGCACATAGACAAGACTTCTCAAGTTCAACATCTGAAAAATTTAAGAAACTAGCATTCAATTAGAATATGAATGAAGTTAGAAAACTTGCCTTACACCCAGCTACAGCTTACGCTGAACTGCTCAATCCAATTCCTATATAACACATAAGGAGAAAACATAAACACCAATTATTTATATATTGAACTTACGCATTGGTTTACTTAACTTTACTTCTTAGGGTTTGCGTTCTTTGCAATATAATTTTACGCGACTAACTTCGGTTACCAGTTTACATCTTAATGACATACGGAGATGTCTTACTCATACGTTCATCATCTTTGATGATTTATATTCTTATTTGACTCACATTCGGCTTTTATTAATCTTATTACCGTTCATTATGGCTTTCTTGATAATTCATATCTTATTTAATACTTTCATTATTCATTACATGAACCCCATGTTCATTACTCGTTCTTAGTGTCGAAGCCATACCGATCGTCCATCGCAACAACATTGCATTCACAGCGTCTATATGCTTCACACTTATATCTCATTATCATGACATAACATCGAAATGTTATTCATTATCCTCGTCACTCAACGTCTAAGGAATCACAATCATAGCAATTCCTCGCGTTCGTTCATCGCGACCACGGTCCCCAGATATCGGTTCCGTAACCCGTACCTAAAATCTTTGTCTTTTAATGTTGTTTAATCTTTCTGTTCAACCTTTACTATAGGTTTAATTCACTTGATTAAGTGTTACATTAATTGGACATTATGTTCTTTATCGTCCCTTACGTTTCCCCCAAGAGCTGAGCAGTTAAAAGCTCATCTCTGACTTTTTCTCTACACTGGCGCTGCGGTGCCACTCTCCTCATTAACTCTCATGCCATGGCGTGAGTTGATAGTACTTGGCTTCCCGGTCTGGCACTGCAGCGCCACATTACAAGGCATGACTGGCGCCGCGGCGCCGAGCCCTAACCTTAGAAAATTTCTCTAAGTGTTAAATCAATTTGAGACGCTTACTTCCCGTTCTCATAACTCCTTCGTTATAACTCGGAACAAGGTCGTTCCAAAGCCATTCTCTTCCTTATCTTACGTACTTCAATACCCTTTGGATAGAACTTCATTCTGAATTTATTAACGTGCCATTCAATTATTTTAATCTTCACCCTTCGTTCATTTTTACGCTTTTAATGTTCTTCGCTCGCTCGTCCGTAATTCGGTCTTTCGAACTCGGAACTCGTTCATTCTTGAGTCCATGACTCATGTTTTCTATGTTCCCTTACTTCCTTATGAAACCCTACACGTTCGAGTTCATTTACTAACTTTTTAATTCTCATTCGTCTTTTACGAAAATTTTGCCATAACTTCGTTATAGCTACGTTTTAATCCGTTCTTCATGAACGTTTCTACCGTTCCTAACCAAGCAATAAGCATCTAACTTATACGCGATGGTTTTAAACTTGTCCATCAACAACAATTAAACTATGACGGTTTTAAATTTGTCCATCAACAATGTTCTTCGCGTTCTTCGCGTGCTCTTCGTGTTCTTCGTTCGTTCTTCATTTTAATCAATATTTTGGATTATGATTTCACTTTTTATTAGAATTTGATGTTATAGAAGTCTATTCCTTACTTATTTCACCTACTCGTTCATATAATCCACTCGGATCGCTCAAAATCCTCACGAATCTTATACTTCCTTAAGAAATTTACAAACTAAACTTCTAATTATTATTTCTTCTTTTCTGAATGATTTCAACCATATGAAATCATTCCTATCATTATTTACTTCTTATTCTCATTAAGTTATATTTTTAAACATAAAAACTTACAGAAAATTTAAAAGAGACTAGTTTCCGGATTACCATTCTTCTTTAATCTTCTCCCGTCGGACAAAGTTTGTACGCGGCCTAGCCTTTCCTCTTCCTTCTCCTTCCCATCCGACCTCTCTCTCTCTCTCAAGTGTGGGATTTTCAAATTCCAACCAAATGAGCTTAAGCCTCCTATTTATAGAAAATCAAGGCTAAGGGCATTTTAGTCATTTTGCCCCCACCTCCTTACTATTCCTATGCTTAGCCACCAAGTTTACTTAGCCACCAAGTCTACTTAGCAACCAAGTTTACTTAGCCATTAAGTCTTCTTAACCCTTAAGTCTTCTTAACCATTAAGTCTTCGTAACCCTTAAGTTTACTTACTCATTAAGTTTACTTAGCCCTTAAGCATAAGCACTTTACTTAATTATTAAGTTTACTTAGCTATTACTTACCTTATCTCTTACTTAGCCTTTAAGACTAAATCGTATTCTACGCATCTCATTCTCGTATTCTCTTCGTATATAGTTCGTGCGATATTCGTATTATACGTCGTAATAATCTTCGTGCTATATTCATATAATAACTAGTATTATACTTGTATTCCTTACGTATAATAACCCTAATTATTATACGAAATCATTAAATTCTTGGAACTTACTTTTCCTAACCCTTAGGTTTTAAATTCACAGGCGAAAACTTAATTTTTTTTGCCATAACTAAAATATTATTGAATATTCCATCACGTCTAAACATTTTATGTAATCAATAACTTCTCGGAATTTCAAAATAAATCTCCGAGCAGAAACGGATGAATAGTGCCTATTTCGTCTTTTTCCCCAAAAATATTTTTGTTCCTGAATTTTTTTTATTTTCGTCTTGAAAATTCTTATTCGATCAATCTAGCTCGCAGCCAGAATACTCCAAACTTATAATCATCCTAGGTTATAGAACGATTAATAAACACATAGCACATAATATTATTAATAAAAATTAGTTTTATTAATAACTAATTCTTTAAACCTAAATTCTGGACGATTCAAATTTTCGGGTCATCATAATTGTTAAGTTTGTGCTAATGATTCTAGCCAGACAGGATGTGTATGAAAAAGGTAGAGGAATGAAAGTATTTCAAAGTAAAAGTGAATATTATTTTAAAATGATAGGAGTCGAGACTATTCTTATTATTCAAGCTGCTTCATAACCTTTGTTCGGTTATCGAAGTTCTAAAGAAATGTTTAAACTTCTAAAGTTGTTTGTTCAACTATTATGACTTGCTGGATAATTGAATGCTCACACTTGCTTTAAATGAAAAACATTTTCAGCGAACGAGGTTAGAAGAACTTAAGGATCCCGTGAAGATCAAGCTGACGGTATCTAGATGAAGTGTCATTCAGAATGTAAATGAACGAGAAGATAAAGTGAAGACTTGTTAAAGATGAAATCGAATTATAGAATAGTTTAATGAACTATTATGTATCCTTGGTGGCGGATAAAAGTCACTCTTGTAAGATGAAATGAATAATGTATTTATTATTATTTGTAATGAAAAAGGTTATAAGGTTTCCATAACCTGGGATTTTAGAGTGTATGTCGTTATATTTCAGTATATATTGATGTATGTTGAATGAATGATGTACTCATGACGTATGGAATCCGGGTGTAAAGATAGACCGGATTTTGGGGCGTTACAAGTTGGTATCAGAGCTGATAGGTTATAAACCTTAAGTAGGAGTACCTAAGACTATAATCGTAGAGAGAAGAATAAGAAGATTACAACGTGATCATAGTGAATCGTAGTAACAGATGAGCTGTTAAACGATGAATGATTTATAGCAAATGCTATACATGAATAGTACTACGAAGTAGTACATAAAGAAGAACTCAAATTGAGTTGTAAAGGTTAGCATACGAATTAAAGAAAATTCGTATTAAGTAGAGAGAAAGTAAGAAGTTTAAGGATTTCAATTGAGGACTCATATCAGCAGCTGAGTTGTATGATTCGTTGTATGGGCGGGGAATTTGTACGTGGTTTTAGAACCACTTAGCTTCTTATTCGATATAGTTGTTAAGTTGAACAATTCTTTGTATGGGCAGAGAATTGTCCTTGGTGTAACAACCACTTAGCTTCCTATATCGGTCAGTAGCTGAGTTGACCAATTTTCTATATGGGCAGGGAATTGTGTTTGGTTTGACAATCACTTAGCTTCTGGTATTGATAATCATTGGAATAGTATGTCACGCTATCAAGATGTATATGACGAGAAGGTGAATCTTTTCTCATGTATATACTTGATAGGTAGAGAATGATAAGGTAGGTGCGAGTTCTTGAAACTCATACTTATGGTAGGTTCATGACTCATAATAATATGGTATGTTTTCGAACGTCTCAGCGAATGGACGCCTATGGTCTGTCTGGATAATTCTTAAACTCATATTATTGTAGAAAGTTCCTGAACTCATAATGTGTGGTAAGTTGATGGACTGTACTAAGGTATAGGGATGTTTAGACTGAAAACATGTTGTTTTCAGTAGGCTTAGTATGGAAGGTGCTAGAGAAGATTAAGTATTGTCACAAGTAAGACAATGAAGGAAGATAGAGAATAGGATATTCCAAGTCATCTAGCTATGCTAGATTTTAAAGTTTATTGAACTCGTGCTGATATGTACATTTTTAAAAGGAAAGGATTGGTTCAACTTTTGGAACTAACTGATTTTAAAAGAGCTATTCTTGGCATGTCTATGCTAATTGCTTCGGCTAGACAGAAATTTATTTAAATTATCAAAATAAATTTTATATCATCCGTGCATTTGATGCAAGGATGGTAAAAGGATGGAGTTATTAATGCAATTGAACATGGTGTTGGATGTGATATAAGGATTAACAACCCGCTATGGTATGATGTATAATGACGAAATCACAAACTGACGAAGTCCTCAACATACTGTGAAAAGTACGGTATCATAACGTCATAAAACGTTTTGATGTATTTTGAAAAGAATTTAAAGAAGTAGTCAATGTCAATTGAGTTGACTAAACGAATGTTTCAAGTTGATGTCCAATTTATTGGTATGGTCTAAGCTAATTGTTATGGCTAAGACAAATGGTATGTCATGTTTAAAAGAATGGAAGAGGTAGTTGTTTTCTTTGTGATTGTAAACTGACCGTGGAAGAAAGTTTACGACGTTATGCTATTTAACCTAGTAAGAGTTCATGGTCGATTTGACCCCTCAGCAAAAGTATGAAACGTTCTAAAAGAAAATTTTATATTCCTCGTTATTCCTTCTAATTCATGATTCTTGATAGGTTATGGGGGTTAGGAATGAGGGAAACATAAGAACTCTATTAAAGGGAAGTTGAGAAGTAGAGTAAGCTAAAATTTTGATGATGAAATTTCTGTGAAGAAGGGGTGAATGTGACGACACGGGTATGGGTGTGGTTTTAAGAAATTCCGAGGACGGAACTTTTATTAGGGGGGAAGAGTGTAACGACCCGAAAATTCGGGTTGTTCAGAATTTAAGTTTATAGAATTAGTTATTAATAAAATGAATTTTATTAATACTATTCTGTGCTATGTGTTTATTAATCGTTCTTCAACCTAGGATGCTTATAAGTCGGGAGGATTTTGGCTACGAGCTAGATTGAACGAGTAAGAATTTTTAAGACGAAAATAAAATATTTTTGGGAACAAAAATATTTTTGGGGAAAAAGACGAAATAGGCATTATTCACCCGACCAAATCCTAAGGGTTAGGGTTTGAATAACCTAAGCCTTTCTGAGAGTTTGGTATGTCGAAATGACATTCCGTCGAAAGATTTGACGATAATATATCGTGAAAAGTTAAGTAAGCCGATAAAAAAAATTTCTCAAAAAATGTGCAGAAATTGGACGAAATAAAAACGACGAAAAGTACTGCTATGTACTTTTCACTCATTTAGCTACGTTAGGGTAAAACATGAAGGAAAACGCTTAACGTCGAAAAGTATTTTTCAATTTTTCGAAAATCGAAGAATACGTAAAAGTTAATCAGTAAAGGAAAGACGAAATATCCAAAATTATTTGGATTCCGAGAATTTTAGTTTTTAAAACTGTCGGACGAAACTCGAAAGACGAAACCACGAAACTTACAGGCTAAGTTTCGTGAATAGTAAGGAGGTGGAGTAAGGAGTAAGTAAACTTAAGGAGTGAGTAAACTTAAAGGCTAAGAAGACTTAAGGTCTAAGTAAACTTAAGGGCTAAGAAGACTTAATGGTTAAGTAAGTGTGGAGGCTAAGTAAACTTGGTGGCTAAGCCTTGAATAGTAAGGAGGTTAAAAGGGTGAAATGACCAAATTGCCCTAGCTTTAGATTTTCTATAAATAGGAAGCCTTATGTTCTTTTGATGGGATTTTAAAAATCCTACATCTTAGAGAGAGAGAGAGCATGGAGGAAGAGGGAGAAGGAAGAGCATGAGCATGAATGATCGGATCAAAAATGATCGTGAAATAGAAAAGCTTGCGAATCGCCGGCTTTGTCTAGCGGAAGAAAAATAAAGAAGAGAGGTAACCTAAAACCTACTCGAATTTAATTTCTCTTTAAGTCCTATATGTTAATAACATAATTTAATGAGAATAAGAAGTAATTAATGTTAAAAAGGATTTCATATGGTTGAAATCATTTAGAAAAGAAGAAATAAGAATTTAAAGTTTAGTTTGTAAATTTCTTAAGGAAGTATAAGATTCGTAATGAATTAGAATGATTCGAGTGGATTATATGAATAAGCAAGTGAAATAATTAAGGAATGATGTTCTATAACATCAAATTCCAATAAAAAGTGAAATCGTAATCCAAATTATCGATTAAAATAAAGAATGAACGAAGAACACGAAGAACATTGTTGATGGACAAATTTAAAACCATCGTAGGATAATTGTTGTTGATGGGACAAGTTTAAAACCATCGCGTATAAGGTAGTTGTTTATTGCTTGGTTAGGAACGGTAGAAATGTTCATGAGGAATGGATCGAACTTAGCTATAACGAAGTTATGGCAAAATTTTTGAAAAAGATAAACGAGAATTAGAAAGTTAGTAAATGAACCCGAACATGTAGGGTTTTATAAGGATATAAGAGAACATAGAAAGCGTGAGTCGTGGACTCAAGAACAAACCAGTTCCAAGTTCAGATGACCGAATTACGGACGAGCGAGCGAAGAACACTAAAAACGTAAAAAATGAACAAAGGGTGAAGATCAAGCCAATTGAATGGCACGTTAACGGATTCAGAACAAAGTTTTGTCTGAGGTGTATGGAAGTACATAAAATAAGAAAGAGAATGGCTTTGGAATGACCTCGTTCCTATTTATAACGAAGAAGTTATGAGATTGGGAAGCAAGCGTCTCAAATTGGATTTAACACATAGAGAAATTTTTTAGGGTTAAGGCTTGGCACCGCGGCGCCAGCCATGCCTTGTTATGTGGCACTGTAGTGCTATACCGGGGTGCCGAGTACTGCCAACTCGCGTCATGGCACGAGAGGAATGGAAGAGAGTGGTGCCGCCGCGCTAGTGTAGGGAAAAAGCCAGAGATGAGCTTTTAACTGCTCAGCTCTTGGGGGAAACATAAGGGACGATAAAGAACATAATGCCCAATTAATGTAACACTTAATCAAGTGAATCAAACCTGTAGTAAAGGTTGAATGAAAATATTAAACAACATTAGAAGATAAAGAATATAAACGTGGGTTACGTAACCGATGTCCGGGGATCGTAGTCGTGATGAACGAACGTAAGGGATTTCTATGGTTGTGATTCCTTAGACGTTAAGCGACGAGGGTAATGAATAACATTTTGATGTTATGTCATGATAGTGAAAGATAAGTGTAAAGCGTATAGACGCTGTAAATGCAACGCTGCTGCGATGAACGACTGGTCTTAGCATACAATGATCGGTATGGCTTCGACACTAAGAACGAGTAATGAACATAGGGTTCATGTAAGGGATTACGAAAGTATTAAATAAGATATGAATTATCAATAAAGCCGTAGTGAACGGTAATAAGATTAATAAAAGTCGAATGTGAGTCAGATAAGGAATGAATCCTAAGGTATAGCATTTGGTTGCCAGAAAGCCGTAAAGAATAAGAAATTGACTTAATGAACGTCAAAGTTTAATGCTTTCGATAAGTTAAGATAAGTTAGGTTGTGGTACAATCGTAACCTTTGATGGTTGACATATGGGAGCTTGGCTAAACAATTTCTTCAACGACCGAAGGTATATACAAAACTGCCAATCGATCTAACTCACTGTGATGGCAGTGTAGATGAGACGGGAACTTGTTTATTAGTTATTTGTGGGAAACCACTCAGAGTACCATATGGACTACTAGCAGAGACACGATGTGTGCTGAGTCCTAGTAAGGTTATAAGAATAAGATAAGAATGTAAATTATCAAAGATGATGAACGTTTTGAGTAAGACATCTCCGTATGTCATGAAGCCATAAACTGGTAAAGGAAGTTAGTCGCGTAAACTTATATTGCAAGAATGCGAACCCTAAGAAGTAAAGTTAAGTAAACCAATGCGTAAGTTTAATATATAACTAATTGGTGTTTAGGTTTTCTCCTTGTGTGTTATATAGGAAATGGGAATGAGCAGTTCAGCGTAAGTTGTAGCTGTGCGTAAGGCAAGTTTCCTAACTTCATTCATATTCTAAATGAATGCTAGTTTCTTAAACTTCTCAGATGTTGAACTTTAGAAGTTCTGTCTATGTGCGAATGTGCGATATTTGTACAAGGTGGAAGAACGTATGAGGCCTTGTGCCATAAGGTGAACACTTTGGTGTTTCTATGATATGAACTATTCTGTGATTGAGCTGTTCAATACAAGTATGTTCTGTTTATACATGAACCGTTATTGTTATGTTTGTGCTAATGATTCTAGCCAGACATGATGTGTATGAAAAAGGTAGAGGAATGAAAGTATTTTAAAGTAAAAGTGAATATTGTTTTAAAATGATAGGAATCGAGACTATTCATATTATTCAAGCTGTTTCATAACCTTTATTCGGTTATCGAAGTTCTAAAGAAATGTTTAAACTTCTGAAGTTGTTTGTTCAACTGTTATGACGTGCTGGGTAATTGAATGCTCACACTTGCTTAAATGAAAAATATTTTCAGCGAACGAGGTTAGAAGAACTTAAGGATCCCGTGAAGATCAAGCTGACGGTATCCAGATGAAGTGCCATTCAGAATGTAAATGAACGAGAAGATAAAGTGAAGACTTGTTAAAGATGAAATCGAATTATAGACTAGTTTAATGAACTATTATGTATCCTTGGTGGCGGATAATAGTCACTCTTGTAAGATGAAATGAATAATGTATTAATTATTATTTGTAATGAAAAAGGTTATAAGGTTTCCATAACCTAGGATTTTAGAGTGTATGTCATTATATTTTAGTATATAATGATGTATGGTGGATGAATGATGTACTCGTGACGTACGAAATTCGGGTGTGAAGATAGACCGGATTTCGGGGCGTTACATCTTTGATGCTTTACATTTTTATCTTCTTCTTATAACTCTTCTAGGACTCAGTACACATCGTGCCTCTGCTAGTAGTCCATATGGTACTCTGAGTGGTTTCCCGCAAATAACCAACAAACAAGTTCCCGTCTCATAGACACTTTTCACAACAGTGAGTTAGATCGGTTACCAGTTTCGTATATACCTTAGCTCTCTGAAGGAATTATTTAGCCCAGCTCCCATATGTTAACCATCAAAGGTTACGATTGTACCACAACCTAACTTATCTTAACTTATCCGAACCATTAAACTATAACGTTCGTTAAGTCAACTTCTTATTCCTTATAGCTTTCTAGCAACTAAATGCCATACCTCGGGATTCATTCTTTATCGTCTAAGTCATACAGTCTTTTGTATACTCAGAATGATCATTTCATGTCAATACTATAAGGTTATAGCGTTAAACATTTTATATTAACTTATTCATATCTTGAAACATCCGGTTCATTCGACTTGGAACGTCTTTCAGGTTATAAACATTAACTTGACTTCTTTACGTTATACAGTGTCTTTAATTCAACTACTTCACCGGTCACAGGTTTAATCATTAGTCTTCATTACCTTATGGTCAAACCATACATAGGTTTTACCCTTTTAATATTCGCGTACACTCAACCCTCTCGTCAATTAAAGTGTTTAATGCTTACCTTTCATTCTAACATTCTCTATCTAACTTACATTCGGCTTTCATTACTCTTATTACCATTCGCTACGGCTTTCTTTATAAATCATATCTTACTTACTACCTTCATCAATGTTTAAGTCATACAATCATTGTACACTTAGAACGTTCGTCCGACGAAAATACGATTCACGAGAATCGTTTACTTATTCAATGTTTACATTGTTCATCCCTTAATCTCTCATTCAACCTTTACCTAAGGTTTTAATCTCTTTCATTCGTTAACTATCTCCTGAACCCCATGTTCTATGACGCCCCCAAATCCGAGTATCTTCCAACCCGACAATTGGTACTACACGGTACTCATAACTGTACATTCATTCTACTGAAATGACATCAAAATGTGTGTTCCAACGACATTCTTATTACATTAATAATAATAAATTATGTTCCCAAGTTCTTAAACCATTACATTCTTTGTTCGTCATAATATAATACCTATACTTACTAGTCTATTACATGATAAACTAATCATTCATCCCCGCCTTGCATTTATCTCTAATGGAAACCTTGATTCGCTCGTCCTTAGCTGTATTCATATGGTTCAAGCAAGAATGAGCATAACAAGCTCAGCAAGTATAACAATTTCTTTTAAGAAATATGCTTGAAACATAGGAATCTTATATCTTCAATAACTGGATAAATGTTACGAAGTACTATCGATAATTCAAAAAACCGTTTCTTTTCCTTTAAAACATTTTACAATGACAATATTTAGTAAAACATCAATTTTGGTCCAAGACCATGAGCATTTAATAATTTTTTTGAAAAGGACATTCCGACACTAAGTCCGTAAGTCCGGCATAGCTTACGAGTACTTCTAGGTGATCAGCCTATAGTACTCTATGTTGATCAATACTACATTCCTTAAACGTATGTACGTTTAATGTTTGGCAACCTCGCGTGCCCATCGAATAATCGATGTAAAATACATTTGTTTATTCATACTCAGGATTTCCTTGAATCCGTACCAAATAATTGGCATAGAATAGGTTACGCAATTCTACATTGAAGATTTGTAAAGAAATCAACAATCTTTTAAGAATACGACACAGGTTGAAAAAGAGTTATGAGGATCTTCATCGAAAGGATGTAGAATTCAATATTGGGGATCATGTATTGTTACGTGTTGCACCATAGAAGGGAGTTACAAGATTTGGGAAGAGAGGAAAGCTCAATCCACGATTTGTCGATCCATTTGAGATTCTTGACCGAATCGGAAATATGGCCTATAGACTCGCATTACCTCCAAGCATGTCTCGTGTTCATAATGTTTTTCACATATCTGTGTTTCATAAATATGTGAAAGACCCGAACCACATAATTAAGTTAGAACCAAACTAGATAGTCGAAGATTTAATGTATGAGGAGGTACCTATTAAGATCTTGGATAGGAAAGAACATGTTCTACGCACGAAGGTTATACCACAAGTTAAGGTTTTATGGAGAAACCATGTTATTGAAGAAATGACCTGGGAGTTGGAATCAGTAATGAAAGCGAGGTATCATCACCTTTTCGAAACACCAGGTACGTACGTCAATTTCGGGGACGAAATTTCATAAGGAGGGGAGGTTGTAAGACCCCAACTTATTAATAAATAAAATTAAATTTCCTCTATTTATTATTTTGAAATAGAAAGGGTTGATTTGATTAATGTGGTTAGTTATGGGTAAAATGCGCAAATATTTCAAATAAGCAAGTGGTTATAAAATATTCATTTTTGGTCGGAGAATATTCGTTTAGTCGTGGAATATTCTTGCTGTCGAGGAATATTCGTACGATGGCGCAGCCTTGTGTGGGCCCCATAACGAAAAGCAATTGGATGAAGAAAACGACAAGTATAAGTTGTTTATAATTAACGACGTAGTTGTTACCGTTAATACTGTTGGAATACCCGGTGGTTAAAATACAGTAGCACACGGTATTGCACCAATTATTGATTCTTACGAAGAAAGGCACTACTCAATAATTGTTACAGTAGTTACTGTTCAATATTTTATTTTATTGATTCAATAATTGCAGCATTGATATTTTATATTATTGTTATTTCAATAATTGTCACTACACAGTATTTCCCATTATCAGATCAATAATTCATATTATTTGAATAATATTATTAGATAACATTATTGGCAATGTCTAGAAATTTCTGTCTAAGGAGAGGTTTGGTCATCTAATTGCGCGCCAGTAAGGAGAAATTCTTATTGGAAAGCCCCCTCTTTCCTGGGAACGACCTGGTTGTCATAAATGTGATTCTGTAATATTATTTGTGAATAATTAATTATTGATTCATATGATAAGGAATATTTATTTTATGTGGATATAAATGAGGGATATATTTTTGTGGTTAAAAATGAAGGAGTTAATGTTGAGGTTTTTATCAGTATTTTTGTCGGAATGGAGGTATTAAAAATCAGGGTTTTTTAGATATTTTGTGAGGGTTATAATTTTTAATCCGACCGTTGGATCGTGGTAATTTTTGGATATGTTATACATATATAAGTTGAGTATATGTCCACAAATTTTGAACCGTTAAAAATGATCGTATGATTTATTATGAATTTTACGAGATGACTGGTTCAGAAATTGTTAAATTTTCGAAGTTTATCATTTTGGTAGAAAATTCTAGAATTGGTGGGCCCCACTTTTGGTTGGTGAAGAAATGTGCTTAGATTTTTATTCAAATGTGGTAGGCTTGAATAGTAGCAGGTAAAGCCATCAAGTTGCAGGTTAAGTCTGCTTCGGCGTGCTAGCATTTTCCTATAAATAGAGGGCTAAGTTAGAATTAAAAATCACACCAGAAACAAGTTTTCTCTCTTTCTCTCTCTAGATTATTGAGTGTATTTTGTGAGTATTTAGATACTTTGAGAGTTTCTATTCATCAGAGCAAGTTTCTTTCAGCCTTATACCGATATTCTGACCAGAAGTACTGATATTTTGAGGTAAGGGATATTATCTTCTTCTTAAATGATATTTTCTTCAATATCATTATGTCGAAATATTGATATGAACTTTTTATTAAATTTGAAACTTTTTGTGTCGGGGTTACTATTTACGTATACGTTACTATTCACGTATACGGCACTATTCACGAATATGACACTATTCATGAATACGGCACTATTCACCGAAAAATAAAATTTTTCTCTTTTTGTCCAAGATTTCTATTATGGTTACTATCTTTGATTGTATCCATGTTTTGATCTTTATTTTTAAATTCTGCTTCACAATTGATTATTATGAAGTATTATTGATCTTGGATAAACTGTTATACGAATCCTTACTATTTGTCCTCCTGTCTCACTGGATTCGTTTTCTTTAAGATATTTTTCATCATCCTCAGTCCTAAATGATGATATTACTGAATATCTTTGGCCTGTAGTGCAAAGATGTATGATTACCTGATGAATATCTTTGACCTGTAGTGCAAAGATGAACAGGTGTTGAGATGAACATGATCGACTGGTGATACAAATGAATATCTTTGGCCTGTAGTGCAAAGATGAATATTTGGTTAAAGATGATTATTAATTGATGTTACAGGGATAAAATATTGATGATGGACTTTTAAATCTTAGAAGATGGTAGAATTCATTCTCTACTTGACTCTTCTAATGGTTTGTTGTTTCCGCTGCAGTTGTTGATCTAAAACTTGTTGTCGATTATATTCTATCAGATTTTTCCCTGTTGAATACTAATGATAATTTGTTGTATATTATCTTAGTCATAATATTCTTTACTGGGCTAGTTGAGCTCACCCTTTTCCTTTTTGTTCTATTTTTCTTCTCAGGAGGTGAGAACATAGCAGGATCTAGTCGGGGTATGGAGTGATGGTTCTAGATAGATGTTTTAGCTGTCCTCACTATTTCTGTAAAATAGTGTTTGAATAATTATAATGAGGACTTATTTGAGTGTGGATATTGTCTAGAAGACAATATTTGTATTTAAACTCATAGTATGTGTTGTCGTATTTTGCACGACAATTGTATTAGTAAAGTTGTAGTTTGCTTTTTGTACCATGTATTTGGCGACTCAGAATGGGTGTTGTATACCTATTTTGGGGGCGTCACATTTTAGCTCTCGGACCTTGTCATTAGCTAGAATTCTATCATCGTGCTCCTCTTCCCACATTCCCTCCATGCTAGTCTTGTCCTCACGGACAGCTCGGATGTAAGACCCCGAATTTTATGAAATAAAAGTATTCAATTTTTCTTATAATTACTATTCAGTAAATGGTTAAATTGATAAAAGTTAAAGTTAAGGGTGATATATGATTTTTTTTTTCCAAAATACGCAAGTGGTTATAAAATATTCATTGTTGTTGGGGAATATTCGTTTAGTCGTGAAATATTCTTTCTGTCGGGTAATATTCGTACCGCGGCGCAACCATTTGTGGGCCCCATAACAGAATAACTGTCGGATGAAAAAAGCGATAAATTTGAGTTTTTATAAATAACGGCGTAGTTGTTACCGTTAACACTGTTGGAATACCTGGTGGTTAAAATACAGTAATAGGCGTAGTTGCACAGTAGCACACGGTATTGCACAGTATTTTTTTCTATTATTGATTCTTACGTGAGAAGGCACTACTCAATAATTGTTACAGTAATTACTGTTCAATATTTTATTTTATTGATTCAATAATTGCTGCGCTGATATTTTATATTATTATTGCTCAATAATTGTCACTGCACAGTATTTTCCATTATCAGATCAATAAATCATATTATTTGAATAATTTAATTAGATAGCATTATTGGCAATGTCTAGAAAGTTCTGTCAAGGAGAGGTTTGGTCACCTAATTGCGCGCCAGTAAGGAGAAATCCTTATCGGAAAGCCCCCTCTTTCTGGGAACTGCCTGGTTGTCATTATTGTGATTCTGTAATATTATTTGTGAATAATTAATTATTGATCTATATGATAATGAAATATTTATTTGATGTAGATATAAATGATGGATTTATTTATGTGGTTATAAATGAAGGAATTAATATTGAGGTATTTTATCAGTATTTTGTCGGATTGGAGGTATTAAAAGATCAAATCAGTGTTCTTATATTTTATTGTGTGAGTTATAGTTTTTAATCTGATCGTTGGATCGTTGTGATTTTTGGATATTTTATACATATATAAGTTGAGTATATGTTCACAAATTTTGAACCGTTAAAATGAACGAATGATTTGTTATGAATTTTAAGAGGTGACTGATTCGGAAATTAGGTTTATAAATGATTTTGGTGGAAAATTCTAGAAATGGGTGGGCCCCACTTTTGGTTGTTGGGGAAGATGGATGATTTTTGGTGGGTGGAATAGTAGCAGGTAAAGCCATCAGGTAGCAGGTCAAGTCTGCTTCGGCGTGCTAACATTTTCCTATAAATAGAGGGCTAACCTAGAATTGAAAAACACACCAGAATTCATAAGCTTTCTCTCTTTTTCTCTCTAGATTATCGAGTGTATTTTGTGAGTATTTAGATACTTGGTGAGTTGCTATTCATCAGTGCAAGTTTCTTTCAGCGTTATATCCGATATCCAGTCAGAAGTGCTGCATTTTTGAGGTAAGGGATAGTAAGGGGTGTTATATTCTTCTTAAAATGATATTTTCTTCAATATTATTATACCGAAATGTTGGTATGAATTTTTTATTAAATTTGAAACTTTTTGAGTCGGAGTAACTATTCACGTATACGACACTATTCATGTATACGGCACTATTCATGCATATGGTACTATTTACGTATATGACATTATTTATGTATACGGTACTATGTACAAATACGGAGTACTATTCACGAGTTACTATTTATGAGTTACTATTCACGATTACTATTCACGACAAAAATCGGTTTCTTTTTCTAACCAAATTATAGTTGATTTATGAATATTACTCTGGAGATTAAACTGTATATTGATTATATTGTTTTTATTATCATATATAGTATTTTTATAACCCTAATGATGATATTCTCTTTCACTTGAGTGTAAAGATGGGTAGATTATTGGTATGATCATGACTAGGGTTCTCTTTGGCCAGTAGTGGAAAAGTTGAATTGTGACTGGTATGATCATGACCATTGAATTTATAATTGAATATCTTTAGCTTAAGTGCAAAGGTGAATTGATCAATATGGTTATAATTATTGTTTATATAAGTTCT
Source organism: Panax notoginseng (assembly GCA_016801055.1). Lineage (NCBI taxonomy): Eukaryota > Viridiplantae > Streptophyta > Magnoliopsida > Apiales > Araliaceae > Panax > Panax notoginseng. The sequence goes on along the minus strand of CM029014.1, from coordinate 64,269,846 downwards.
AAAATGATTATATATTTCTTTGAGATATGAATATATTTGGCATGTAGTGCAAATATGAACTGTTGAGGAATATCTTTGGCCTATAGTGCAACGATGAATTATTGATGAATATCTTTGGCCCGTAGTGCAAAGATGAATTATTGATAAATATCTTTGGCTCGTAATGCAAAGATGACTTGTTGTTGAATATCTTTGGCCTGTAATGCAAAGATGAGTTGTTGATGAATATCTTTGGCTCGTAATGCAAAGATGACCTGTTATTGAATATCTTTGGCATGTAGTGCAAATATGACTTGTTGATGAATATCTTTGGGCCGTAGTGCAAAGATGAATTTATTAGTATGATTATGAACATGAACTGTGATTTGGTATAACCATGATGTTTGATGTTTCAGGTGATGAAAATTATCTTTGTCCTGGATGAGAAAATGAATTTAGAACTACAATTACGATTATGAGTTATACACGTGATTGTGGACAGGAATTGTTGATTGATGTTACAGGGATAAAACATTGTTGGTGGACTTTTAACGTGGAGAAGATAATAGACTTTATAGTCTATTTGACTCTTCTAATGGATTGCTCGTTCCGCTGCAACTATGGTTGAGAAGTTTTATGATCTACCATATGTTCTAAATCTCTGATTTATTACTGATGAAGGCTATTGATAATTTAATTATCTTTAGTCATGATATTCTTTACTGGGCTAGTTGTGCTAACCCTTTTGCTTCACAAATTCCTTTTCAGGTAATAAGATTGTAGCTGGGTCGAGCGTGGGTAACAAGAGAATAGAACGGTGGTCTCTAGCTGTGGAGTTCTCCCTAAGCAGTATAGAAAAGTTCATTTAATAGTTATATTTGGTGAATCCAATAGGGTAAGGTGTACCCAACGCTGGAAGGGTATTTTACCACTATCATACAAGATGTCTAACGACATACAATCTCGTGTCATCATAAGGCATGGTTGCACACATCCACTTGCGGAGTATATCTACGAGCACTACCTATATAATCTTGGTGTTTGTTTGGAGTATAATTCTCAATTAGAGACAGTGGAGATAATGATATGTCAAGAGAAGACTCACCATTGGGAAGAATATCTTCTCATTTTTCTTTGGGGTCTATTGGGTTAACCAAGAATAATTCTATGGCCATATGATATCTATCATAACCTAGAAGCATGGCCTCCCATGTACGAAGATTTTCTTGAGCACTTTCCAAAGATTCTAATTTTTAAAATAGTTTTTAACTATACCTTTATGTAGGTATCACTGTGAGGTGCTGTCCACTGATGGGACATTTGTCACATTACGGTTGGGACACGAGTCACAGTTTGTATATATTTGTATCAAAACTCACAACATATGTGTTGTTGTATTTTGTACGACAATTATTGTAATAAAGTTATAGTTGTTTTCTGTACCATGTATTTGGCGACTCGGAATGGGTTGGGTAGAATGGACCTATTTTGGGGTTGTCATATTTGGTATCAGAGCTTAGGGATATGGTCTCTGGCAGAGATCAGAAAATAGAACTAGGAGGGGAGAGATGAGTAAATCCTTCGCTAGTGTGTCCTACCTAAGCTTATTTGTTGGTCAGTCATAATATCGGGATATTATGTGATATGTTAATTTATTCAATTAACCCTTGTTTTGAAGGTGTATTCTAGAATGATATCTGAAATACAGGAGATGAGCATTGGAGAAATCATGATGACAGGGAAGATGGAATCTGAAATGAAAGCAAGGTATTCTCAACTCTTTGAAATATCAGGTACATAAATTTCAGGGACGAAATTTCATAAGGAGGGGAGATTATAAGACCCCGAATTTTATGAAATAAAAGTATTCAATTGTTTTTATAATTACTATTCAGTAAATGGTTAAATTGATAAAAGTTAAAGTTAAGGGTGATATATGAATTTTTTTTTCAAAATACGCAAATGGTTATAAAATATTCATTGTTGTCGGGAAATATTCGTTTAGTCGTAGAATATTATTTCTGTCGGGGAATATTCGTACGACGGCGCAGCCATTTGTTGGCCCCATAACAGAATAACTGTCGAATAAATAAAACGACAAATTTGAGTTTTTATAAATAACTGCGTACTTGTTACCGTTAACACTGTTGGAATACCTGGTGGTTAAAATATAGTAATACGCGTAGTTGCACAGTAACACACGGCATTGCACAGTATTTTTTTCAATTATTGATTCTTACGTGAGAAGGCACCACTCAATAATTGTTACAGTAATTACTGTTCAATATTTTATTTTATTGATTCAATAATTGCTACGTTGATATTTTATATTATTATTGCTCAATAATTGTCACTGCACAGTATTTCCCATTATCAGATAAATAATTCATATTATTTGAATAATATTATTAGATAGCATTATTGGTAATGTCTAGAAAGTTCTGTCAAGGAGAGGTTTGGTCACCTAATTGCGCGCCAGTAAGGAGAAATCCTTATCGGAAAGCCCCCTCTTTCTTGGTAACTGCCTGGTTGTCATTATTGTGATTCTGTAATATTATTTGTGAATAATTAATTATTGATCTATATGATAATGAAATATTTATTTGATGTGGATATAAATGATGGATTTATTTATGTGGTTATAAATGAAGAAATTAATGTTGAGGTATTTTATCAGTATTTTGTCGGATTGGAGGTAAAAAAAGATCAAATCAGTGTTCTTACATTTTATTGTGTGAGTTATAATTTTTAATCTGATCGTTGGATATTTGTGATTTTTGGATATGTTATACATATATAAGTTGAGTATATTTTCACAAATTTTAAACCGTTAAAAATGAACGAATGATTTGTTATGAATTTTAAGAGGTGACTGATTCGAAATTAGGTTTATAAATAATTTTGGTGGAAAATTCTAGAAATGGGTGGGCCCCACTTTTGGTTGTTGGGAAAGATGGCTGATTTTTGGTGGGTGGAATAGTGCAGGTAAGGCCATCAGGTAGCAGGTCAAGTCTACTTCGGCGTGCTAACATTTTCCTATAAATAGAGGGCTAACTTAGAATTGAAAAACACACCAGAATTCATAAGTTTTCTATTTTTTTCTCTCTAGATTATCGAGTGTATTTTGTGAGTATTTAGATACTTGGTGAGTTGCTATTCATTTGTGCAAGTTTCCTTCAGTGTTATATCCGATATCCAGTCAGAAGTGTTGCTCTTTTGAGGTAAGGGATAGTAAGGGATAGTAAGGGGTGTTATATTCTTCTTAAAATTATATTTTCTTCAATATCATTATACCGAAATGTTGGTATGAACTTTTTATCAAATTTAAAACTTTTTGAGTCGGAGTTACTATTCACGTATACGACACTATTCATGTATACGACACTATTCATGCATATGACACTATTTACGTATATGATATTATTTATGTATACGGTACTATGTACAAATACGGAGTACTATTCATGAGTTATTATTCATGAGTTAGTATTCACGAGTTACTATTCACGAGTTACTATTCACGGTTACTATTCATGACAAAAATTGGTTTCTTTTTCTAACCAAATTATAGTTGATTTATGAATATTACTCTGGAGATTAAACTATATATTGATTATATTGTTTTTATTATCATATATAACATTTTTATAACCCTAATGATGATATTCTCTTTCACTTGAGTGTAAGGATGGGTAGATTATTGGTATGATCATGACTAGGGTTCTCTTTGGCCAGTAGTGGAAAAGTTGAATTGTGACTGGTATGATCATGACCATTGAATTTATAATTGAATATCTTTAGCTTAAGTGCAAAGGTGAATTGATCAACATGGTTATAATTATTGTTTATATAAGTTCTAAAATGATTATATATTTCTTTGAGATATGAATATATTTGGCCTGTAGTGCAAATATGAACTGTTGAGGAATATCTTTGGCCTGTAGTGCAAAGATGAATTATTGATGAATATCTTTGGCCCGTAGTGCAAAGATGAATTATTGATAAATATCTTTGGCTCGTAATGCAAAGATGACTTGTTGTTGAATATCTTTGGCATGTAGTGTAAAGATGAGTTGTTGATGAATATCTTTGGCTCGTAATGCAAAGATGACCTGTTATTGAATATCTTTGGCATGTAGTTCAAAGATGACTTGTTGATGAATATCTTTGGGCCGTAGTGCAAAGATGAATTTATTAGTATGATTATGAACATGAACTGTGATTTGGTATAACCATGATGTTTGATGTTTCAGGTGATGAAAATTATCTTTGTCACGGATGAGAAAAGGAATTTAGAACTACAATTACGATTATGAGTTATACACGTGATTGTGGACAGGAATTGTTGATTGATGTTACAGGGATAAAACATTGTTGGTGGACTTTTAACGTGGAGAAGATAATAGACTTTATAGTCTATTTGACTCTTCTAATGGATTGTTCGTTCCGCTGCAACTATGGTTGAGAAGTTTTATCATCTACCATATGTTCTAAATCTCTGATTTATTACTGATGAAGGCTATTGATAATTTAATTATCTTTAGTCATGACATTCTTTACTGGGCTAGTTGTGCTCACCCTTTTGCTTCACAATTCCTTTTCAGGTAATAAGAGTGTAGCTGGGTCGAGCAGGGGTAACAAGAGAATAGAACGGTGGTCTCTAGCTGTGGAGTTCTCCCTAAGAAGTATAGAAAAGTTCATTTAATAGTTATATTTGGTGAATCCAATAGGGTAAGGTGTACCCAACGTTGGAAGGGTGTTTTTCCACTATCATACAAGATGTCTAACGACATACAACCTCGTGTCATCATAAGGCAGGGTTGTGCACATTCACTTGCGGAGTATATCTACGAGCACTACCTATATGTGACTTATGTGACTTAAGTTCATTGCTTACTCATTCTTCTTACTTTTTAACATTCATGTTCCTTAATTCAAACTTTTCTTATCAAACTATCATGGTAGAGATAGAAGATAATTGGAGAAGAGATCTTACTTTTCGAAGTCTTGGTAAGTAGCTTCTTCTTCTTTTTCTTACTTTTGGAAGTAACTTATTTTTAACTTAATCTCTCTAACAATTAAGCACTTTATAATAGCTAGATTGTTTGAACAAGTGTTAAATGGCTAGCAAGGCTTCTCTATTTATAGAATTTGCAAAGCTAGGGTAGTTTAGTCATTAATTCAATCCACCTCCTTACTATTCATTACTTGATTAACACAAAACTTATCCTTAGTTGATCATTACTCTTATTACTTGGTCATTACATTAACTTGGTTATTACTTTAACTTGGTCATCATATTAACCATATTAATATGGTTTGCCCCATGGGTCAAACAACTCATGGATTCTAGCTTGGGCTTGAATCAATCTTAATCTTTGGGATTTGCATTAATAAACACTGTAACGGTCAAATTTATTGAGTCGTGATTCTGGGGACAGAATCCTTTTAAGAGGAGAAAGATGTGACGAATGAGATTTTTGTAATGTAATTTTAATATTTATTGAATCAAATAAATATTTTTCAATAAATTAATTATTAGATTAAATAATTAATTGATGAAATTGTGGTAGATTAATTTAATTATATGTGTTATATTTATTAAATTAATGTGGAGAAATTTTGTTATTCGAAGTATGTCATTATGTGAGCTTATTGTATTAAAAGAAATATTTAATAAGCCTAGTGTTATTTTAATTAATTTAATTATTAATTAGATATTTAATAATTTGATATAATTAATTAATGAGAAAATTAATTATATGATTATGTGAATTTATGATAAATTATTATATTTTATTTAAATTAAATTAAATAAGATATTGATTTATTTTATAAAGGAGTGTGACATTATTTAAACTATAGTATAAGAGATTTTATTAAATTAATTGGGTATAAGCTTTTAAATGGTAGCCAAACATGGCCTTAGTGGGAGTTGAGGGAAGTTACCCATGACTGGGTAACTGACCACCAACGCGTCAGTTGTTCCTTATTTAGTTTACGTCTTCTTTTCTTTCTTCTTCATTATTTGCCTAAGTCTAGAAAGCGTAACAGAGAGAGATACAGAGAAAGAGTTGAGAATTCAGAGATTTTTAAGAGGATTGTGAGTCATCTGAGAAGGAATTCATCTTCCATTAATTCTGCGCTTGGGTAACATTTATAAATTAAGCCCGCAAGAGAAATATTACATTTTCCATAACTAGATTTTTATTACATAATCCATTTTACCTTGTCATTCTATCATTACGTATTTCTCGGAAATTCAAAAATAAATCCCGAGCAAATACCGATGAATAGTGTTTTTCGGGAAATTTCTCGGAAAACTTTTATTTTCGTCTTGAAAATTCAAACACTTTAATTCATTCACATAGCTCAAATACTATGACATTCTAACATCAATAGGTTATACAATGACAACCATCTTGATAACACATATAATAGAATTTTATTATTATTTAATTTAATAAAATCATTTTACAATAAGATCCAAATTTCTCGGTCGTTACAAGGTCAAAGTCTAATTTCTCAGGAGTCAAGTTCAAACGTTGAGCACAAGTAGGAGAGATAAAAGAATGGATAGAACCGGTATCTAATAAGGTATAGACTTCGCAAGAATTTATGATTAACTAACCCGTGATATCTTCGTTCGGTTCCTTGTCACGAAAAACGCTCTCTCTTAAACTATCGACTTTATTTTGTCTGTATCTGCCTTTGGTGCCACCGTCCCAGCTGGACTTGACTTCGCTACAAGATAAAATCGAGCTATGTGACCGTCTTTTTCATAACTAAAACATACCTTGGAAGGCTGTGAATAATTTGGAATTATATGTCCCTCCTCTCCGCATCTGTAGCATCTAACCGGCGGTCGTTTTCCTCCCCTAGAATTTGTTACTGGTGCTGGTGCTGGTGCTGGTGCTGCTGCCGATGTCTTCCCGTCATCGTTAAATCTTCTCTTCTTGAAAATTCCACTTAAATCATTTCTTCTATTATCTTGGCCATGATTACCACCGAAATGGCTACCATTTCTGGCATGATAATTTCCTCAACGATGGTTAACATTGTTCCGATGGCCGTTGCCACCGATACGATTATTATCGTGTTATTGGTCGTTAACTTTTGGTTGGGCAGACTCATTATCGCGCTCCAATAACTGAGCCCTATTCACAACATCTAAATATAAACAAAGATTGTGAGAAATGAGGTATTGGCGTATTTCGGGTTTCAAACCTAGCAGAAACATTCGCGTCATTCGCTCCTCGTTGTTTACCAAATGGGATGCAAACCTAGGATAGCTCAGCAAACATAACTTCGTACTGCGACACGGTCATATTATTTTGCTCCATTGCTCATCTCAAAATTTTTAGATGTCATTCTGAAATACTGTCACAAAACAAGGGTTAATTAAAGAAAATGACATACCACATAATACCCCTATATTCTGACCGACCAATAAATAAGCTTAGGTAGGACACACTAGCGAAGGATTTACTCGTCTCTCCCCTCATAGTTCTATTCCCCGATCTCCGCCAGAGACCATATCCCTAAGCTCTGATACCAACTGTGATGCCCCCAAAATAGGTCCATTCCACCCAACCCATTCTAAGTCGCCAAATACATGGAATAGAAAACAATTACAACTTTATTATTATAATTGTCGTGCAAAATACGACAACACATATACTGTGAGTTTAAATACAAATATTGTCTTCTAGACAGTATTCAAACTCAAATAAGTCCTTATTATAATTATTGATACACTATTTTACAAAATAGTGAGGACAACTAAAACAACTATCTTGAACCATCATTCCATACCCCGACTAGTTCCCGCTATATTCTCGCCTCCTGAGAAGAAAAATGGAACAAAAACGAAAAGGGTGAGCTCAACTAGCCCAGTAAAGAATATTATGACTAAGATAATGTACAACAAATTATCCTTAGTCTTCAACAAGAAAAAAAATCTGATAGAATATAATAGACAACAAGCTTTAGATCAACAACTGCAGCGGAAACAACAATTCATTAGAAGAGTTAAGTAGAGAATGAAATCTACTATCATTTATGAATTTGAAAGTCCATCATCGATATTTTATCCCTGTAACATTAATCAATATACATCTTGAATCAAATATTCATCTTTGCACTACGGGCCAAAGATATTCATTTGTATCACTAGTTGGTCATGTTCATCTCAACACCTGTTCATCTTTGCACTACGGGCCAAAGATGTTCATCAAAAAATCATTCATCTTTACACTACAGGCCAAAGATATTCAGTAATATCATCATTTAGGACCGAGGATGATTAAAAATATTTTTAAAGAAACGAATCCAGTGAGAAAAAAGAACAAAGATTAGGGATTCGTACTTTAGACAATCCAAGTTCAAAAATACTCCATAACAAATCATAGTGGAGTACAATTTAAGAATGAAGATCAAAACATGGATACAATCAAAGATAGGAACCATAACATACAACCTTGGACACAGAAAAGAAAATTTAATTTTTTTGTGAATAGTGTCGTATACATAAATAGTGTCGTATACGTGAATAGTACCGTATACATGAATAGTAACCCCGACACAAAAAGGTAGAAATTTCACAAGAAAAATTATCATGCTTCGTGAATAGTACTCGTGAATAGTAACTCGTGAATATTAACTCATGAATAGTAACTCCGACATGAAAAGATAAAATTTTCATAATAAAATTCATATCAATATTCCGGTATAATGATATTGAAAGAAATAATGTCATTTACGAAAAAAATAACATCCATTACCTCAAAAGAATAGTACTTCTGGCTGGAATATCAGATATAACGCTGAAGGAAACTTGTACCGTAGTATCAAAATACTCACAAAAATAAGCTCGATAATATAGAGAGAGAAAACTTCAGTTTCTGGTGTGATTTTCAATTCTAACCTAAGCACCTTATTTATAGAAAAATACTTAGAATACCAAAGTAGAAAATTTAATAAAATAATAATATTTTCAAAAAAATTTCCTACGCACACTTGAAATCTGATTTCAGCATCTTTCACCAACCAGTGGAGCCCACACACAAAACATATTTTTATCATTTAATACAACAAAAATACTCTTCTTCCTCATTTATTCATATATCACACATTCATTGTAAAAATATCACTATTATTATATTATTATAATATAATAATATATTAAATAAATTATTTTATCAGAAAAGATAAAATATCAATTTTTCAACAATTATCACTTTTCTAAAAATTCCTCCATTTATATCCACATAAATAAATATTTTCCTTATCATATAAATCAATAATTAATTAAACATAAATAATATTACAGAATCACAATACTGACAACCAAGCCGTTCCTAGGAAAGAGGGGGCTTTCGAATAAGGATTTCTCCTTACTGGCGCGTAATTAGATAACCGAACATCTCCTTAGACAGAACTTTCAAGATATTACCAATAATGTTATCTAATAATATTATTAAAATAATATGATTTATTGATATGATAATGAAAATACTGTGCAGTGACAATTATTGAAACAACAATAATATAAAATATCAACGTAGCAATTATTGAATCAATAAAATAAAATATTGAACAGTAATTACTGTAACAATTATTGAGTAGTGCCTTCTTACGTAAGAATCAATAATTTGTGCAATACAGTGCGCTACTGTGCAACACCGCGTATTATTGTGTTTAACTACCGGGTATTTCAACAGTGTTAACGGTAACAACTACGCCGTTATTTATAAAAACTCATACTTGTTATTTTCTTCGTCCAATCGCTTTCCGTTATGGGGCCAACACAAGGTTACGACGTCGTACGAATATTTTCCGATAGTAAGAATATTCCACGACCAAACGAATATTTCCCGACAACAAGAATATTTTATAACCACTTACTTATTGAAAATATTTACGCATTTTACCCATAACTAACTACATTAATCAAATCAATCCCTTACTATTTCAAAAAAAATAATTAGAGAAATTAAATCTATATTTATAAAAAGTTGGGGTCTTACAATGGGCCAATGAGAACTTTTATCATTTGTAACATTACAAGTCATGATTATACCGAATTATTCCTTGTCATAATTATACCAATCAACAGTCCATCTATACACTACGGTCAAAGATGACTTTTATCACAATATAAGCATGAGTATGATGACAATGATATAAGAATTCGATCAAACGAGATCAAGGATAAATATTAAAAACATTAAATTTATTCAGAGTTTAAAAATATCCAAATTGTCAACATGATACTGCTTTGTGGAGTAAAATTCAAGAATAATATTCATGTATCAAAAATAATCTTGGATAGAAAAGAAATCAATTTTTATCGTGAATAGTTCTCCGGGTGAATAGTATCTGAGTGAATAGTACCCCTGCATAAAAAGTGTCCCAAATACCCGAGTAAATAATATTCGAGTGAATAATAATCGGGTGAATAGTAACCTGTGAATAGTAACTCATGAGTAGTACCCCAACATGAAAAGTGTCCCGAATACCCGAGTGAATAATATTCTAGTGAATAGTAACTGGGTGAATAGTAATTCGTGAATAGTACCCCAAGTAAAAATATTAATATTTAATAAGAAAGTTCAGATCAATATTCTAATGAAATGATACTGGATGAAGCGCAAAACTTCAAGGATATCCCACTAATTTCAGGGATTATAGAAGCAATACTTACCGTAGTAAGTTTAGATTTAAGAATATAAAAAGAAATAATATACGAAACTGCAAATGGATTTTCACCTGTCATACGGTTCATAATTTGCGTAGACAGGTTATTCTGACATATTAAAGGATGAATACGAAAAATAGTATTCCTTATGAATAGAAAAGAAATAATACCCCTTACGAATACAATAAATAATATCCCTTACGAACACAACAAATAATACCCCTTACGAATACAACAAATAATATCCCTTACAAACACAACAAATAATATCCCTTACGAACACAACAAATAATATCCCTTACCTTAGTAGAAGATTGGATACTGCAATATAAAGTTGTAGAATACTATTCTTCTTTCTCTCTATAGTTTCTCTCTCTATAGCTTCTCTTGTGAGTCTCAGTGAATTGGTGAGAATGAAAGAAGAATTAAGCTTCTATTTATAGGAAAAATGACTAAATAGTAACTAATTCACGAACGGTCCAGATTAATTTACTATTAGAACGTACGGTCCATATTAATTACTATTAAAACCCCAACCGACGGTCCATATTGATTACTTTTAAAACTACCACCGACGGTCCAGATTGATTACTTTTAAAACCACCACTGACGGTCTAGATTGATTACATTTAAAACCACCATCGACGGTCCAGATTGATTTACTATTAAAACCACCACCGACGGTCCATATTGATTTACTATTAAAACCACCATCGAAGGTCCAGATTGATTTACTATTAAAACCACCACCGACGGTCCATATTGATTTACTATTAAAACCACCACCAATGGTCCAGATTGATTTAACTTATTATACTTTAGTACTCCAAAAGTTTTCCAAGTTTGCATTATTCCTCTCTAACTTTTGTAATTCACTTATCTTCAATAAACACATTCTTAATACTTCAACAATTATTCATCATTAATATTATAACTCATAATATTTAACAACCAGATCATTCCCAGGAAAGAGGGGGCTTTCTGATAAGTATTTCTCCCTATTGGCTCGCAATTAGGTGACCAAACCTCTCCTCGACAGAATTTTCTAGACATCGTCAATATTGCAAATAAAATATGAATAACTTTATTGTCTCAATTATTGATTTAATAATATAAAATATTATGCAGATGATACTATGACAATAATTGAATCACATAACGTGAGATGCTATGCAACAATCACTGTAGCAATAATTGAGTAAACTGAGTGGCTTCTTACGTAAGCATCAATAATCAATACCGTATGGTACTATACAACCACGCGTATTACTGCATTTTTACCATCGGGTATCTCAACAGTTTAACGGTAAACTTTCGCTGTTATTTTTATAAAAAGTTATTTTTGTCTTTTTCTAACTACGACAATACTTCCGTTGTGGAGTTCACCAATGATTGTGTCATCGTACGAATATTTTCTGTTAAAACGAATATTCCCTGACCAATCGAATATTCCCCGACACAACGAATATTTTATATCAACTTGCTTACTTTGTAAAATTTTTAAATATCACCCTTAACTTTAACATTTTTATCAATTTAACCATTTACTAAATAGAATCATAATTATAAAAAAATTGAATACTTTCATTTCATAAAATTTGGGATCTTACAATCTCCCCTCCTTATGAAATTTTGCCTTCAAAATTTACGTGCCTTGTAGTTCAAAGAGATGAAAATACCTTACTTTCTTTTCGGATTGTACCTTCCCGGTTATTTCCTCTATATCATGATTTTTCCATTGCTCATCTCCTGTATTTCAGATATCATCATATCATAATTTGTCAACTTATCAAGTAAAAAATTTCAGCTTAGGTAAGTCACACACTAGCGAAGTATATTACTCGTCTCTCCCCTCCTAGTTCTAGACTCATATCTCTGTTAGCGACCATATCCCTAAGCTCTGATACCATTTGTGATGCCCCCATAATAGGTCCACACTATGACGCCCCCAAATTTAGGTACTTAAAACCCGAACTCGGTGCTTCACGATATCATTTCTATGAGCGGAATAATACTAATAATAATAACAATAATATAAATATCAAACTAAATTTACATATCAGAGTCTAAATCCCAGGTACGCGACCTTTGAACATTCATTACATGATAATTAATAGACACCATTGTCTTAATAACGTCTAACTATTATATAAAATATCATAAATCTTATTATGTTTGCTTTCCTTTTCCTTTGTTTCTACATGATCCTTCAGGTTGATCACGATTGGCTGAAAATATTTAAATTAAGTAAGGATGAGCATTTGGGTGCCCATCAAGTAATAGCAACAATAAATATTAGCTGAAAGGATTAAATATTTTCTTTGAATGACACTTCTACAACGAATCAACAGTTGTGAAGTAAGCTGAACCAATAATAACAACATATCAATTCTATATCAATTTTTTTTTTGAAACTACGTACTGACTATAACTGGAGATCAGTCGACACTATGAACATTGTTTTCTATTTTTAAAAAGGTTAATCAAAAGTTCATCTGTAAACCGTCATAACTTACAGGCACAGGGGGTGATCAGCTCGTTATACCATGTATTGATCAATACTACATTCAAGAACGAGATTATCGTTCATCTTATCCGCCTTTGGCGCACAAAAGTTTTTGCATAATCGGGATGTTCATACTTAGTCGGGAATTCAAACAAAAATAATTTGGTTGGATACAATAAAATTCTATCTTGTTTAATAATATTTTTAAGTTTATGTATAGCTGAATCAAATAGCTTAGACGACTTTTAAGTCAATGTATACATACTAGAAATCAATAAGTATGTATCAACATGTGATTAAATACAATGATTATTCAAGTGAGGACACTTGTCTAACCATATTTAGAAATTAACGAACAGAATAAATATCTGAATTGTACAATAGTACTGTATTGATAAACAATGATCGGATAATTTAAGAACTTGTACGAATACAAAAGATTGGATACATAATCGATAATAATAGAGTTAATAATCTGGCACAATAATAATATAATTATAATACTTTCTTACTCATGTGCATTGCATACAGGAAATGCAAAGTTAGGATACTTTCCTGAGTTGCTGCTTATAATAATGCAACTTAATTTTATCTTTTATATCAAGACCTATCATTAATAAGATCATTCGTTCGATTAGAATAATATATCATATCACATAGTACTGCTATTTGCAGTCAGCACATAACCTAATCACATAGTCATATATGTTTAGCAGTTATTTGATCATAAACAAACACGTATCTAGTCTAATTATCTAACTCCGGATCAATTTTTGAAATATTTCGGTGTACCGACGGCTTTATCGGGTAAATATCGAGTCCAAGACTCTATTCTATAGTTCAATATTACATTAGATATTTTAAATATCAGTCGAATTATTTTTCATAACCTTATAATAATTATTATAATGTATCATTATTTTTCAAACACTAGAATCATTTTTAAATAAATAATTTTATATCATTAATATTAAATTATTAATGAAACCATCGTCAAAATATTAAAGTTATTTATAATAACTCAAAATAATTTTAAAACATTTTTATTACCCTTAAATGATTTTTAAAACATTTAAAATTATTTTTAAATAATTATCATTAATATTTAAATATTAGTGTACTATTTATCAAAATATTAAAAGTCATTAATTATAACTTGAAATATTTGTAATTCATTTATTTCCTTTTTAAATGATTTTTAAATCAATAAAACTAATTTTAATTTATTTATTTAATATTATTATTAAATAACTCTAATATCATTTGTTAATAAAATTTGCCTTTAAATATTAAAAGTTATATTTTATAACTTAAAATATTTTTAAACTATTTATTTTCATTTAAAATAATTTTTATAATATTAAATTTATTTTTAAATTAATTTATTTAATATAATTATTAAATAAATTTAATATCATTAATGTGACGCCCCCAAAAATAGGTATACATCACCCATCTTGGGTCGTCAGATACATAGTACAGACTACAAATACAACTTACTAATACAACTATCGTGTACAATACGACAAAACATAAACTGTGAGTTTGAATACAAATATTATCTTCTAGAGAGTATTCATACTCAAAAGGAGTCCTCATTATATTTATTAACACACTATTACATAGAATAGTGAGGACTACTAACTAATACTATCATTCGGACCATCATTCCGTTTTCCGACTTGCCCCAGCTACGTTCTCATTTCCTGAAGAGAACAGTGAAAGAAAGGGTGAGCTCAACTAGCCCAGTAAGAAATATTATGACTAAGATAATGCAGAATAAATTATCATTAGCCTTCAATAGTGTTACACTGATAAAATATAATAGACATCAAGTTTAATTGCAGCGGAACAAGCAATCCATTAAAAGAGTCAAGTACAAAATAAACTCTACTATCTTTTATGATTTAAAAGGTTTTTCAACACTGTTATCGCTGGGACTCAGCTTAATAAAATAATCCACATCATCGAATCACCCCTGCACTACAGCCAAGGATATTCGTGTATTCATTGATGGTCATGATCATGCCAACAACTGTCCATCAATGCACTACGGGCCAATGAGGACTTTTACTGCATCATTTGTAACATTACGGTCATAATTATACCGAATAATCCCTGGTCATAATCATACCAAGTCCATCAATACACTACATGCCACAGATGACTTTTAACATTTTATAAACATGAGGATGATGACAATGATATAAGAATTCAATAAAACAAGTTTAAGAATTAATTTATCTAAGAATTAACAACGTCCAAATTGTCAACATGATACTGCTTTGTGGAGTAAAATTCAAGAATGCTTAGAAGAATATTTTCATGAAAAGATACTGGATGAACCGCAATTATCAAGGATATTCCACAAATTTCATGGAGTATAGAAATCAAAAATTAACCAACTGAGTATAATAAAGAATGGAATAACAAAAGAAATCACCATGCATGCGATAGACCGCATAGGCAGGTTATTCTAACAGAATAATAAACAATGGAAGCAGGTCTGGCGTAAACGCATAGACAGGATAATCCGACAGAATAATAAATAATGGAACCAGGTCCGGCGTAAACGCACAGACAGGATATTCCGACAGAATAATAAATAACGGAACCAGGTCCGGTGTAAAACACACAGAAAGGATGTTCCACCAGAATAATAATAAAAATGGAACCAGGTCCGGTGTAAAACACACAGATAGGATGTTCCAACAGAATAATAGAAGAATATCACCAAGTATAGGGTAGACCGCGTATACAGGTTATTCCAACAGAATAATAAGAAATGGAATAACAACAGTTCTCTTCATGAATAAGAAAGAATAACACCCCTTACCGTTTTAAAGAAGAGCTGAAATAAGGAAGTAGTTAAGTAGCAGAATAGTCTTCTTCTCTCTCTCTATAGTTTCTCTCTATAGTTTCTCTCTCTAGAGTTCAGTGAATTCGTAAGAAATAATGAAGGAATGAGCTGCTATTTATAGAAAAATAGAATGCATAGTAACTAATCCATGAACGGTCCAGATTGATTACTTTAATCTGACGGTCCATATTTAAAGAAAAATCTTTTTAATAAAATATAATATATTC
The DNA here is from genome assembly GCA_016801055.1 of Panax notoginseng. NCBI lineage: Eukaryota > Viridiplantae > Streptophyta > Magnoliopsida > Apiales > Araliaceae > Panax > Panax notoginseng. The sequence continues at coordinate 64,253,575 of CM029014.1, read as the reverse complement.
TATTTATAGAATAACTTTAATAAAGTATTCTGTTTTATATAAAAAGATGTTTCTATTTTATTACGTTAATAATACGAATAAAACAAAACCTCATTATCGCTAAATAATTCATATTATTAACTGACAATAATTGAATCAAACTGAGTGACTTCTCACATAAGCATTTATAATCAATACCGTGTGTTACTATGCAACCACACGTATTACTGTACTTTTACTACCGAGTAGTTCAACAGTAACAATGGTAAAACTTCCGCCGTGATTTTTAATAAAATATTTTTGTCGTTTTCTCAATCCGACAATAATTCCGTTGTGGGGTCCACCAATGATTGTGCCGTTGTACGAATATTTCATGTTAAAACGAATATTCCCCGACCAATCGAATATTATATAACAACTTGCGTACTTTGCAAAATTTATAAATATTACCCACAACTATAACATTATATCAAATTAACTCCATAATATTCAAAAATGATATTTATAGAAAATTCATCTTTATTTATAAAAGTTGGGGTCTTACAACCTCCCCTTCTTATGAAATTTCGCCCTCGAAATTAGGATACGTACTTGGTATGTCGAAGAGGTAAGGATACCTTGATTTCATTTCAGATTCTAACTCCCAAGTCATTTCCTCAACATCGTGGTTTCTCCACAAAACTTTGACTTGAGGTATAACCTTGGAGCGTAGAATATGTTCCTTCTTATCCAATATTTGAACAGGAACTTCTTCATACGTCAAATCCTCCGCTATTTCATCCGGTTCTAACTCAATAATGTGGTTCGGGTCTTTCACATATTTACGTAACATGGATATGTGAAAAACGTTATGAACACGAGACATACTTGGCGGTAAAGCGAGTCTATAAGCCACAGTTCCTACTCGATCAAGGATTAAAAATGGACCGATGAATCGAGGATTGAGCTTTCATCTCTTTCCAAATCTCGTAACTTCTTTCCATGGAGCAACACGTAAGAACACATGATCTCCTATATCAAATTCCACGTTCTTTTGATAAAGTTCAGCATAACTCTTTTGTCGATCTTGCGAGGTTTTTATACGTTGTCGAATCGTTTGAATCTTTTCTGTAGTCATACGTACCAACTCCGGTCCCAACAACGTTGCTTCCCCCACCTCATCCCAGCATACTGGAGAACGACATTTTCTTCCATACAATGCTTCGAATGGAGCCATGCCAATACTTGTTTGATAACTATTGTTGTAGAAAAACTCCACCAATGGTAAGAACTTGTCCCAACTTCCCTTGAAATCAAGGACACAGAGTCTTAATAAATCTTCTAGAGTTTGAATAGTCCTCTCTGATTGTCCGTCCGTCTGAGGATGATATGCCGAACTAAATCGTAAATCTGTGCCCATAGCTTTTTGTAAACTAACCCAAAATCGTGAAGTGAATCTTGGGTCTCGATCAGAAACTATGGATACTGGCATACCATGCAGTCTTACAATCTCGTTTATGTACATACGAGCAAGACGTTCAAGTGTATAAGTTTCTCGTATCGGTAAGAAATGAGCAGACTTGGTCAATCTATCAACAATGACCCAAATCGCATCAATACCTTGAGAAACCCTAGGAAGACCGGTAACGAAATCCATGGTAATGTGCTCCCACTTCCATTTTGGAATTTCAAGTGGTTGCAATGGACCTTTTGGTACTTGATGTTCCGCTTTGACTCGTTGACAAGTTAAACACCTTGAGATAAACAGCGCTATCTCTCTCTTCATATTGCTCCACCAAAATGTATGACGAAGATCATGATACATTTTGGTACTTCCAGGATGGATTGCAAACGGTGTGTTGTGCGCCTCCATCATGATTTCATACTTTAAATCAGGGTTGTTAGGAACACAAAGTCTGGAGTTGACTCGAAGTATTCCTTCTTCATCGATTTTTGCTTCCGGCATAGCACCTTCTTACACTTTCTTCCTCATACGCATCAGCTCCAGGTCTGTAGCTTGAGCAACTTTAACTCTATTGATTAAAGTTGGTTCTACTCGTATATTCGCCATCATCACATGGGTTCCTGGAGTCTTTAACTCTATCTCCATCCTTTGCAAGTCACACAAAATGGGTCTTTGTGTTGACAATATCGCACTCGTACTTGCATGTGATCTTCTACTCAATGCATCAGCTACCACGTTCGCTTTTCCAGGTTGGTATTGAATGGTATGATCATAATCTTTCAACAGTTCAAGCCAACGTCGTTGTCGCATGTTGAGTTCCTTTTGAGTGAAGAAATATTTGAGGCTTTTATGATCCGTAAAGATCTCCACCTTCTCCCCATACAAGTAATGCCTCCAAATTTTAAGTGCAAGGACAATAGCTGCCAACTCTAGATCATGAGTAGGATAATTTCTCTCATATTCCTTGAGTTGTCTTGATGCATAGGCTATAACTTTTCCATGTTGCATGAGAACGCATCCCAACCCTTTGCTCGAAGCATCACTGTAGATGACAAATCCCTCTGATCCAGATGGTATTGTTAGAACAGGTGCTGAAATGAGTCTCCTCTTGAGTTCTTGAAAACTCTTCTCACATTCTTCGCTCCAACCGAACTTTGCATCTTTCCGAGTCAGCTGAGTTAATGGAGTAGCGATTCGAGAAAATCCTTCCATGAATCTCCGATAATAACCAGCTAAACCAAGAAAGCTACGTACTTCGGTCATTGATTTAGGTTGCTCCCAGCGTTGAATAGCTTCAATCTTTGCCGGGTCAACAGATATTCCACGACTTGATACTACGTGCCCAAGGAATGGTACCTCCTCCAGCCAGAACTCGCACTTCTTTAACTTGGCATAAAGCTTGTATTCACGAAGTTTTTAGAGTACCAGCCTCAAGTGTTGCTCATGATCTTCACGGCTTTTAGAATAAATAAGGATGTCATCAATAAAGACGACCACAAAGTGATCCAAATATTCCTTGAATACCCGGTTCATCATATCCATGAAGGCAGCAGGAGCATTAGTCAATCCAAAGGACATGACTAGGAATTCATAATGCCCGTACCGAGTTCTGAAAGCCGTCTTTGGAATATCCTCAGTTCTAACCTTCAGCTGATGATATCCAGAACGAAGATCGATCTTTGAAAAGAATTGTGCTCCTTGCAACTGGTCAAACAGGTCATCAATACGTGGCAATGGGTACCTATTTTGGATGGTGACATGATTTAACTCCCGATAATCAATACAAAGTCGCATACTTCCATCTTTCTTCTTCACGAATAGCACAGGAGCACCCCAAGGAGAAGTACTAGGACGAATAAAGCCAATGTCTAACAATTCCTGCAGTTGGATCTTTAACTCCTGAAGTTCAATAGGAGCCATTCGATATGGGGCTTTGGAAATGGGTTTTTTACCGGGTTCAAGGTCGATAAAAAATTCAATTTTACGCTCTGGGGATAGGCCAGGAAGTTCTTCAAGGAATACGTCAGGGAATTTATTAACAATAGAAATATCATTCAAAACTGACGTATTTTTGTTTAGATCCGTGACATGAGCTAAGAAAGCTTGACATCCATTTTTCAATAAACGAATAGCTTTATGGCTTGAGATGACAGCGATTGATTTTAATGGTTTGGTTGCTTGAATTCGCATAATAGGTCGATTAAGAATATGAAAGCTAACAACCTTACGAAAACAATTAATTTTTGCATGATGAGTAGTTAACCAATCAATCCCTAGAATCACGTCAAATGCAAGTATTTTTAATGAAATCAGATCGACAGGTAATGTGTGGGTACCAACTTGAATTAAACAAGACTTATAAACCGTGGATGTAATGAAGGTTTCTCCCAATGGAGTTTCAACAGATAAATCAAAGTCTAATTTCCCCGGAGTCAAATTTAATCAATGAGCGCAAGTAGGAGAAATAAAAGAATGGGTAGAACCGGTATCAAATAAAGTATAGACTTCATTAGAGTTTATGATAAGCTTACCCGTGATGACGTCATTCGGGTTCCTTGCTTTCTGGGAGGTCACAACAAACGCTCTCCCTTGCACTACCAGTTTGGACTTTTCTGGGACGGCCTTTGGTGTCTCCATCTTGGCTGAACTTATTTTTGGTAAACGACAAAATCGAGCTAAATGACCTTCTCTTCCACAATTATAACATGCTTTAAACGGCATCGCGCATTTTGGACTGATGTGCCCCTCCCATCCGCATTTGAAACATATGATAGGTGGTCGTTCTCCTTCCTTAACAACGGGTGCTGGTGCTGACGTCTTTCCATCATTGTTGAATCTCCTCTTCTTGAAATGACCATTCTTATTATTTTGGCCCTGATTACCACCGAAGTGGTTACCATTTCTGGCCTGTTGATTCCCTCCACGCTTGTTGTCACCGCTTTGATGGCTGCTCTCATTGGTATTATCATTTTGCCGACTGCTCTCTTTTGGTTGCGTTGACTCGTTATCGCGCTCCACTAACTGAGCCCTATTCACAACATCTGAATACAAACATAATTTATGAGAAATAAGATGTTGACGTATCTCAGGTTTCAAACCTCGCAAAAACATTCGCGTCATTCGCTCTTCATTATCCACCAAGTGGGACAGAAACCGGGACAACTCAGCAAATTTAGCCTCATACTGCGACACGGTCATATTATTCTGCTCCAATTTGATGAACTCCACCTCCTTCATGTGACGAATACTTTCGGAAAAGTATTTGTCATTGAACAGCTCTTGGAACTTCTCCCAAGACATCTTCAGTGCGGCAGGTTGAGTACGCTTAATCGATTCCCACCAGTAATCTGCCTCTCCTCGCAACATAAAGGCGGCAAAGGGAATCTTTTGCTCCTCGGAGCATCCCAAGACATCAAATATCTTGGTAATCTGCTTTATCCATGTTTCCGCTATAAGTGGTTTTGGCTCTCCCTTAAACTCTGGTGGTCCCAGCTCCTTGAACTATTTAGCAGTGACCGTCCGAGAGTTTTCAGTGTTTCCACCTATATTTTGGACAGGAGCCGCTCTCGCCTGCTGTTGCATGAACTGCATAAAGTTTCTGAACATTTCATCATTCATCATCTGGTCAGTGTTGTTGTTTGCATGAGGATTGTCACCTTCCTGATGCACATTATCCTGATTATTGATATGTGGTGAATCAACAGTCATCTGTGCTCCATTGCTATTCTCAACATTCTCAGATGCCATTTTTAGATACTGCCACAAAATTAAAGTTAATTGATATGTCATATATTATCCTTATATTATGACCGACCAATTAAATACCATACAAATAAACTTAGGTAGGTCATACTAGCGAAGGAATTCCCCGTCTCTCCCCTCCTAGTTCTATTCTCACATCTTAGCCAGGGATCATATCCCTAAGCTCTGATACCAACTGTGACGCCCCCAAAAATAGGTATACATCACCCATCTTGGGTCGTCAGATACATAGTACAGACTACAAATACAACTTACTAATACAACTGTCGTGTACAATACAACAAAACATAAACTGTGAGTTTGAATACAAATATTATCTTCTAGAGAGTATTCATACTCAAAAGGAGTCCTCATTACATTTATTAACACACTATTACATAGAATAGTGAGGACTACTAACAAATACTATCATTCGGACCATCATTCTATTTCCCGACTTGCCCCAGCTATGTTCTCATTTCCTGAAGAGAACAGTGAAAGAAAGGGTGTGCTCAACTAGCCCAGTAAGAAATATTATGACTAAGATAATGCAGAATAAATTATCATTAGCCTTCAACAGTGTTACACTGATAAAATATAATAGACATCAAGTTTAACTGCAGCGGAACCAACAATCCATTAAAAGAGTCAAGTAGAAAATAAACTCTACTATCTTTTATGATTTAAAAGGTTTTTTAACACTGTTATCGCTGGGACTCAGCTTAATAAAATAATTCACATCATCGAATCACCCCTGCACTACGGCCAAGGATATTCGTGTATTCATTAATGGTCATGATCATGCCAACAACTGTCCATCAATGCACTACGGGCCAATGAGGACTTTTACCACATCATTTATAACATTACGGTCATGATTATACCGAATAATCCCTGGTCATAATCATACCAAGTCCATCTATGCACTACAGGCCACAGATGACTTTTAACATTTTATAAATATGAGGATGATGACAATGATATAAGAATTCAATAAAACAAGTTCAAGAATTAATTTATCCAAGAATTAACAACGTCCAAATTGTCAACATGATACTGCTTTGTGGAGTAAAATTCAAGAATACTTAGAAGAATATTTTCATGAAAAGATACTGGATGAACCGCAATTATCAAGGATATTCCACTAAGTTCATGGAGTATAGAAGTCAAAACTTAACCAACTGAGTATAATAAAGAATGGAATAACAAAAGAAATCACCAGGCATGCGATAGACCGCACAGACAGGTTATTCCAACAGAATAATAAATAATGGAACCAGGTCTGGCGTAAACGCACAGACAAGATAATCCGACAGAATAATAAATAATGAAACCAGGTCTGGCGTAAACGCACAGACAGGATATTCCGACAGAATATTAAACAATGGAACCAGGTCCGGTGTAAAACACACAGACAGGATATTCCAACAGAATAATAACAGAATGGAACCAGATTCGGTGTAAAACACACAGACAGTATGTTCCAACAGAATAATAATAAAAACGAAACCAGGTCTGGTGTAAAACACACAAACAGGATGTTCCAACAGAATAACAGAAGAATGTCACCAAGTATAGGGTAGACCGCGTATACAGGTTATTCCAACAGAATAATAAGAAATGAAATAACAACAGTTCTCTTCATGAATAAGAAAGAATAACACCCCTTACCGTTTTAAAGAAGAGCTGAAATAAGGAAGTAGTTAAGTAGCAGAATACTCTTCTTCTCTCTCTCTCTATAGTTTCTCTCTATAGTTTCTCTCTATAGTTTCTCTCTCTAGAGTTCAGTGAATTCGTAAGAAATAATGAAGAAATGAGCTGCTATTTATAGAAAAATAGAATGCATAGTAACTAATCCATGAATGGTCCAGATTGATTACTTTAATCTGACGGTCTATGTTTAAAGAAAAATTATTTAAATAAAATATAATATATTCTATTTATAGAATAACTTTCATAAAGTATTCTGTTTTATATAAAAAGATGTTTCTGTTTTATTACGTTAATAATACGAATAAAACAAAACGTCATTATCGCTAAATAATTCATATTATTAACTGACAATAATTGAATCAAACTGAGTGACTTCTCACATAAGCATTTATAATCAATACCGTGTGTTACTATGCAACCACACGTATTACTGTACTTTTACTACCGAGTAGTTCAACAGTAACAATGGTAAAACTTCCGTCGTTATTTTTAATAAAATATTTTTGTCGTTTTCTCAATCCGACAATAATTTCGTTGTGGGGTCTACCAATGATTGTGCCGTTGTACGAATATTCCCTGTTAAAACGAATATTCCTCGACCAATCAAATATTATATAACAACTTGCGTACTTTACAAAATTTATAAATATTACCCACAACTATAACATTATATCAAATTAACTCCATAATATTCAAAAATGATATTTATAGAAAATTCATCATTATTTATAAAAGTTGGGGTCTTACAACCTCCCCTTCTTATGAAATTTCGCCCTCGAAATTAGGATACGTACATGGTATGTCGAAGAGGTAAGGATACCTTGATTTCATTTCAGATTCTAACTCCCAAGTCATTTCCTCAACATCGTGGTTTCTCTACAAAACTTTGACTTGAGGTATAACTTTGGAGCGTAGAATATGTTCCTTCTTATCCAAGATTTGAACAGGAACTTCTTCATACGTCAAATCCTCCACTATTTCGTCCGGTTCTAACTCAATAATGTGGTTCAGGTCTTCCACATATTTACGTAACATGGATATGTGAAAAACGTTATGAACACGAGACATACTTGGTGGTAAAGCGAGTCTATAAGCCACAGTTCCTACTCGATCGAGGATTAAAAATGGACCGATGAATCGAGGATTGAGCTTTCCTCTCTTTCCAAATCTCGTAACTCCTTTCCATGGAGCAACACGTAAGAACACATGATCTAAGCCTTCGAAGGAACTGTCAGAGTTGTTCTTCATTTCTAGGTTACCCAAAGAACAGTTCGACTGTCCACTTTTGGGCTTCTACAACTTGTTGTTCGTGTAGTGTTTTTGTGATCTAAAAGTTTCAGTGTGTAGATAACATGACAAGGAAGAGATCCATCACTTAAACGCACCATAACAACATCACATGCAAGAGATATTGGCCAGTCAATGTAGTGGTCAGAAACTGCTTATAAAGATTTTTGGGTTACCCAGAAACTTCATCCGGTAGTTTCGTCCACACCACTTTGACCACTGATTACTTTGATTCTGAGAACGATCTAAAGATTCTAGAGGCATGATCATATAGCCTATACGTCAAAGAACAACATTAAAATAATAACAAAGTTTAAAACTTAAACACAAGCAAGATCAAAACGCATGAACAAGCTGTCAGAACGTTCTGGGCACGTTCTGGGTTACCAAGAAACGTTCGGTCAACGTGGTTTGACCACATATATCTAACAATCTGTATATGATCTGGACTTGATTCAAGTTCTAGATCCAAGATCTCATAGCATACTACATGTTCAAACATTAAAAACACAAAAATCATTAACATCTAGAGATCTACAAGACCTGACATTTGGTTGTCAGTCAACATAAATTTTTTTTTTCCAAATTTTTAAAATCATCAAATTCGAGCCTATAGATGTTATGGATCTAACATCTATCAACCCAGATCATCAATATACACTATAAACAACATGTTTTAACACTCAATCATAACTTTTAACATAGGAAGCAAGATCAGATTTTTGGTTTAGGTTTTATACCATGATGAACGATTTCTGATTCTTGGCTACTAATTTGGTTATGGGTGTTAGTGGGGCTTGATTTGGGGACTGAAATACCTTAGGATTTCGTGGGTTTTAGAGAGAGAATGTCTAGGTTGAGTATTTGTGCAAAAATGAACAAAATGAGGAGCTTTCTCTCTCTAGATCTATTTATATAATTTAGATGCAATGAATCTAACTTGCAAGGTGTCAAAAGAGATAAGATTTGGCTAGGATTTTGAGCACATGGGAGATCTTACATGGTGAGTCATTAGATCTAGCAAGATTTCTTAGCTTAAAGTATAAGAAAAGGGTAATTTAGACTTTTAGCAAATTTAATGGCACTTTTGTAAATTGTCAAACCCTTAGGGTATTACCCTTAGGGTTTAACCCTTACGGTTTAACCCTAAGGTTTTTTCAAAAATTGAATTTCTAGAATTTGGCAATTAGAGCTAAAATAAAATAAAAATAAAATTAGTTTCCTAAAAATGAAATTTAGAATTTACTAATTATAATTAGTTTTCTAATTACATTACTTGAACATTTAGGGTTTAAGATCCCATAATTAGCATTAAGAATAATAATTAGCAATTAGGGTTGCATTTTAGCAAATTAGGGTTACTAATTTAGAAATTAGGGTTTTCAAATATTAATTAGGGTTTTATCTAATTAATATTAAATCTAATAATACACAACATAAATCATGTAACACCATTACTACACAGTCTTGAACTCATAATTGAGTTTCAAAATAGGGTTTAACAAATTAATATTAGGGTTTTGACATTATACACCATAATTAACCAACCATTATCAATACGTACATTGAGTACATCTTTATAGCATTGAAAAATTATATTATATTTAATATAATATTATTATTCTCAATCATTGATCAAAATCCAGAATTAAAGTTGGATTCCATATCTGATTTTTCTTGCATATATAACATTATTAATTAAATTAAAATAATTAACTTTAAATAATCTGAACAAACATTCTTATAATAAAATAGTAATTATAATAATTCCAATAATCATTTCATATATTATTTAAATAATATATAATCATATTTTCATAAAAATCATTTCCACTATAAAATTAATTATTATAAGAATATACTTTATAATGGTCAATAATTCAAAAATAAAATTATTTGTAATTATTCATGTAATAAATATATTTTTATTTATCACATAAATATACATACGCATTACCTGGCACATATTCTCACCTTTAAAATAAAAAAAGTTTTATATGCAAAATTTCTTATTTATTTAAATAGAAAATATAGGGTTATTACATTCACCCTCACTTATATAGATTCCGTCCTCGGAATCACCGTTTTAAAACTCATACATATAAGGATACATAGCATACGCAGTTATTGCAAGTAGATCTTGATCATAATTGATCGAACTAATCTTTAACTATTTAGCATAAAGCTAGTCTATCTGATTATACGGAATTTTGATTTCTAAAAGAACTCAAATTCCTCCCTCAAAATTTCTTTATAAAATAATTTACTATATATAAGGAAATCATATATATACAAAAATAAAAGTTATATGAATAATACCCAGAGTGCCATCACCAGCTGCCATGGTATCTTGGACCGTCATGGTGAAGACTCGCGCGGTTGGTTTGTTTGATGACGTTGGTCCAGTGATCGCCAGAGTTCCACTGCCTTTCCCCGTGGTTATACTCCCTGCCTCTATTCTCCTTTTCGGACAATCCTTCACCTTATGCTCCATAGACCCACACAGAAAACACCCATTGTTCATCCTTGGTTTGGGGCAGTTGGGAGAGATATGGCCCTCCTGCCCGCACTTGTAACATACAAACTTTCCCTTGAGGCACTCACATGTATGGTTCTTCTCACAATTTCCACACTGCACCACCTGCTTCTTCACACCTTCCTGTTTCACCTGAACATTCCCAAAATTGCTCCCTTTTCTCTTTTCACCCCTATTTCCACTATTAGTTTCCACCTTCACAGCTCCTATAACCTTGCCTTTGTTCCTCTTCTCCTTGTTATAGAGGCTCATGGCCTCACTCCCCTCCTCAGCTATAATAGCTTTTTCCAAGAGTGCTGCAAATGTAGAGATTTACAACACCGCCACATTGTTGTAGAGCCAGGATTTGAATCCCAGCTCAAACTTTCTCGCCTTCTTAGCCTCCGTATCCACCTGGTGTGGAGCAAACCTAGCCAATTCATTGAATTTTACGACATATTCTGCAACTCCTGCTTTAACTCCAGAAATTTTACCTCCATCCTAGCCTGTATACTAGCCGAGAGATAGTTTTCGAAAAATAAAGTCTTAAACCTAGCCCATGTGACTACACCTTCTCCTGCCCTCGCTTGATTTGCTTCCCACCAAAAATTAGCCTCACCTTTCATCATATAGGTGGAAAAAGCGGCCTTTTGCCCCTCATCTACCCTAGCAATTATGAACTCCTTCTCTATCTCCTTTACCCAAGTCTGGGCTTCTATAGGGTCAGTTGTTCCCCTGAATTCTGGTGGTTCGACTGCTTTAAAGTCTTTGAAATTCGCTAAGCGATTGTCTGGTTGTTTCCCTACGGCTGATATTCCCTGCTGCATGGCTTGAGCTACCATGTTCACAAAATTCTACATCGGGTCTTGTTGTTGTCCTTCAGCGTTGTTGACAGATTTTTCTGCCCTTTGATTTCGAGTTCGACGTTTTGGCGGCATTATTTGATTAAATAAAATCATAAATTTAACTTATATTCTAAACCTTATTATATAAGTTTAATATATCAAACTTATTTCATAAATCAAACATAGATTCATATTCATTCAGCTAATTCATAGTACTTTACATAACATAGCACATACTACTATCCCTATGTGACAACAAAAGTCGGGATTTACTGATATAACTTATACAAAAGTTGAGAATATTACATTATACACGCACATTATCAAACATACATAATCAACTACTAATTCTACTCATTTCTTACACCTTTTTCTTGATTTTGGACAACCTTTCGCCCAATGACCTTCCATCCCACAAATAAAACATGTACCTTGCCTAAAGTCGGGACAATGAGGAGAGGTATGTCCCTTATGGCCGCAAATATAACATATCTTTTTCCCTTGATTCTTATCAGATTTTTCTAAGTCGTGGTCTTTCATCTTTCTTTTCCCTTTATTACTCGGAGCTGCACTCGATATGTTGTCTTTGGCTCCCATCTGATTAATTTGAATTTTAAGCTTATCTTGTTCTTCCATCGTTTCTATTAATGCTTTTCGTAACTGACTATTTAATAGCTTTTCTATTTCCCATAATTTTTCCAGAGAAGAAACCTTGTTCCTCAGATTCTACACTTCCATTGATGCTTGATCAGCTCCAACTTCGGTGTCCGAATCACTATCTGTTAGTTCCACCATTTTTGGATCTAATATTATGTTTTCCAAAATAACCACCTCATCCGAGTTGTTTTCATTGTGAGCCTCTATTTCAGCTATTGGCTTTGATATTAGCTCGGGTGAATGGATTTTATCCTTCTTCATGCTATAAGCATATAATAAGTCTTTTCCACCTGGCATCTACACACAAATTATCTTGATTAGCACATAATATATACACATAGCAAGTAATAGTTTCATGTAAGTTATCTTTTATTTTATTTGACGATGAATTTGTCCAATTCATATCCTTTTTAAACTCTATATGAGTTATTTGTATTTTCAACGTTTCTCTCTGTTCTAAGGTTATAACCTAAGGTCTATCCCACCTAAGGTTTCTAACCCTAAGCTCTGATACCAACCTGTGACACCCCCAAATTTAGGTACTTAAAACTCGAACTCGGTGCTTCACGATACCATTTCTATGAGTGGAATAATACTAATATTAATAACAATAATATAAATATCAAACTTAATTTACATATCAGAGTCTAAATCCCAGGTACACGACATTTAAACATTCATTACATGATAATTAATAGATACCATTGTCTTAATAATGTCTAACTATTACATAAAATACCATAAATCTTATTCTGTTTGCTTTCCTTTTCCTTTGTTTCTACATAATCCTTCAGGTTGATCACGATTGACTGAAAACATTTAAATTAAGCAAGGATGAAAATTTGGGTGCCCATCAAGTAATAGCAACAATAAATATTAGCTGAAATGATTAAATATTTTCTTTGAATGACACTTCTACAACGAATCAACAGTTGTGAAGTAAGCTGAACCACTAATAACAACATATTAATTCTATATCAATTTTTTTTTGAAACTACATACTGACTATAAATGGAGATCAGTCGACAGGCTATGAACATTATTTTTTATTTTCGAAAAGGTTAATCAGAAGTTCATCTGTAAATCATCATAACTTACAGGCACGGGGGCTGATCAGCCTGTTATACCCTGTATTGATCAATACTGTAAGAACCCAAATTTTCAAAAAATATTAAAATAAGAATTTAGTAAATAAAATTTTTTAAAGCATGAGCTGGGTTCAAACAGGAATATATATATATATATATATATATATATATATATATATATATATATATATATATATATATATATATATATATATATATATATGTGTTACGAGGTATGTGGTATTGTGTTACATAGGATAATATGAACTATGTAATAAGTGATGTTGTGTTTAATAAATATATATCATTATTATATATTTGTTATAAATAGTAGAGATGAATTAGTAAGAAGATGGATAAAGATTTATCTATTGATATTAAATAATTTATGTGAAATTATTTTATAATAGTAAGTTGGTGACGTTAAATATATTTGAGAATCATCAATTTCTTGAGTATTTGTATGGGTACGTATCAAGTCTAAGGCAGTGCAACCGTACTCTTTAATGGTGGATGTATATGAGTTGGGCTAAACAATTCCTTCAAAGAGCGGAGGTATATACGAATTAGTAATCGATCTAACTCACTGTGAAAACAGTGTAGACGAGACGGAAACTAATTTGTTGGTTGTTTGTGGGAAACCACTCAGTGTACTATATTGAATATTATTAAAGGCTCGACGCGTGCTAGGTTTAGACTGGTATATATGTTACTCAGAATGGTATTATGTGAGAAAGTCTAATGTACGAATAACGTTAAATATATATACATTATTAAAGGGAGACATAAATCATTATATCTTTAAACAGATATTTAATATTTGAAGAAATTATTTTGGGAACAATTTATAGAGGGAGAGAGAAATAATAATTATATTTCTAATAGGGGATATTAAAATAAATTCTAATATTGAGTTATTTTAATAGAAGGAGGAAATGATATTTTTGAATAATAATATTACCTTATATATTTTTTTGTGAGGTATGATTAATAATATAGTAAATATATTAAAACATATTTGCTATACGTAAATAAATTGATAGAAACAATTTAGTATAATAAAAAATAAAATTATTATCTATTTTCTATATATAATATATGTACATGTGTCGTACATATAGTTAATTGATATTATATTAAGAATAAAATATTAAGACAATAAGCAAATTAATTTCTAATTGTAAATGTCTTTATTCGGAGAAGACATAATATTTATGTTATAACAAAATACATAATTTCTAATGTATTTTTAAGTGAGTTAATTAATGAAAGAAAACTAAGTTATTTTAATATATTAAATAACTAAAGTTATTATTTTATCGTGGATGTTATCATTTAAATAACTAATGGAGTATATATTAATTATTATAAGCGTAAAGGTTATACTTATAATTAATTGATGTAGTTTAGCATTTAAATACTTGAGTCACACAAATATTATTGAAAGAATAATAAATGTGGAGAATAAAAGAAACTTAAGATCGAGTTTGTGAAATATGCCTTGTGTGACACAGTGATGAGATATATTGTCTTATAATATTAATTATTATGGACAATATACTAGTATCTAGCAATTATTTGATGGTATAGTGAATGATTATTATTGCGAGTGATAGCATGATAATAAGTATATTGGTTATAAATATTATAAGATTTATATTTATTGTGACGAGGCAATTAAATGTGTACTCTAAAAGATATGTATTATTTATTTCTATTCCAATGGGTGATTAATAGTAAAAAGGAGATATTATATATATGGAATACAACTACATTATATAGTGTAGTGCGACACTTATGTGACTATACTATATATAGTAACCATATATTGAGATTTATGGAAATTATATGAATACATCATAAGAGGTGTATGTGACAATATGCATGTAAGGAAACATTAAAATAGAATAAACATGGATTATATGTATGTTGCATGACATCTACTACCTTAAAATATTAATTATGTGAATCATATTGTGACATTAAAATTAAGGCATGGGTAAAATATATACACTATGACATAAGAATGAGGATTTTGTATAAGTGTATAACATAAGAATACAAGAGAGTTGAGTTAGTGGAAATGTCCCATAAAGAGTGTCCCATTTGTCTCATTCCTCAGTCACGTGTAACCCAAAAAGGCTAAGGCCTATGTTCTTCTTTTCTTCCAAGCTTCCTAGCTAATGATCATGGGGGAGTGGTGGTGATGATGAAATCCAACTAACAATCAACAACTCCTCCTTACCCTTCATACAATTCTTTCATCCATGAGTTTGATTTAGGGGAAGATGTCATTGTCTGGGTTTTGGATGTTCTATAAATGAGAGCTCTCCTTCTATTGTTACATTGTTGAGAATTCCATTGAAGGTGAGGTTGAGAGCATACAAGCATTCTAATAGCTTGAGAGTTTATAGTAGCAAGATTCATTCAATTTCAGAAGGTATAACCTCTCCTCATTGCTTCAATTTCATTCTCTGTAAAAAAATGGAGTTTTGAGTTTTAAATTTCAAATTCTTGAATTCATGGAATTGGATGATAATGAGGTTGGGTAATATTCATATAGTTGTTATATAAGGTCATAAGAATGTTTAAACTGATATATGAGTGTTTGGAAACAAATTCGTGGGTAATTTATGTGTTTGGGATGAACAGTTGCCGAAACTAATTGTTCTTGGTTTGAACCAGGCGTGGCGCAGCTGCGTCGTATTAACATTGAGGCAGCGCAGCTGCGCCGTTTCCTGAATTCAATTTTGAGTTCTGTTTTGTAATCTGCCAAAAGTTAGTCACTCATTATGATTTATAATAGCATGCAAGCATGTGTAAAGGGTGTACATAGATATATGAACCTAATGTGGGCATGTTTTACTAGATTAGCATGATTAATGAAAGCCTATGGTTTAGACGGAAGTTTGTACTTTGAGTTTTGAGAACGAACTATGTTCTGCAAATTGTGAGCCTAGTAATCTATACATGAATGATTTTACACCTAGATGAACATGTTATGGTGTACATAGTTCTTTTGTTCATGACCACCTTATTAGGCTTTGTGTTAGAGAAGTTTTTCAAGAAAAAGCTTAGCATAGCGAACTAACATGCATGACTACTACATAATTTAAACTCTGACCTTGCGAGCATGATAACATGACTTGACTATATATGTTTAGAGTTTTGAAGTTGTCTTATGTATGTTAGATTGCATAGTTCGAGCCTAAAAATGGTTTCAAAAGTAAACTTGAAAATATCTTCAAAATCTAGTTGCATCACATGGATATCTAGATTCTAAAGGAGTTATAAGTCATGTTATGTCTATAATATCCCTAGATATGATTTATATGTGCTATATTGCATCATTTATGATAAAATAATTTCAAAGACAACCTCGAGCATGTTTTCGAACTTAAGTTTCATTACATATGAGTATTTAGATTTTAAAGGCTTGAAATGCCATGTTATATTTCATTATGTCTCTAAACATAAGTCTTATATGTTAAACATAATGAAAGTAAACCAAGCATGAGGTTAAAGCATGTTTTAAAGTGTTAAACGATGCTAGCTATGAGTAAAAGATATGAATATGTACGAGCATGTATAGTACAGATTATATGACCTCTTTATGAGAACATAAGTCTAATTAGTACACCTAGTGATTTCATAACCCTATTTGGTTTTGATTTCGTGAAAATCCTGAACTAAAGTCCCTAATATATAAGGTTGAACTTGAAGTGGTCATACAAGTATGTAAAGACCTTTTGTGAGTATATATGAGAAGTGTAAGTGTCTAAGTGTGTTAAAGTTCAGACAGAAACCACAAGGCAGCAGCTGAGTCTAGGCTTAGCCAGGGGACGGCGCAGCTGCGCCTGTCCTAGGCTTAGCTACGGCGCAGCTGCGCCGTGCAGCAGTCATAAGCGACTTCTATTTTTGAATCTGATGTGTGAAGCATGCTTATATGGTTACTTTAACTTGTAATATTTAACCAATATGCTATGGAATGTGTGAGAAGCATGTTCGGTGATAGAGATGAATGTTAATTATGATTTTCAGAAGTTAAGTCCAAAGGAATACTTTCAAGATATTAAGCAATGATATGTTGTTTAGATTTGTAATGTCTTACAAACTGAATTATGCTATGAATATATAGTATAGGTGATGTTGTATGAAGTTATGATTAAGTTAGACGTTTATGTGTACGTTTGAAATTACCTATACGAGTTTTAAATATGTCGATCACGTAGCGAGTCAAGTGTGTGATAGACATATACGGATGTTGATGTCAAGTCCGAATGGTTAAGCTATACCTATACGGACATATCTATTCCGAGAATGTGATGAGAAAGTGAAATGTAGGTTTTACGAACCTAATTAGGAAACAATGTAACATTATTATTTCATTGAGAATGCATGAAATATGTTACTGATGGATATGAATCCATGGTTATATAACTGTGTAGGAATACACGAAGTGCAGATAACCGTTAAGCAGTTAAGTCATAGTTCATAAACTACGAATCAGGCAAGTTTTTCAGTTCCTATTTGATATATGAATTCTATAACTATTATTTGAGCTATATTTTGCTATGATAATGTTGATGTATATATATGAAATGCATATGAGATATGTATGAAAGTTGAAAGTTGATATTTGATGATATGCTTGTGAAGTAAATCTCTATGCTTGTTATGTGAGAAGTAACATACGTAGTAAATATTAATTGATTATGAATGCATGAACTGAATATGTGAAAGTAGTATGCACACAAGCGAATCATATTTGATGATAAAGCATATACTTTGTAACAATCTTATTCATTTATTAATAAAATGTATTAATTTATTAAGGACTTTTAATTATCTACATGATGCTATTTTATAATGTGATAAACCCATAGTTTTAAGCAATGCTTTTAGAATAATGATGATGATCATTCTAATGAGATCTAAATTCTTAGAAAGCTTGAAACTAAAATAGTTTCCAATCATTGGATTACTAAATTGGGGATTAGTGAATCCAGATAGATTGGTACATACGTTACTTGCTCATTGGATGAGGATGATTGATCTCATGATCATTTGTGTGGAGACATTAAAGCAAGTATGTAGGTACTTATTAGAGAATAAGTTCACTGAACGTAGCTCGCTAAGGAATACCTAATAGAGTTTTACTTGTATGTCAATAGGAATTCCTGTAGTGATAGTTGTACAAGTGATCCTTGGACTTGAGATCATAATAGTATCTTGTGTATGATGAGTTATACTTTGACTTATTCCTTAAGACCCCTAAGGTATATCAAAGGGTATGCTTGGGTATAATAAGTTGTACATAGAGATAATGTGTGATCAATAAAGAATCTATCACTTCTAGTAAAAGAAGAAAAATGTCCTATGTTATTCGATAAATGACAACCCAATAGTCCTTGGCCAAGGCAAAATAAAATTAGAAAGGAGTTTCTAATTTACATTATTTGTTATTGTGCATTTAAGGATCGAAATACTTATAATTAAATAAAATAAGACTTGACAGTAATTCTATGTCTTATATTTAATTGGGACATTGTATGGTGGAAGGATTGAATTGTACGGTAACTATTTACTCAAAGGTTCTTTTATGATTAATGTTAAAATTTATATTATCTGGAAAGTCGTTGATCGCTAGGGAGACTTATCCCTATTGTAGAATAAATATTATTTATTTAAATAAATTAATAGTTTAATTTATTTACTTAAATAAGATTAGAATTGTTCTAATTGATTTATTCATAACCGGTTTAATATAGAGAACCTAAAGGGTCACACCATAAAAGGAAGAATAATTATTTAAGAAGTTAATGGCATAATCGTAATAATAAGTTATGTATATTTAATTTAATCTATGGTGATAGAATAAATTAAATAGCTTAATATTTATTATTTAATATTTTAGAAATATTAAATATAAATTAATAAGAGGAGTCTTATTATTATTATTACTATTATTATTATTTAATTCCTAAAGGAGTTTGGAAATTAATTAATAAAAGTACTCTCATATATTCCTAATAATATTAGGAGACTAATTAATTAAAAGAGTTTAATTAATTATTCCTAATAAGATTGGGAGCATAATTAATTAAAGGAATTTAATTAATTAAAATAAAACACATTTCCTTAATTGTTAAGGAGGGTTGCCTACATCTTTAAATAAAAGGAGTTTTATTATGGGTGGAGAGTTGTTGTTGATTTTTTCACAACATACGTAATTTCAATTGTTAGGAGATTACGCTCTTTTTCTATAGAGATAGAAAAACTAAGATTTTGCCAAACACCCATCTTTTTGAATTTTTTTATTCTTCCTTGGTGGATCACCTCTAGAGGCCAAACACTTAGGTGGCTAACGTTGATCAAAGGAAGGAACCAAACCCGGTGGATCAAGTTGAACTCAAAAAAGATTGGAGGTGAACTTGTACTTGAGGAAGCTCGAATCTTCAAGGGTATGATTCTTGTTTTTTCTTTTTCGTTTAATTAATAATTCTGCATAAAGGATGATCCGGGTATATGGTTTGTAAAATTTTAAAACTCTGATTTTTCCACGTTTTCGCTTATTTTGTGCAATTTAATTGCGTTCATGAATATTACAAACCTAACAATATGCTATTATATGCTATGTGCTACATGAAAATTGTTAGAATTGCTGGGCTGTCGAGCTCACCCTTGCAAATAACCACTTTTGTAGGTTAAGAACACACGGCAAAGGTTACGTGCTACTTGATTGATAAAGTTCAATCACATCAAAGGAGATTGAATTATTTAATTAAATATATGCTCTTGAATCATGTTTAGGTTCTAATAGATATACTTGATAGTAGTTTACGATGTGTAATACATGTTAAGTTGTAAAGGTATACTATGTGATATATAGAGGAAATTTGAATTGAGATGAAAAAGTTTATACAGTAATTCGAATAGAATGAATCATAACATAATTTGATTCAAGGATTTGTAATTGATTCAAGTTAAGATATCAATAAAAGATTATTTTTCGAAGGAGATTGAAAAAGTTTAAATTATTCCGCATATTTTTATAACATCGAATGTGATGTAAAACATGAATAGTAAATGACCAAGTTCTGAAACTTATAAAAGTTTGGGATCATTACATAGATCCTGAAAGTGGAAAGAATGTATATTCTAAATTATAATAAGCAAAGTTTATTCATTAAGTTATGAATGAAAAATATAAATAGTTTGACGATAGTAGTATCGTGGCGGACCGGATACGGGGTTCGAAGGGACCCGAATTTGGGGGAGTCACAAATACTACATGCAAGAACAAGATTATCGTTTATCTTATCCGCCTTTAGCGCACAAAAGTTTTTCCATAATCGGGATGTTCATACTTAGTCAGAAATTCGAACCAAAATAATCTGGTTGGATACAATAAAATTCTATCTTGTTCAACAATATTTTTAAATTTGTGTCTAGCTGAATCAAATAGCTTAGACGGCTTTTAAGTCAACGTATACATACTAAAAATAAATAAGTATGTATCAACATGTGATTAAATACAATGATTATCTAAGTGAGGACACTTGTTTAACCATATTTAGAAATTAACAAACCGAATAAATATCTGAATTGTACAATAGTACTGTACTGATAAACAATGATCAGATAATTTAAGAACTTGTATGAATTCAAAAGATTGGATACATAATCGATAATAATAGAGTTAATAATATGGCACAATAATAATATAATTCTGATACTTTCTTACTCATGTGCATTGCATAAAGGAAATGTAAAGTTAGGATACTTGCCTGAGTTGCTGGCTACAATAATGCAACTTCATTTTATCTTTTATATCAAGACTTATTATTAATAAGATCATTCGTTCGATTAGAATAATATATCATATCACATAGTACTGCTATTTGCAGTCAGCACATAACCTAATCACATAGTCACATATGTTTAGCAGTCATTTGATCATAAACAAACACGTATCTAGTCTAATTATCTAAGTCCGGATAAATTTTTGAAATATTTCGGTGTACCGACGACTTTATCGGGTAAATATCGAGTCTAAGACTCTGTTCTGTAATTCATTATTACATTAGATATTTTAAATATCAGTCGAATTATTTTTCATAACCTTATAATAATTTTTAAATAATTATTATAATGTATCATTATTTTTCAAATACTGGAATCATTTTTAAATGATTTAAATATTAAATAATTTTATTATCATTAATATTTAATTAATATTAAATTATTAATGAAACCATCGTCAAAATATTAAAGTTATTTATAATAACTCAATATATTTTTAAAACATTTTTATTACCCTTAAATGATTTTTAAAACATTTAAAATTATTTTTAAATAATTATCATTAATATTTAAATATTAATGTACTATTTATCAAAATATTAAAAGTCATTAATTATAACTTAAAATATTTTTAATTCATTTATTTCCTTTTTAAATAATTTTTAAATCAATAAAACTATTTTTAATTTATTTAATATTATTATTAAATAACTCTAATATCATTTATTAATGAAATTTACCTTTAAATATTAAAAATTCTATTTTATAACTTAAAATATTTTTAAACTTTTTATTTTTATTTAAAATGATTTTTATAATATTAAAATTATTTTTAAATTAATTTATTTAATATAATTATTAAATAAATTTAATATCATTAATATTAAATAATTAATGAAATTTACTTTTAAAATATTAAAAGTAACAACATCACATGCAACAGATATTGGCCGGTCAAAGTAGTGGTCAGAAACTGCTTATAAAGATTTCTGGGTTACCTAGAAACTTCATCCGGCAGTTTCGTCCACACCACTTTGACCACTGATTACTTTGATTTTGAGAAGGATCTAAAGATTCTAGAGACATGATCATGTAGCCTATACGTCAGACAACAACATTAAAACAATAACAGGGTCTAAAACTTAAACACAAGCAAGATCAAAACGCATGAACAAGCTGTCAGAACGTTCTGGGTTACCCAGAAACGTTCTGTCAATGCTAGTCAACGTGGTTTGACCACATATATCTAACAATCTGTCTATGATCTGGACTTGATTCAAGTTCCAAATCCAAGATTTCATAGCATACTACATGTTCTAACATTAAAAACACAAAAATCATTAACATCTAGGGATCTACAAGACTTGACATTTGGTTGTCAGTCAACATAAATTTTTTTTCCCTGATTTTTAAAATCATCAAATCCTAGCCTATAGATGTTATGGATCTAATATCTATCAACCCAGATCATCAATATACACTATAAACAACATGTTTTAACACTCAATCATAACTTTTAACATAGGAAGCAATATCAGATTTTTGGTTTAGGTTTTATACCTTGATGAATGATTTCTGATTCTTGGCTACTGATTTGGTTATGGGTGCTAGTGGAGCTTGATTTGGGGACTGAAATGCCTTAGGATTTCATGGGTTTTAGAGAGAGAAGGTCTAGGTTGAGTATTTGTGCAAAAATGAACAAAATGAGGAGCTTTCTCTCTCTAGATCTATTTATATAATTTAGATGCAATGAATCTAACTTGCAAGGTGTCAAAAGAGATAAGATTTGGCTAGGATTTTGAGCACATGGGAGATCTTACATGGTGAGTCATTAGATCTAGCAAGATTTCTTAGCTTCAAATATAAGAAAAGGGTAATTTGGACTTTTAGCAAATTTATGGCAGTTTTGTAAATTATAACATCCTTAGGGTTTAACCCTAAGGTTTTTTCAAAAATTGAATTTCTAGAATTTGGCAATTAGAGCTAAAATAAAATAAAAATAAAATTACTTTCTTAAAAATGAAATTTAAAATTTACTAATTATAATTAGTTTTCTAATTACATTACTTGAACATTTAGGGTTTAAGATCTCATAATTAGCATTAAGACTAATAATTAGCAATTAGGATTTCATTTTAGCAAATTAGGGTTATTAATTTAGAAATTAGGATTTCTAAAAGCTAGGGTTTTCAAATATTAATTAGGGTTTTCTCTAATTAATATTAAATCTAATAATACACAACATAAATCATATAACACCATTACTACACAGTCTTGAACTCATAATCGAGTTTCAAAATAGGGTTTAACAAATTAATATTAGGGTTTTGACATTATACACCATAATTAACCAACCATTATCAATACGTATATACAGTACATATTTATAGCATTGAAAAATAATATTATATTTAATATAATATTATTATTCTCAATCGTTGATCAAAATCCAGAATTAAAGTTTGGATTTCATATCTGATTTTTCTAGCATATATAACATTATTAATTAAATTAAGATAATTAACTTTAAATAATCTGAACACACACTCATATAATAAAATAGTAATTATAATAATTCCAATAATCATTTCATATATTATTTAAATAATATATAATCATATTTTCATAAAAATTATTTCTACTATAAAATTAATTATTATAAGAATATACTTTATAATGGTCAATAATTCAAAAATAAAATTATTTGTAATTATTCATGTAATAAATATATTTTTATTTATCACATAAATATATATACACATTACCTGTCACATATTCTCACCTTTAAAATAAAAAAAAAATTATATGGAAAATTTCTTATTTATTTAAATAGAAAATATAGGGTTATTACACACACGACCCATTCTGAGTCGCCAGATATCACACTACAGAAATCAAATACAAACTTTATTTATACAACTGTTGAACTGTCGTGCAGAGTACGACAACACATAAGCTGTGAGTTTTAATACAAATATATGTAACTCTCATGATACCTCGACCACAACATCTTACAATAGTACTTTACATAAAATTACCGTCAATAACTGTTCTAGAAATTAAAATATTTAGAAAATGATCAAGAAAACCTTCGTACATGGGAGGCCAGGCATCTAAGTTATGATAGATATCATATGACTCGAGAATTATCCTTGGTTAACCCAATAGACCCCAAAGAAAAACGAGAAGATTGCTATCATGTTCTTTCCAATGGTGAGTCTTCTCTTGAAATATAATTATCTCCATTGTCTCCAATTAAGAATTATATTTCAACCAACCTCTAAGATTATATAAGTAGTGCTCGTAGATATACTCAGCAAGTGGATGTGTACAACCCTGTCTTATGATAATACGAAGTCGTCTGTCATTAGACATCTTGTAGGATAGTGGCAAAACGCCCTTCCAAAGTTAGGTTACCCTATTTCGGTTCACCATAATCAACGGTTAAAATGACGTATAAATAACGACACACTTATCTATAATTCTCAATAAAATTAATTCCATATTGTTTTAGGAAAAACCTCAACATCTATAGACCATCGTTCTATTCCCTTGTTACCCCCGCTCGACCCAGCTACACTCTTATTACCTGAAAGAAATTATGAAGCAAAAGGGTGAGCACAACTAGCCCAATAAAGAATATCTTGACTAAAGATAATTAAATTATCAATAGTCTTCGTCAGTAATAAATCAGAGATTTAGAACATATGGTAGATGATAAAACTTTTTAACCATAGTAGCAGCGGAACGAGCAATCCATTAGAAGAGTCAAATAGACCATAAAGTCTATTATCTTCTCCATGTTAAAAGTCCACCAACCATGTTTTATCTATGTAACATCAATCAACAGTTCATATCCACAATTATGTGAATAACTCATAATCATAATTGTGATTCTAAATTCCTCTTCGCACCTAGGACGAAGATAATTTTCATCACATGTCTTTACCTGAAACATCAAAGATCATGGTTATACTAAATCACAGTTCCTATTCATAATCATACTAATAAATTCATCTTTGCACTACGGGCCAAAGATATTCATTAATAGTTCATCTTTATACTACAGGCCAAAGACATGTAACTGTATTTATAGAAGAGTCAAGTAGAGCATGATATCTACTATTTTCTACAAATTAAAAGTTTATTATTAATATTTTATCGCTGAGACTCAGCTCAATAAATAATCCACATCACTAAATTATCCATGCACTACGGCTAAGGATATTCATTAGTATCACGACCACAAATTATCCATGCACTACAGGCCAATGATATTCATGTTTTCACCAATGGTCATGATTATACCGAATAATTCTTGGTCATAATCATGCCAATAACTGTCCATCAATGCACTACGAGTCAATGAGGACTTTTATCATTTTTAACATTACAGGTCAAGATTATACCGAATTATTCCTGGTCATAATCATACCAATCAACAGTCCATCTATGCACTACGACCAAAGATGACTTTTATCACAATATAAGCATGAGGATGATGGCAATGATATAAGAATTCGATCAAACGAGATCAAGAATAAATATTAAAGGCTTTAAATTTATCCAGAGTTTAAAAATATCCAAATTGTCAACATGATACTACTTTGTGGAGTAAAATTTAAGAATATATTCATGTATCAAAAATAATCTTGGATAGAAAAAAATCAATTTTTATCGTGAATAGTACTCCGGGTGAATAGTACCCGAGTGAATAGAACCCCGACATGAAAAGTGCCCCGAATACTCGAGTGAATAGTAATCGGGTAAATAGTAACTCGTGAAAAGTACCCCAGCATGAAAAGTATCCCGAATACTCGAGTGAATAATATTCTAGTGAATAGTAACTGGGTGAATAGTAACCCGTGAATAGTATCCCGAGTGAAAATATTGGTATTTAATAAGAAAGTTCAGATCAATATTCCAATGAAACGATACTGGATGAAGCGCAAAACTTTAAGGATATCCCACTAATTTCAGGGATTATTGAAGTAATACTTACCATAGTAAGTTTAGATTTAAGAATATGAAAATAAATAACATACGAAACTACAAATAGATTTTCACCTGTCATACGGTACGTAATCCGCGTAGACAGGTTATTCCGACATATTTCGACATATTAAAGGATGAATATGAAAAATAGTATTCTTTATGAATACGAAAGAAATAATACCACTTACGAATACAACAAATAATATCCCTTAAAAATACAACAAATAATATCCCTTACGAACACAACAAATAATACCCCTTACAAATACAACAAATAATATCTCTTAGGAACACAACAAATAATATCCCTTACGAACACAACAAATAATATCCCTTACCTTAGTAGAAGACTGGATACTGCAATAGTGAAGTAGCAGAATACCCTTCTTCTTTCTCTCTATAGTTTCTCTCTCTATAGCTTCTCTTGTTAGTCTCAGTGAATTAGTGAGAATGAAAGAAGAATTAAGTTTCTATTTATAGGAGAAATGACTAAATAGTAACTAATTCACGAACGGTCCAGATTGATTTACTATTAGAACGGACGGTCCATATTAATTACTATTAAAACCACAATCGACAGTCCAGATTGATTTACTATTAAAACCACCACCGACGGTCCAGATTGATTTCCTATTAAAACCACCATCGACGGCCCAGATTGATTTACTATTAAAACCACCACCGACGGTCCAGATTAATTTACTATTAAAACCACCACCGACGGTCCAGATTAATTTACTATTAAAACCACCACTAATGGTCCAGATTGATATAACTTATTACACTTTAGTACCCCTAAAGTTTTCTAAGTTTGTATTATTCCCCTCTAACTTTCGTAATTAAGTTATCTTCAATAAACACATTCTTAATACTTCAACAATTATTCATCATTAATATTATAACTGACAATATTTAACAACCAGATCATTCACAGGAAAGAGGGGGCTTTCCGATAAGGATTTTTCCCTATTGACGCACAATTAGGTGAACAAACCTCTCCTCGACAGAACTTTCTAGACATCGTCAATATTCCAAATAATAATATGAATAACTTTGTTGTCTCAATTATTGATTTAATAATATAAAATATTATGCAGATAATACTGTGAAAATAATTGAATCACATAATGTGAGAAGCTATGCAACAATTACTGTAGCAATAATTGAGTAAACTGAGTGACTTTTTACGTAAGCATCAATAATCAATACCGTGTGCTACTATGTAACCACGCGTATTACTGTATTTTTACCACCGGGTATCTCAACAGTTTAACGGTAAACTTTCGCTGTTATTTTTATAAAAAGTTATTTCTGTCGTTTTTTAACTACGATAATACTTTCGTTATGGGGTCCACCAATGATTGTGCCGTCGTACGAATATTTTCTGTTAAAACGAATATTCCCTGACCAATCGAATATTCCCCGACACAACGAATATTTTATATCAACTTGCTTACTTTGCAAAATTTTCAAATATCACCCTTAACTTTAACCTTTTATCAATTTAACCATTTACTAAATAGAATAATAATTATAAGAAAATTGAATACTTTCATTTCATAAAATTCGGGGTCTTACATTATCATCCACATAGTATTCACCATTCAAGAATTACAAAGATGAAAAATTAAGGTAACAAGAGAAAAAATGTGTAGAAGCAATCTTCTAGTTCCCTCCTTGATCTTCTATCTTACTCTCCTTGATCATCAACTCCTCTACTTCAAGCCTTGTAACCTTCTTCCAATTCCAGGATTAGACATAGATGTCTTTAATATGTTCAAGATGAAGTATATATACCCTTAAAATAAAGTCTTAAACCCTCAAGAAGTAACAAAACCAATTCCCAATCAAAGTCTTCAAAAAATTACAAAACTAGAAAAACTCCTTAGCCGACCTGGAGCTGCCGCACTAGGTTTTGTATTGAAGTCGGCCTTATCGCGCCCTACCTCCAGATAAGCTTTCTAAGATCTAAGTTTGTGAAAGTAGTATGCACACAAGCCAATCATGTTTGATGATAAAGCATATACTTTGTTACAATCTTATTCATTTATTAATAAAAAGTATTAATTTATTAAAGGCTTTTAATTATCTAAATTGTAACGACCCCAAAATAGGTCCATTCCATCCAACCTATTCTGAGTCGCCAAATACATGGTACAGAAAACAACTACAACTTTATTACAACAATTGTCGTGCAAAATACAACAACACATATGCTGTGAGTTTGGATACAAATATATACCAAGTGTGACTCATGTTCCAACCGTGGACATCACCTCACAATGACACCTTACATAAAGGTATAGTCAAAAACTGTTTTAGAAATTAGAATCTTTGGGAAGTGCTCAAGGAAACCTTCGTACATGGGAGGCCACGCGTCTAGGTTATGATAGATATCATATGGCCACAGAATTATCCTTGGTTGACCCAATAGACCCCAAAGAAAAACGAGAAGATTACTATCATATTCTTCCCAATGGTGAGTCTTCTCTTGACTTATCATTATCTCCACTGTCTCTAATTGAGAATTATACTTCAAACAAACACCAAGATTATATAGGTAGTGCCCATAGATATACTCAGCAAGTGGATGAGCACAACCCTGTCCTATGATGACACGAGGTTGTATGTCATTAGACATCTTGTATGATAGTGACAAAACACCCTTCCAACGTTGGGTTCGCCTCACCCTATTTTCTTCACCAAATATAACTACTAAATGATGACCACCGTTCTATTACCTTGTTACCCTCGCTCGACCCAGCTACACTCTTATTACCTGAAAGGAATTGTGAACAGAAGGGTGAGCACAACTAGCCCAGTAAAGAATATCATGACTAAAGATAATTTAATTATCAATAGCCTTCATCAACAATAAATCAGAGATTTAGAACATATGATAAATGATAAAAATTTCAACCATAGTTGCAGCGGAACGAGCAATCCATTAGAAGAGTCAAATAGACTATAAAGTCTATTATCTTCTCCATGTTAAAAATCCACCAACAATGTTTTATCCCTGTAACATCAATCAACAATTCTGGTCCACAATCATATGAATAACTCATAATCATAACTGTAGTTCTAAATTCCTCTTCTCATCCAGAACAAAGATAATTTTCATCACCTGAAACATCAAACATCATGGTTATACCAAATCACAGTTCCTGTTCATAATCATACTAATAACTTCATCTTTGCACTACGGGCCAAAGATATTCATCAACAAGTCATCTTTGCACTACAGGCCAAAGATATTCGTCAACAGTTCATCTTTGCATTACTGGCCAAAGATATTCAACAACAGGTCATCTTTGCACTACGGGCCAAAGATATTCATCTACAATTCATCTTTGCACTACAGGCCAAAGATATTCCTCAACAATTCATATTTGCACTACATGCCAAATATATTAATACCTCAAAGAATATATAATCATTTAAGAATTTATATAAACAATAATTATAACCATGTTGATCATTTCACCTTTGCACTTAAGCTAAAGATATTCAATTATAAATTTAATGGTCATGATCATACCAGTCAACGATTCAACTTTGCACTACTGGCCAAAGAGAACCCATAGTCATGATCATACCAATAATTTACCCATCTTTACACTCAAGCGAAAGAGAATTTCAACATCAAGGTTATAAAAATGTTATATATGATTATAAAAATAATATGGTCAAAACATGGATTTAATTTCAAGAGCAATATTCATAAATCAACTATAATTTGGTTAGAAAAAGAAACCAATTTTATCATGAATAGTAACTCGTGAATAGTAACCCATGAATAGTAACTCGTGAATAGTAACTCGTGAATAGTAACTCATGAATAGTAACTCGTGAATAGTAACCCCAACACAAAAGATAGAAATTCCACAATAAAATCCATACCAATATTTTGGTATAATGATATTGAAAGAATAACATTTCTTAAATTTATAAACAATTTATTTTAATTGTTTACACTTTACTAAATAAATCATTTAATCATTCTAAAATGCCAAACTCATAAGATTTCATCACCAATAACCAAAAATCCTCATCAAAAATCTGCATATACCTCATATAGGATTCTCAAGCCATAAAATCCTATTTTTCAATTTTCTTTCTTCACATAACATATTTAATTCATTTACTCATAACTAGACCATTTTCATGAAAAATACCAAATCAGTACCAAAAATATTTCTTTTCTGGGATTTAGCATAATATAGTCCCATAGTGAACATATATTTTTTCTCAGAATTTTTAAAAGTCATTTACTATTTTTCATATGGCCAATATAGCCGAATATTTAGACATTTATCAAAAATTGTACTTTTGTCTAAAAATTCTGAAATTTACAGAGTATACTTCTATCATATACATGTACTCCCAATAAAAATTTCATCAATTTTGGAGTTAACCACAAGGAATTATAAGCGGTTACTTTTAAAATAGTCTTTTCTCATAAAATTCATAACTCTCAATCTATACATCCAAAAATCACCATTTTTGGACACAATCAATAAAACTCATCAAAATATCATTTCAAATTTTTCCAGAATTTTTGAAGTTCAGAAAAATTACGAAACTGAAAAACATAACAACCCTTAAAATCCCTTACTATCCCTTACTATCCCTTACTATCCCTTACTATCCCTTACCTCAAAAGAGCAGTACTTCTGATCGGTATAAGGCTGAAGGAAACTTGCACTGATGAATAGAAACTCACAGAGTATCTAAATACTCACAAAATACACTCAATAATCTAGAGAGAGAAAGAGAGAAAACTTATGTTTTTGGTGTGATTTTCAATTCTAACTTAGCCCTCTATTTATAGGAAAATTTTGGTAGGTTTGACCTGCAACCTGATGGCTTTACCTGCTACTATTCTCACCCACCACATTTGAAATATAATTCAGCACATTTCTTCACCAACCACAAGTGGGGCCCACCAATTCTAGAATTTTCCACCAAAAATGATTTATAACCTGATTTCCGAATCAGCCACCTCTTAAAATTCATAACAAATCATACGTTCATTTTTAACGGTTCAAAATTTATGGACATATACTCAACTTATATATGTATAACATATCCAAAAATTACCACGATCCAACGGTCAGATTAAAAATTATAACCCCCGCAAAATATCTCAAAAATCCTGATTTTTAATACCTCCATTCCGACAAAAATACGGATAAAAACCTCAACATTAACTCCTTCATTTTTAACCACAAAAATATATCCCTCATTTATATCCACATAATATAAATATTTCCTTATCATATGAATCAATAATTAATTATTCACAAATAATATTACAGAATCATATTTATGACAACCAGGCCGTTCCCAGGAAAGAGGGGGCTTTCCAATAAGAATTTCTCCTTACTGGCGCGCAATTAAATGACCAAACCTCTCCTTAGACAGAACTTTCTAGACATTGTCAATAATGCTATCTAATAATATTATTTAAATAATATGAATTATTGATCTGATAATGAAAAATACTGTGCAGCAACAATTATTGAAACAACAATAATATAAAATATCAATGCAGCAATTATTGAATCAATAATAAAATATTGAACAGTAATTACTGTAACAATTATTGAGTAGTGCCTTCTTACGTAAGGATCAATAATTCAAAAATACTGTGCAATACCATGTGCTACTATGCAATAACGCGTATTACTGTATTTTAACCACCGGGTATTCTAATAGTGTTAACGGTAACAACTACGCCGTTAATTATAAAAACTCAATTTTTTTGTCGTTATCTTCATCCGACAGTTATTCTGTTATGGGGCCCACAAATGGCTGCGCCGTCGTACGAATATTCCCCGACAGAAAGAATATTCCACGACCAAACGAATATTCCCCGACAAAATGATTATTTTATAACCACTTGCTTATTTTGAAAAAAAATTCATATTTCACCCATAACTTTAAACTTTTATCAATTTAACCATTTACTGAATAGTAATTATAAGAAAAATTGAATACTTTTATTTCATAAAATTCGGGGTCTTACAATCTCCCCTCCTTATGAAATTTCGTCCCCGAAATTTACGTACCTGGTATTTCGAAGAGTTGAGAATACTTTACTTTCATTTCAGATTTCATCTTCCCTGTCATCATGATTTCTCCATTGCTTATCTCCTGTATTTCAGATATCATTCTAGAATACAGCTTCAAAACAAGGTTAATTGAATAAATTAACATATCACATAATATCCCGATATTATGACTGACCAACAAATAAGCTTAGGTAGGACACACTAGCGAAGGATTTACTCATCACACCCCTCCTAGTTCTATTCCCCGATCTCCGCCAGAGACCATATCCCTAAGCTCTGATACCAAATGTAACGACCCCAAAATAGGTCCATTCCATCCAACCTATTCTGAGTCGCCAAATACATGGTACAGAAAACAACTACAACTTTATTACAACAATTGTCGTGCAAAATACAACAACACATATGCTGTGAGTTTGGATACAAATATATACCAAGTGTGACTCATGTTCCAACCGTGGACATCACCTCACAATGACACCTTACATAAAGGTATAGTCAAAAACTGTTTTAGAAATTAGAATCTTTGGGAAGTGCTCAAGGAAACCTTCGTACATGGGAGGCCACGCGTCTAGGTTATGATAGATATCATATGGCCACAGAATTATCCTTGGTTGACCCAATAGACCCCAAAGAAAAACGAGAAGATTACTATCATATTCTTCCCAATGGTGAGTCTTCTCTTGACTTATCATTATCTCCACTGTCTCTAATTGAGAATTATACTTCAAACAAACACCAAGATTATATAGGTAGTGCCCATAGATATACTCAGCAAGTGGATGAGCACAACCCTGTCCTATGATGACACGAGGTTGTATGTCATTAGACATCTTGTATGATAGTGACAAAACACCCTTCCAACGTTGGGTTCGCCTCACCCTATTTTCTTCACCAAATATAACTACTAAATGATGACCACCGTTCTATTACCTTGTTACCCTCGCTCGACCCAGCTACACTCTTATTACCTGAAAGGAATTGTGAACAGAAGGGTGAGCACAACTAGCCCAGTAAAGAATATCATGACTAAAGATAATTTAATTATCAATAGCCTTCATCAACAATAAATCAGAGATTTAGAACATATGGTAAATGATAAAAATTTCAACCATAGTTGCAGCGGAACGAGCAATCCATTAGAAGAGTCAAATAGACTATAAAGTCTATTATCTTCTCCATGTTAAAAATCCACCAACAATGTTTTATCCCTGTAACATCAATCAACAATTCTGGTCCACAATCATATGAATAACTCATAATCATAACTGTAGTTCTAAATTCCTCTTCTCATCCAGAACAAAGATAATTTTCATCACCTGAAACATCAAACATCATGGTTATACCAAATCACAGTTCCTGTTCATAATCATACTAATAACTTCATCTTTGCACTACGGGCCAAAGATATTCATCAACAAGTCATCTTTGCACTACAGGCCAAAGATATTCGTCAACAGTTCATCTTTGCATTACTGGCCAAAGATATTCAACAACAGGTCATCTTTGCACTACGGGCCAAAGATATTCATCTACAATTCATCTTTGCACTACAGGCCAAAGATATTCCTCAACAATTCATATTTGCACTACATGCCAAATATATTAATACCTCAAAGAATATATAATCATTTAAGAATTTATATAAACAATAATTATAACCATGTTGATCATTTCACCTTTGCACTTAAGCTAAAGATATTCAATTATAAATTTAATGGTCATGATCATACCAGTCAACAATTCAACTTTGCACTACTGGCCAAAGAGAACCCATAGTCATGATCATACCAATAATTTACCCATCTTTACACTCAAGCGAAAGAGAATTTCAACATCAAGGTTATAAAAATGTTATATATGATTATAAAAATAATATGGTCAAAACATGGATTTAATTTCAAGAGCAATATTCATAAATCAACTATAATTTGGTTAGAAAAAGAAACCAATTTTATCATGAATAGTAACTCGTGAATAGTAACCCATGAATAGTAACTCGTGAATAGTAACTCGTGAATAGTAACTCATGAATAGTAACTCGTGAATAGTAACCCCAACACAAAAGATAAAAATTCTACAATAAAATCCATACCAATATTTTGGTATAATGATATTGAAAGAATAACATTTCTTAAATTTATAAACAATTTATTTTAATTGTTTACACTTTACTAAATAAATCATTTAATCATTCTAAAATGCCAAACTCATAAGATTTCATCACCAATAACCAAAAATCCTCATCAAAAATCTGCATATACCTCATATAGGATTCTCAAGCCATAAAATCCTATTTTTCAATTTTCTTTCTTCACATAACATATTTAATTCATTTACTCATAACTAGACCATTTTCATGAAAAATACCAAATCAGTACCAAAAATATTTCTTTTCTGGGATTTAGCATAATATAGTCCCATAGTGAACATATATTTTTTCTCAGAATTTTTAAAAGTCATTTACTATTTTTCATATGGCCAAAATAGCCGAATATTTAGACATTTATCAAAAATTGTACTTTTGTCTAAAAATTCTGAAATTTACAGAGTATACTTCTATCATATACATGTACTCCCAATAAAAATTTCATCAATTTTGGAGTTAACCACAAGGAATTATAAGCGGTTACTTTTAAAATAGTCTTTTCTCATAAAATTCATAACTCTCAATCTATACATCCAAAAATCACCATTTTTGGACACAATCAATAAAACTCATCAAAATATCATTTCAAATTTTTCCAGAATTTTTGAAGTTCAGAAAAATTACGAAACTGAAAAACATAACAACCCTTAAAATCCCTTACTATCCCTTACTATCCCTTACTATCCCTTACTATCCCTTACCTCAAAAGAGCAGTACTTCTGATCGGTATAAGGCTGAAGGAAACTTGCACTGATGAATAGAAACTCACAGAGTATCTAAATACTCACAAAATACACTCAATAATCTAGAGAGAGAAAGAGAGAAAACTTATGTTTTTGGTGTGATTTTCAATTCTAACTTAGCCCTCTATTTATAGGAAAATTTTGGTAGGTTTGACCTGCAACCTGATGGCTTTACCTGCTACTATTCTCACCCACCACATTTGAAATATAATTCAGCACATTTCTTTACCAACCACAAGTGGGGCCCACCAATTCTAGAATTTTTCACCAAAAATGATTTATAACCTGATTTCCGAATCAGCCACCTCTTAAAATTCATAACAAATCATACGTTCATTTTTAACGGTTCAAAATTTATGGACATATACTCAACTTATATATGTATAACATATCCAAAAATTACCACGATCCAACGGTCAGATTAAAAATTATAACCCCCGCAAAATATCTCAAAAATCCTGATTTTTAATACCTCCATTCCGACAAAAATACGGATAAAAACCTCAACATTAACTCCTTCATTTTTAACCACAAAAATATATCCCTCATTTATATCCACATAATATAAATATTTCCTTATCATATGAATCAATAATTAATTATTCACAAATAATATTACAGAATCATATTTATGACAACCAGGCCGTTCCCAGGAAAGAGGGGGCTTTCCAATAAGAATTTCTCCTTACTGGCGCGCAATTAAATGACCAAACCTCTCCTTAGACAGAACTTTCTAGACATTGTCAATAATGCTATCTAATAATATTATTTAAATAATATGAATTATTGATCTGATAATGAAAAATACTGTGCAGCAACAATTATTGAAACAACAATAATATAAAATATCAATGCAGCAATTATTGAATCAATAATAAAATATTGAACAGTAATTACTGTAACAATTATTGAGTAGTGCCTTCTTACGTAAGGATCAATAATTCAAAAATACTGTGCAATACCATGTGCTACTATGCAATAACGCGTATTACTGTATTTTAACCACCGGGTATTCTAATAGTGTTAACGGTAACAACTACGCCGTTAATTATAAAAACTCAATTTTTTTTGTCGTTATCTTCATCCGACAGTTATTCTGTTATGGGGCCCACAAATGGCTGCGCCGTCGTACGAATATTCCCCGACAGAAAGAATATTCCACGACCAAACGAATATTCCCCGACAAAAATGATTATTTTATAACCACTTGCTTATTTTGAAAAAAAATTCATGTTTCACCCATAACTTTAAACTTTTATCAATTTAACCATTTACTGAATAGTAATTATAAGAAAAATTGAATACTTTTATTTCATAAAATTCGGGGTCTTACATAAATGATGCTGCTTTATAATATGTGATAAACCCATAGTTTTAAGCAATGCTTTTAGAATAATGATGAT
This sequence comes from Panax notoginseng, assembly GCA_016801055.1. Classification (NCBI taxonomy): domain Eukaryota; kingdom Viridiplantae; phylum Streptophyta; class Magnoliopsida; order Apiales; family Araliaceae; genus Panax; species Panax notoginseng. Next base: position 64,217,133 of record CM029014.1, on the reverse strand, counting down.
GATCATTCTAATGAGATCTAAATTCTTAAAAATCTTAAAACTAAAATAGTTCCCGATCGTTGGAATACTAAATTTGGGATTAGTGAATCCGGATAGATTGGTATATAAGTTGCTTGCTCATTAGATGAGGATGATTGATCTCATGATCATTTGTATGGAGACACTAAAGCAAGTATACATGTGCTTATTAGAGAATAAGCTCACTGAACGTTGCTCGCTAAGGAATACCTAATGGAGTTTTACTTGTCTGTCAATAGGAATTCCTGTAGTGAGAGTAGTACAAGTGATCCTTGGACTTGAGATCATCACAGTATCTTGTGTATGATGAATTATACTTTAACTTATTCCTTAAGACCCTTAGGGTATATCAAAGGGTATGCTTGGGTATAATAAGTCGTACATGGAGATAATATATGATCAATAAAGAATCTACCGCTTCTAACAAAAGAAGAGAAATGTCCTATGTGATTCGATAAATGACAACTCAGTAGTCCTTGGCCAGTGCAGAATGAAATTAGAAAGAAGTTTCTAATTTGCATTTTTTGGAGTTGTGCGTTTAAGAGTCAAAATATATATAATTAAATAAAATAAGACTTGACAGTAATTCCATGTCTTATATTTAATTGGGACATTGTATGGTGGAAGGATTGAATTGTACGGTAACTATTTACTCAAAGATTCTTTTATGATTAATGTTGAAATCTATATTATCTGGAAAGTCGCTAATTGGTAGGGAGGCTTATCCCTATTGTAGAATAAATATTATTTATTTAAATAAATTAATAGTTTAATTTATTTATTTAAATAAGATTAGAATTGTTCTAATTGATTTATTCACAACCGGTTTAATATGGAGAACCTAAAGGGTCACACTATAAAAGGAAGAATAATTATTTAAGAAGTTAATGGCATAATCGTAATAATAAGTTAAGTAAATATAATTTAATCTATGGTGATAGAATAAACTAAATAGCTTAATATTAATTATTTAATATTTTAAAAATATAAAATATAAATTAATAAGTGAAGTTTTATTATTATTATTATTACTATTATTATTATTATTATATAATTTCTAAAGGAGTTTGAGAATTAATTAATAAAAGTACTCTCATATATTCCTAATAAGATTAGGAGACAAATTAATTAAAAGATTTTAATTAATTATTCCTAATAAGATTGGGAGCATAATTAATTAAAGAAGTTTAATTAATTAAAATAAAACTAAATTCCTTAATTGTTAAGGGGAGTTGCCCACATCTATAAATAAGATGAGTCTTATTATGGGTGAGGGTGGTTGCTTTCACAAAACACGTGAATACGTAATTCTAATAGTTGGGAGAGTACACCTTCTTCTATGAGAGATAGAAAAATTAGGGTTTTGCCAAATACTCATCTTTTTGAATCTTTCTTCTTCCTTGGTGGATCACCTCTAGAGGCCAAACACTTGGGTGGCTAACATTGATCAAAGGAAGGAACCAACCCGGTGGATTCAATTTGAACCCGAAAAGAATTTGGAGGTGAACTTGTACCCGAGGAAGCTCGAATCTTCAAGGGTATGATTCTTGTTCTTTATCTTTACTTTTAATTAATAATTGTGCATAAACGATGATCCGGGTATATGGTTTGTAAAATTTTAAAACTCTATTTTATCACGTTTCCGCTTACTTTGTACAATTTGATTACGTTCATGAATATTACAAACCTAACAGTGGTATCAGAGCCAAACTTTGATGTGAATTATTAATTGTTTTAATTTGATATGTATATTGATATATATTTAGAATAATTTAATTGGGCATAATTTTGTTGTATAAAATTTATTTAAAAATAAATAAAAAATCGATAATCCCGATCTCTTTTTTTTATTTCGCTGGTACTGTGATGTATATATTATATGTGAATTCCTTGAATGTCCTGTAAAAGTTCGCGTGTATATATATATATATATATATATATATATATATATATATATATATATATATATATATATATATACATAGCCGATCCTATCAGGGAGTCCGGATTTTCTTAAAATCCGGACCTTTTTTTTTTTTTTTGCTTTTTTTTTTAAATAACTTAAAAAAAATATTTAATATTTTATGGAACTGAAATTTTTCCATAATAAAGTGTTTTGGGCGTGTTTTGAATACCTATACCAAAAAGTGGTGGTACAGTCTGCACAGACTGTACCACCATGTTTTGTTATACGTACCCAAATCACGCCCAAAACACTTTATTATGAAAAAATTTCAGTTCCATAAATTATTTTTTTTTAAGTTGTTTCAAATAAAATAAAAAAAATAAAATAAAAAATAAAGGTCCGGATTTTATAGAGTCCGGGATCCCGGACTGGATCCGGACTCTATATATATATATATATATATATATATATATAATAATAATAATAATAATAATAATAATAATAATAATAATAATTTTATAATTAAAATAAAAAATTTACTTTAATTTTAAAATTATATTTCATGCTAACTAATTAGAGTTAGAATTGGATTCCTTAATAATTAATTGGAGTTGAAATTGGATTCCATGTTTCCTATAATAAAGGAGTTTATTTAGATATGGAATAAGATTTCATATTATTCAAAATAAAGGAGTTTATTTGTGAATAAGAAAGAAAATTCGTGTTTCCTTAAATAAAAGAGTTTATTTAGATATGAAAAAAGATTTTATATTATCCAAAATAAAAGAGTTTATTTTGACTTGGAATTAGATTCCATAATTAATTAAAATAAATGAGTTTATTTTGATTAAAGAATTCGATTAAAATAAAATAGTTAATTTTATTCAAAATTAGATAAATTAAAATAAAAGAAGTTTATTTCGATTTAAATTTGGATTAAAATAAAGGAGTTTATTTTGATTCAAAATTAGATTTTATGTTAACTAAATTTGTCCATTAAATGATATCAATATATATATTGAATGTTTATTATTCATGAGATGAATGTTATTTATTGATTAATATGGTGATGTGTATGATAATAAATGAGATTGATTATGGACTATTGACCAATGTGATTAGATTTTATTTTAGTTGGATGCATGAATGTATGAGTTTTATTAAATGAGGTCTGCGTACCTCGTATTCTCTAATTTTTCTTAATGTAAATTCTATCCTCCTCTTATGTACTTCCCCTTGACTGCTGATCAAGATTTCTATTTATTTTAAATAGTTTTGTAATAGGAATAATTAGAATTAATTTTGAAGAATTGGATATCAAGGAGCAAGGAGCACTTGAAGACCCGTTTGTAATGGAGCCCGAGTTTAAATGTAATAGTTATATTTAAATTTAATTCTTGCACCCTAGGTTTGACCTTTTGGTTCACTTGGTGGCTCTAGTGAACCAAACTAGAATAAAGTCTATAATCAAATCCAGGTAGAATATAGTATTCTATATGTGCATGCTTATACTATATATATATATATATATATATATATATATATATATATATATATAATATTATGTAAACATACTTCGCATGTTAATTAATATGACGCATATTTTATATATATGTGTGCATGCACGCTAAACAAGATGAGACAAATTAATAACAAAACCCTCGAATAAATTATATTAAGTTGTAACGTTCAAATATATTTTGAATGTCGAACGTCGCCTTCTAGTATGGTAAAACAATAGAGTATTAAATATTTTAATATGAGTTTGTTGTGCACACACAAGGCAAGTATTAAATATTTAAGATGTTATTTTATCATATTTAATGCTTATAAATAGACCGAACAATGCTGTTTTGTTGTGCACACACAAGGATAATATTTTTCTTTTGAATATATGAAGTGCTAGGTTTAACTTAACTTAGATCATTTTAGTTCGAATGTGCACACACTTGACCATTATGATCTAAGAGGCAAAATACAAGGAGTTACATAGTTGATGTAATTAACAAGAGTTGTCTACCTATTTATTTATATATAGTTTTACTGTGCACACACAAGGCTATATACATTTGAAATGGGTTCCTTATTCTCACTAGTAAATCTTTAATTAGATTTTGCCGAACTATATAAGTGAGGGTAATATAGTTTGATAAAAATAGTGGGAGATACCAATTTAAAACAAGACCTAAATTATTTTGGTAATTAATAAAAGAATATATGTTAAAATATTGTTAATTACAAATTCATTTACAGAATTTTACAATGTCTATCCGAAACATATTAGATGTTAATTATCCGAACCGAATTACTCGGATTGGTTAAAGAAATTGAGAATAGCTCTCACGGCTGAAAAGCTATCTTATGCCCTTAATACGCCTATCCCTGCAATGGTTGCAGACAATGCCTCTGAGGAAAGATTGCTACTTTTAGAAAGTGGCAAGATGATGCATAGTTGGCTTAATGCATCATGCTTGCATCCATGACTAACAAGCTTCAGTGTCAACATGAAACTATGGATGCTCCTACTATACTCTTGTACGTCAAGTAGTTGATGGTGAGGAAAGTAGGACTAATAGATATCAATATCTAAGGAGCTCTTCCGATCTAGAATGACCAACGACACTACAGTACAGACACATGTCCTAAATATTATCAATTTGATTGAACAATTAGGACAACAAATTTTGTCATGGATGGAGAGTTGAGCCAAGATTTGATCTTACAGTTACTCCCAGACTCCTTCTCACAATTATTGTGATTTTTTAATATGAACAAGCTAGATATCAACCTCGCTGATTTGCTTAACATGTTAAAAATGCTGAGAGTCACTTTTCAACCAAGAAAGACCAAGTCTTACCGGTAGGGGCCAAATGATCTTCTGAAAAGAAGAACGATTCAAAGAAGATAAATAGAAAGACAAAAATATAGGATAATAAGAACAAAACTGATACGGATAACAAAGGAGTTTGCTTCCACTGTAATAAGCCTGGACACTGGAAAGAAACTGCAAGAAACATCTTGCATAGGCTAGCCGGAAGAATCTTAGTGAAGTTTCGGTTACAAATACAATTTTGTTCATATTGAAATAATTTTTTTTTCTTTAAGTCAAGGTTCTACTTGGGTATTGGATACCGACTTTGGTTATCATAAATATAGTTTTATGAAGGGACCAAGCAGAAGTAGAAAGCTAAACAAAGATAAGTAATCCCATGTGTGGGAAATGAAGAAAATATTGCTACATTAGTCATAGGAACTTATTGTTTAGCATTGCCTACGGGCAAGTTTATTAAGTCAATAAGTTGTTATTGTATTCCAGTTCTCGTTAGAAATATTATTTCCATTTTTGTTATTGGACAATAAAATCTTTGGTATTATATTTAAGAAGAATTGTTATTCTATTTATAATAATAATGTTTTGTATAGAACTAGAATATTACTTAATGGATTTTGTATACTTGACTTACGTGAAAAATTATTTTATAAATTGAACAAACTAGTATAAGAAAAGGAGATAGTTATTCAAAGAGTTGAATATTTGTATTTGATGAAATACAAGTGTGAATTATTTGAAAGGTTCAAAGAATTTAAAAGTGAAACTAATTAAAAAGTATTAGAATTCTTTGATTAGATCGAGGAATGAATACTTGTGCAATGAGTTTCTAGATCATCTCAAATGGCTTTCCCACAATGGACGCCTCCTGATACGCAATAATTGATTGATGTATCTGAAAGAAAAAATTGTATCTTGTTGGATATGGTACAATCCACAATGATTTTACTGATATTCCAGTATCCTTCTGGGGTCATGCCCTAGAAATGACTGCATATCTACGAAAAAGGTAACCTCAAAATTCGACCCCAAGACTCTACAAGAGTTATGGACAGGGAGGATTCCTAATCTTAAGTATGTTAAAATAAGGGGTTGTCCGACTTTTGTGAAAAAAGTTTCAAAGGATAAGCTTGGGACAAGATTTGACAAGTACGAATTTGTGTGACATCCTAAAGTAAGTTTAGGGTATATGTTCTATAATTCTACTTAGCAAAAGGTATTTGTTGCGAAACACGCTACTTTCTAAGATAAAGGTGTTTATCATTAAAGGGGCTAGTGGGAGGATAATAGATCTTGAAGAGTTCAAGAACCACAAAACACTATAAGTCAAATAAGAGGAACCTATAGATAGGACTATTGTACCACAACCGAATCATAAATCTGGAATATTATCGAAGATACCTGAGAGGTATGGATTCATCATGAATGATGATGATGATGAGGTGCGTATCATAGAAGATGATGACCCAGTTACATATGATGAGGTAAGAGTTGTAGACACTCAGTGAAATAGATTGAAACAAGCTTCTCAAAAATGGAATATTCATTTTAATGGAACAAATCAAAAGAGTTTGATTTTATCACAAATAAGAATGAACTTAGTGTGTACAAAAGGGTCAGTGTGAGCGCCGTGACATTCCTATTATTATATGTTGATATACTATGGATTATGAATGACATACTAGTTGTAAGACCCCAAATTATTATTAATAAAATTAAATTTTCTCTATTTATTATTTTGAAATAGTAATGGTTGATTTGATTAATGTGGTTAGTTATGGGTAAAACGCGAAAATATTTTAAATAAGCAAGTGGTTATAAAGTATTCATTTTTATCGGAGAATATTCGTTTGGTCGTAGAATATTCTTACTGTCGGGAAATATTCGTACGACGGTGCAGCCTTGTGTGGGCCCCATAACAAAAAGCGATTGGATGAAGAAAATGACAAGTATAAGTTGTTTATAAATAACGGCGTAGTTATTACCGTTAATACTGTTGGAATACCCGGTGGTTAAAATACAGTAATACGCGTTGTTGCACAGTAGCGCACGGTATTGCACCAATTATTGATTCTTACGTAAGAAGGCACTACTCAATAATTGTTACAGTAATTACTGTTCAGTATTTTATTTTATTAATTCAATAATTACTGCATTGATATTTTATGTTATTGTTGCTTCAATAATTGTCACTACGCATTATTTTTCATTAGCGGAGCAATAATTCATATTATCTGAATAATATTATTAGATAACATTATTGATAATGTCTAGAAAGTTCAGTCTAAGGAGAGGTTTGGTCACCCAATTGCGCGCTAGTAAGGAGAAATCCTTATCGGAAAGTCCTCTCTTTCCTGGGAACTGCCTGGTTGTCAGTATTATGATTTTGTAATATTATTTGTGAATAATTAATTATTAATTTATATGATGAGAAAAATATTCATTTTATGTGGATATAGATGGAGAAAATTTTTAAAGTGAAAATTATTGAAAATCGATATTTTATCTTTTCTGATAAAATAATATTTTATTATATTATTATAATATAATAATGATGATATTTTTATAATAAATGTGGGATATATGAGTATATGAGGAGGAAGAGTATTTTTGTTACAATAAATATTAAAAACATGTTAAACATGTCGGTGGACCCCATTTCATGACTTAAATTTGATTATAACCTGTAAAATTGCCCGTTTGTGGATTTCGATTAATTTCTGTTTAGAATTTGGAAAAACTTTCTTCTGCAAAGTTGTAGATAATTGAATTTCCTATGGGATGGACTTAAAGTTTGAATTTTTCTGACAAAAGGGCTATTTATTATGAATTATTGAAGCTCTGAAGTTCCGAAATAATTAATTTTTGGAAGTTTTAATTATTTTTAATATGAAAAAAGTTTTTGGTCATTATTGTGGGTCTTGCATGTGATGTAAATGGCTGAATTCAGATCTAAGAAAGTGAGCGTAAGAAATTTTATTATATATATTAATATTATATTATATTTTCTGCTTTGGTGTTCTAAGCATTTTCCTATAAATAGGGTGCTTAGATTAGAATTGAAATCACACCAGAAACTAAAGTTTTTTTCTCTCTTTCACTCTCGATATATTGAGCGTATTCTTGTGAGTATTTTGATACTTTGAGTGTTGTAATACGGTGCAAGTTCCCTTTAGCACTATATTCAGTATTCCAGCTAAAAGTATTATTCTTTCGAGGTAAGGGATATTATTTTTTAAAAATGATATTATTTCTTTCAATATCATTATGCCGGAGTATTGGTAAGATTTTTATTATAAATTTTTTGTCTTTTAGTGTCAGGGTTACTATTCACGTATACGACATTATTCACGAATACGGCACTATTCACAGAAAAATTAAAATTTTATTTTTTTGTCCAAAATATCTATTATGGATATTAGCTTTGATTGTATCCATATTTTGATCATTCTTGAATTTTACTCTACTATGATTATTTATGAGGTATTTTTGGACATAGATAAACCGAAATACGAATGTAAGACCCCGAATTTTATTAAATAAAAGTATTAAATAATTACTATTCAGTAAATGGTTAAATTGATAAATATTAAAGTTAAGGGTGATATATGAATTTTTTTTTAAAATAAACAAGTGGTTATAAAATAATCATTGTTGTCGGGGAATATTCGTTGGTCGTGAAATATTCTTTCTGTCGGGGAATATTCGTACGACGGCGCAACTATTTGTGGGTCCCATAACGAAAAACAGTCGGATGAAGATAACGACAAAAATTACGTTTTTATAATTAATAGCGTAGTTGTTACCGTTAACACTGTTAGAATACTCGGTGGTTAAAATACAATAATACGCGTTATTGCACAGTATTTTTGAAATTATTGATCCTTACGTAAGCAGGCAATACTCAATAATTGTTACAGTAGTTACTGTTCAATATTTTACTTTATTAATTCAATAATTTCTGCGTTGATATTTTATATTATTGTTGTTTCAATAATTGTTGCTGTACAGTATTTCCCATAATCAGATCAATAATTCATATTATTTAGAATAATATTATTAGATAGCATTATTGACAATGTCTAGAAAGTTCTGTCTAATGAGAGGTTTGGTCATCTAATTGCGCGCCAGTAAGGAGAAATCCTTATCGAAAGCCCCCTCTTTCCTGAGAACGGCCTGGTTGTCATTAATGTGATTATGTAATATTATTTATGAATAATTAATTATTGATTCATATGATAAGGAAATATTTATTTTATGTGGATATAAATGAGGGATATATTTTTGTGGTTAAAAATGAAGGAATTAATGTTGAGGTGTTTTATCTGTATTTTTATCGGGGCGGAGGTATTGAAAATTAAATTAGGGTTTTTGAGATATTTTGCGAGGGTTATAATTTTTAATTCGACCGTTGGATCGTGGTAATATTTGGATATGTTATACATATATAAGTTGAGTATATGTCCACAAATTTTGAACCGTTAAAAATGAACGTATGATTTGTTATGAATTTTACGAGATGACTGGTTCAGAAATTGTTAAATTTTTGGAGTTAATCATTTTGGTAAAAAATTCTAGAATTAGTGGGCCCCACTCTTGGTTGGTGAAGAAATATGTTGAGATTTTTATTCAAATGTGGTAGATGGGAATAGTAGCAGGTAAAGCCATCAGGTTGCAGGTTAAGTGTGCTTCGGCGTGCTAACATTTTCCTATAAATAGAGGGCTAAGTTAGAATTAAAAATCACACCAGAAACATAAGCTTTCTCTCTTTGTCTCTCTATATTATGAAGCATATTTTGTGAGTATTTAGATGCTTTGAGAATTGCTATTCAGTGCAAGTTTCATTCGGCTTTGCATTCCAGTCAGAAATACGGCACTTTTGAAGTAAGGGATTGTAAGGAATTTTAAGGGTTATTATGTTTTTAAGTTCGTAATTTTTCTGACCTTCAGAAAATTCTGAAAAAATTTAAAATGATATTTTGATGAGTTTTATTGATTTTTTCCAAAAATGGTGATTTTTGGATGTATAGATTAATAATTATAAATTTTACGGGAAAATACTATTTTAAAAGTAACCGCTTATAATTCCTTGTGGTTAACTCCAAAATTGATGAAATTTTTATTAGAAGTATATCTATATAATATCAGTGTACTTTGTGAATTTCGGAATTTTTTGATAAAAGTACAATTTATGATAAATGTCTAAATATTCGGCGGTTTTGGCCATATGAAAAATAGTAAATGAATTTTAAAAATTCTGAGAAAAATATATGTTCAATATGGGACTATATTCTGCTAAATCCCAGAAAAGAAATATTTTTGGAAACTGATTTGGTATTTTTCATGAAAATAGACTAGTTATGAGTAAATGAATTAAATATGTTATGTGAAGTAAGAAAATTAAAAAATAGGATTTTATGGCTTGAGAATCCTATATGAGGTATATGCAGATTTTTGATGAGGTTTTTGGTTATTGAAAATGAAATTTTATGAGTTTGGCATTTTAGGATGATTAAATGCATTATTTAGTAAAGTGTAAACAATTAAAATAAATTGTTTATAAGGTTAAGAAATATTATTATTTCAATATCATTATACCGAAATATTGGTATGGATTTTATTATAGAATTTCTACCTTGTTGTGTCGGTGTTACTATTAATGAGTTACTATTCACGAGTTACTATTCACGATAAAATTGGTTTCTTTTTCTAACCAAATTATAGTTGATTTATGAATATTACTCTTGAGATTATATCTATATGTTGATCATATTATTTTTATTATCATATATAACATTTTTATAACCATGATGTTGAAATTCTCTTTCACTTGAGTGTAAAGATGGGTAGATTATTGGTATGATCATGACTATGGGTTCTCTTTGGCCAGTAGTACAAAGTTGAATTATTGACTAGTATGATCATGACCATTGAATTTATAATTGAATATCTTCAACTTAAGTGCAAAAGAGAATTGATCAACATGGTTATAATTATTGTTTATATAATTCTGAAATGATTATATATTTTTTTGAGATATTAATATATTTGGCCTATAGTGCAAAGATGAACTGTTGATGAATATCTTTGGCCTGTAGTACAAAGATGAATTATTGATGAATATCTTTGGCCTGTAGTGCGAAGATGAACTGTTGTTGAATATCTTTGGCCTGTAGTGCAAAGATGGTTTGTTGATGAATATCTTTGGCCGTAGTGCGAAGATGAATTTATTAGCATGATTATGAACATGAACTGTGATTTGGTATAACCATGATCTTTGATGTTTCAGGTAAAGACAGATGATGAAAATATTCTTCGTCCTGGGTGCGAAGAAAAAATTTAGAATCACAATTATGATTATGAGTTATTCATATGATTGTGGAAAGGAACTGTTGAGTGATGTTACAGGGATAAAATATTGTTGGTGAATTTTTAACATGGAGAAGATAAATGACTTTATAGTCTATTTGACTTTTCTAATAGATTGCTCGTTCCGCTGCAACTATGGTTAAAATTTTTTATCATCTACCATATGTTCTAACTCTCTGATTTATTACTAATGAAGGCTATTGATAATTTAATTATCTTTAGTCATGATATTCTTTATTGAGCTAGTTGTGCTCACCCTTTTACTTCACAATTCCTTTCAGGTAATAAAAGTGTAGCTGGGTCGGGTGGGGGATAACAGGGAAATAGAACGATGGTCTATAGCTATTGAGGGTGAGGCGAACCCAACGTTGGAAGGGTATTTTGTCACTATCATACAAGATGTCTAATGACATACAACCTCGTGTCATCATAAGACAGGGTTGTGCTAATCCACTTGTTGAGTATATATACAAGCACTACATATAGAATCTTGGTGTTTGTTTGAAGTATAATTCTCAATTAGAGAATATGATAGTAATCTTCTTGTTTTTCTTTGGGGTATATTGGGTCAACCAAGGATAATTCTGTGGCCATATGATATCTATCACAACCTAGAAGCATGGCCTCCCATGTACAAAGGTTTCCTTGAGCACTTCCCAAAGATTCCAATTTCTAAAACACTTTTTGACTATACCTTTATGTAAGGAGTCATTGTGAGGTGCTGTCCACGATTGGGACATGAGTCACATTTGGTATATATTTGTATGCAAACTCACAGCATATGTGTTGTTGTATTTTGCACGACATTTGTTGTAATAAAGTTATAGTTATTTTCTGTACCATGTATTTGGCGACTCAGAATAGGTTGGATGGAATGGACCTATTTTGGGGTTGTCACAGTTGGTATCAGAGCTTAGGGATATGATCTCTGGCGGAGATCGGGGAATAGACTAGGAGGGGAGAGATGAGTAAATCCTTTGCTAGTGTGTCCTACCTAAGCTTATTTGTTGGTCAGTCATAATATCGAGATATTATGTGATATGTGAATTTGTTAAATTAACCCTTGTTTTGAAGCTGTATTCTAGAATGATATTTGAAATACAGGAGATGAGCAATGGATAAATTATGATGACAGGGAAGATGGAATTTGAAATGAAAGGAAGGTATTCTTGACTCTTTGAAATACCAGGTACGTAAATTTCGGGGACAAAATTTCATAAGGAGGGGAGATTATAAGACCCTGAATTTTATGAAATAAAAGTATTCAATAATTACTATTCAGTAAATGGTTAAATTGATAAATGTTAAAGTTAAGGGTGATATATGAAATTTTTTTCAAAATAAACAAGTGGTTATAAAATAATCATTGTTGTCGGGGAATATTCGTTGGTAGTGGAATATTCTTTCTGTCGGGGAATATTCGTACGACGGCGCAGCTATTTGTGGGTCCCATAACGAAAAACGGTCGGATGAAGATAACGACAAAATTGCATTTTTATCATTAACGGTGTAGTTGTTTATAAGGTTAAGAAATATTATTCTTTCAATATCATTATACCGAAATATTGGTATGGATTTTATTGTGAAATTTCTACCTTTTTGTGTCGGTATTACTATTCACGAGTTACTATTAACGAGTAACTATTAATGAGTTACTATTTACGAGTTACTATTCACGATAAAATTGGTTTCTTTTTCTAACCAAATTATAGTTGATTTATGAATATTACTCTTGAGATTAAATCTATATGTTGATCATATTGTTTTTATTATTATATATAATATTTTTATAACCCTGATGTTGAAATTCTCTTTCACTTGAGTGTAAAGATGGGTAGATTATTGGTATGATCATCACTTTGGGTTCTCTTTGGCCAGTAGTGCAAAGTTAAATTATTGACTACTATGATCATGACCATTGAATTTATAATTGAATATCTTCAACTTAAGTGCAAAGGTGAATTGATCAACATGGTTATAATTATTGTTTATATAATTCTGAAATGATTATATATTTCTTTGAGATATTAATATATTTGGCCTGTAGTGCAAAGATGAACTGTTGATGAATATCTTTGGCCTGTAGTGCAAAGATGAATTATTGAAGAGTATCTTTAGCCTGTAGTGCGAAGATGAACTGTTGTTGAATATATTTGGCCCGTAGTGCAAATATGGTTTGTTGATGAATATCTTTGGCCGTAGTGCGAAGATGGATTTATTAGCATGATTATGAACAGGAACTGTGATTTGGTATAACCATGATCTTTGATATTTCAGGTAAAGACAGATGATGAAAATATTCTTCTTCCTGGGTGCGAAAAAAAAATTTAGAATCACAATTATGATTATGAGTTATTCATATGATTGTGGAAAGGAACTGTTGAGTGATGTTACAGGGATAAAACATTGTTGGTGGATTTTTAACATGGAGAAGATAATAGACTTTATATTCTATTTGACTCTTCTAATGGATTGCTCGTTCTGCTGCAATTATGGTTGAAATTTTTTATCATCTATCATATGTTCTAACTCTCTGATTTATTACTAATGAAGGCTATTGATAATTTAATTATCTTTAGTCATGCTATTCTTTACTGAGCTAGCTGTGCTCACCCTTTTGCTTCACAATTTCTTTCAGTTAATAAAAGTGTAGCTGGGTCGGGTGGGGGATAACAGGAAAATAGAACGGTGGTCTATAGCTGTTGAGGGTGAGGCGAACCCAACGTTAGAAGGGTGTTTTGTCACTATCATACAAGATGTCTAATGATATACAACCTCGTGTCACCATAAGACAGGGTTGTGCTGATCCACTTGCTGAGTATATATACAAGAACTACTTATATAATCTTGGTGTTTGTTTGAAGTATAATTCTCAATTAGAGTCAGTGGAGATAATGATAAGTCAAGAGAAGACTCACCATTGAGAAGAATATGATAGTAATCTTCTCGTTTTTCTTTGGGGTATATTGGGTCAACCAAGGATAATTCTGTGGCCATATGATATCTATCACAACCTAAAAGCATGGCCTCCCATGTACAAAGGTTTCTTTGAGCACTTCTCAAAGATTCTAATTTCTAAAACAGTTTTTGACTATACCTTTATGTAAGGTGTCATTGTGAGGTGCTGTCCACGGTTGGGACATGAGTCACATTTGGTATATATTTGTATCCAAACTCACAGCATATGTGTTGTTGTATTTTACACGACATTTGTTGTAATAAAGTTGTAGTTGTTTTCTGTACCATGTATTTGGCGACTCATAATAGGTTGGATGGAATGGACCTATTTTGGGGTTGTCACAGTTGGTATCAGAGCTTAGGGATATGATCTTTGGCGGAGATCGGGGAATAGAACTTGGAGGGGAGAGATGAGTAAATCCTTCACTAGTGTGTCCTACCTAAGCTTATTTGTTGGTCAGTCATAATATCGAGATATTATGTGATATGTGAATTTGTTAAATTAACCCTTGTTTTAAAGCTGTATTCTAGAATGATATTTGAAATATAGGAGATGAGCAATGGAGAAATTATGATGACAGGGAAGATGGAATTTGAAATGAAAGAAATGTATTCTCAACTCTTTGAAATACTAGGTACGTAAATTTCGGGGACGAAATTTCATAAGGAGGGGAGATTGTAAGACCCCGAATTTTATAAAATAAAAGTATTCAATAATTACTATTCAGTAAATGGCTAAATTGATAAATGTTAAAGTTAAGGGTGATATATGAAATTTTTTTCAAAATAAACAAGTGGTTATAAAATAATCATTGTTGTCGGGAAATATTCGTTGGTCGTGGAATATTCTTTCTGTCGGGGAATATTCGTACGACGACGCAGCTATTTGTGGGTCCCATAATGAAAAATGGTCGGATGAAGATAACGACAAAAATTGCATTTTATAATTAACGGCGCAGTTGTTACCGTTAACATTGTTGGAATACCCGGTGGTTAAAATACAGTAAAACGCGTTATTGCATAGTATTTTTAAAATTATTTATCCTTACGTAAGAAGGCAGTACTCAATAATTGTTACAGTAGTTACTGTTCAATATTTTATTTTATTGATTCAATAATTGCTGCATTGATATTTTATATTATTGTTGTTTCAATAATTGTTGCTGCACAGTATTCCCCATAATCAGATCAATAATTCATATTATTTAGAATAATATTATTAGATAGCATTATTGACAATGTCTAGAAAGTTCTGTCTAAGGAGAGGTTTAGTTATCTAATTGCGCGCCAGTAAGGAGAAATCTTTATCGGAAAGCCCCCTCTTTCCTTGGAACGGCCTGATTGTGGTTAATGTGATTCTGTAATATTATTTGTGAATAATTAATTATTGATTCATATGATAAGGAAATATTTATTTTATGTGGATATAAATGAGGGATATATTTTTGTGGTTAAAAATGAAGGAGTTAATGTTGAGATGTTTTATCTGTATTTTTGTCGGGGCGGAGGTATTGAAAATCAAATTAGGGTTTTTGAGATATTTTACGAGGGTTATATATTTTAATCCGACCGTTGGATCGTGGTAATATTTGGATATGTTATACATATATAAGTTGAGTATATGTCCACAAATTTTGAACCATTAAAAATGAACGTATGATTTGTTATGAATTTTACGAGATGACTGGTTCAAAAATTGTTAAATTTTCGGAGTTAATCATTTTTGTGGAAAATTCTAGAATTGGTGGGCCCCGCTCTTGGTTGGTAAAGAAATATACTGAGATTTTTATTCAAATGTGGTGGGTGGGAATAGTAGCAGGTAAAGCCATCAGGTTGCAGGTTAAGTCTGTTTCGGCGTGCTAACATTTTCCTATAAATAGAGGGCTAAGTTAGAATTAAAAATCACACCAGAAACATAAGTTTTCTCAATTTCTCTCTCTATATTATGAAACATATTTTATGAGTATTTAGATATTTTGAGAGTTGCTATTCAGTGCAAGTTTCCTTCGGCTTTGCATTCCAGTCATAAATACTGCACATTTGAAGTAAGGGATTGTAAGGAATTTTAAGGGTTATTATATTTTTCAGTTCGTAATTCTTCTGACATTCAGAAAATTCTGGAAAAATTTGAAATGATATTTTGATGAGTTTTATTGATTTTGTCCAAAAATGGTGATTTTTGGATGTATAGATTAAGAATTATGAATTTTACGGGAAAAAACTATTTTAAAAATAACCGCTTATAACTCCTTGTGGTTAACTCCAAAATTGATGAAATTTTTATTAGAAGTATATCTATATAATATCAGTGTACTTTGTGAATTTCGGAATTTTTGGATAAAAGTACAATTTATGATAAATGTCTAAATATTCGGTGGTTTTGGCCATATGAAAAATAGTAAATAAATTTTAAAAATTCTGAGAAAAATATATGTTCAATATGGGACTATATTCTGCTAAATCCCAGGAAAAAAATATTTTTAGAACTGATTTGGTATTTTACATGAAAATAGACTAGTTATGAGTAAATTAATTAAATATGTTATGTGAATTAAGAAAATTGAAAAATAGGAATTTATGGCTTGAGAATCCTATATGAGGTATATGCAAATTTTCGATGAGAGTTTTGGTTATTGAAAATGAAATATTATGAGTTTAGCATTTTAGGATGATTAAATGTATTATTTAGTAAAGTGTAAACAATTAAAATAAATTGTTTATAAGGTTAAGAAATATTATTCTTTCAATATCATTATACCGAAATATTGGTATGGATTTTATTGTGAAATTTTTACCTTTTTGTGTCGGTATTACTATTCATGAGTTACTATTCACGAATTATTATTCATGAGTTACTATTCACGAGTTACTATTCACGATAAAATTGGTTTCTTTTTCTAACCAAATTATAGTTGATTTATGAATATTACTCTTGAGATTAAATCTATATGTTGATCATATTGTTTTTATTATCATATATAACATTTTTATAATCCTGATGTTGAAATTCTCTTTCACTTGAGTGTAAAGATGGGTAGATTATTGGTATGATCATCACTTTGGGTTCTCTTTGGCCAGTAGTGCAAAGTTGAATTATTGACTAGTATGATCATGACCATTGAATTTATAATTGAATATCTTCAACTTAAGTGCAAAGGTGAATTGATCAACATGGTTATAATTATTGTTTATATAATTCTGAAATGATTATATATTTCTTTGAGATATTAATATATTTGGCCTGTAGTGCAAAGATGAACTGTTGATGAATATCTTTGGCCTGTAGTGCAAAGATAAATTATTGATGAATATCTTTGGCCTGTAGTGCGAAGATGAACTGTTGTTGAATATCTTTGGCCCGTAGTGCAAAGATGGTTTGTTGATGAATATCTTTGGCCGTAGTGCGAAGATGGATTTATTAGCATGATTATGAACAGGAATTGTGATTTGGTATAACCATGATCTTTGATGTTTCAGGTAAAGACAGATGATGAAAATATTCTTCGTCCTGGGTGCGAAAAAAAAATTTAGAATCACAATTATGATTATGAGTTATTCATATGATTGTGGAAAGGAACTGTTGAGTGATGTTACAGGGATAAAACATTGTTGGTGGATTTTTAACATGGAGAAGATAATAGACTTTATAGTCTATTTGACTCTTCTAATGGATTGCTCGTTCCGCTGCAACTATGGTTGAAAATTTTTATCATCTACCATATGTTCTAACTCTCTGATTTATTAATAATGAAGGCTATTGATAATTTAATTATCTTTAGTCATGATATTCTTTACTGAGCTAGCTGTGCTCACCCTTTTACTTCACAATTTCTTTCAGTTAATAAAAGTGTAGCTGGGCCGGGTGGGGGATAACAGGGAAATAGAACGGTGGTCTATAGCTATTGAGGGTGAGGCGAACCCAACGTTGGAAGGGTGTTTTGTCACTATCATACAAGATGTCTAATGATATACAACCTCGTGTCACCATAAGACAGGGTTGTGCTGATCCACTTGCTGAGTATATATACAAGAACTACTTATATAATCTTGGTGTTTGTTTGAAGTATAATTCTCAATTAGAGTTAGTGGAGATAATGATAAGTCAAGAGAAGACTCACCATTGGGAAGAATATGATAGTAATCTTCTCGTTTTTCTTTGGGGTATATTGGGTCAACCAAGGATAATTCTGTGGCCATATGATATCTATCACAACCTAAAAGCATGGCCTCCCATGTACAAAGGTTTCCTTGAGTACTTCTCAAAGATTCTAATTTCTAAAACATTTTTTGACTATACCTTTATGTAAGGTGTCATTGTGAGGTGCTGTCCACGGTTGGGACATGAGTCACATTTGGTATATATTTGTATCCAAACTCACAGCATTTTGCACGACATTTGTTGTAATAAAGTTGTAGTTTTTTCTGTACCATGTATTTGGCGACTCAGAATAGGTTGGATTGAATGGACCTATTTTGGGGTTGTTACAGTTGGTATCAGAGCTTAGGGATATGATCTCTGGCGAAGATCGGGGAATAGAACTAGGAGGGGAGAGATGAGTAAATCCTTCGCTAGTGTGTCCTACCTAAGCTTATTTGTTGGTCAGTCATAATATCGAGATATTATGTGGTATGTGAATTTGTTAAATTAACCCTTGTTTTGAAGCTGCATTCTAGAATGATATTTGAAATACAGGAGATGAGCAATGGAGAAATTATGATCACAGAGAAGATGGAATTTGAAATGAAAGGAAGGTATTCTCAACTCTTTGAAATACCAGGTACGTAAATTTCGGGGACGAAATTTCATAAGGAGGGGAGATTGTAAGACCCCGAATTTTATGAAATAAAAGTATTTAATAATTATTATTCAGTAAATGGTTAAATTGATAAATGTTAAAGTTAAGGGTGATATATGAAATTTTTTTCAAAATAAACAAGTGGTTATAAAATAATCATTGTTGTCGGGGAATATTCGTTGGTCGTGGAATATTCTTTCTGTCGGAGAATATTCGTACGACGGCGCAGCTATTTGTGGGTCCCATAACGAAAAACGGTCGGATGAAGATAATGACAAAAATTACGTTTTTATAATTAACGGCGTAGTTGTTACCGTTAACACTGTTGGAATACCCGGTGGTTAAAATACAGTAATACGCGATATTGCACAGTATTTTTGAAATTATTGATCCTTACGTAAGAAGGCAGTACTCAATAATTGTTACAGTAGTTACTGTTTAATATTTTATTTTATTGATTCAATAATTGTTGCGTTGATATTTTATATTATTGTTGTTTCAATAATTGTTGCTGCACAGTATTTCTCATAATCATATCAATAATTCATATTATTTAGAATAATATTATTAGATAGTATTATTGACAATGTCTAGAAAGTTCTATCTAAGGAGAGGTTTGGTCATCTAATTGCGCGCCAGTAAGGAGAAATCCTTATCGGAAAGCCCCCTCTTTCCTTGGAACGGTCTGGTTGTCATTAATGTGATTCTGTAATATTATTTGTGAATAATTAATTATTGATTCATATGATAAGGAAATATATTTATTTTATGTGGATATAAATGAGGGATATATTTTTGTGGTTAAAAATGAAGGAGTTAATGTTGAGGTGTTTTATCTGTATTTTTGTCGGGGCGGAGGTATTTAAAATCAAATTAGGGTTTTTGAGATATTTTGCGAGGGTTATAATTTTTAATCCGACCGTTGGATCGTGGTAATATTTGGATATGTTATACATATATAAGTTGAGTATATGTCCACAAATTTTGAACCGTTAAAAATGAACGTATGATTTGTTATGAATTTTACGAGATGACTGGTTCAGAAATTGTTAAATTTTCGGAGTTAATCATTTTGGTGGAAAATTCTTGAATTGGTGGGCCCCACTCTTAGTTGGTGAAGAAATGTGCTGAGATTTTTATTCAAATGTGGTGGGTGGGAATAGAAGCAGGTAAAGCCATCAGGTTGCAGGTTAAGTCTGCTTCGGCGTGCTAACATTTTCCTATAAATAGAGGGCTAAGTTAGAATTGAAAATCACACCAGAAACATAAGCTTTCTCTCTTTCTCTCTCTATGTTATGAAGCATATTTTGTGAGTATTTAGATACTTTGAGAGTTTCTATTCAGTGCAAGTTTCCTTCGGTTTTACATTCCGGTCAGAAATACTGCACTTTTAAAGTAAGGGATTTTAAGGGTTATTATGTTTTTCAGTTCGTAATTCTTCTGACCTTCAGAAAATTCTGAAAAAATTTGAAATGATATTTTGATGATTTTTCTTGATTTTGTCTAAAAATGGTGATTTTTGGATGTATAGATTAAGAATTATGAATTTTACGGGAAAATGCTATTTTAAAAGTAACTGCTTATAACTCATTGTGGTTAACTCCAAAATTAATGAAATTTTTATTAGAAGTATATCTATATAATATCAGTGTCCTATGTGAATTTCGGAATTTTTGGATAAAAGTACAATTTATGATAAATGTCTAAATATTCGGCGGTTTTAGCCATATGAAAAATAGTAAATGAATTTTAAAAATTCTGAGAAAAATATATGTTCAATACGGGACTATATTCTGCTAAATCCCAGAAAAGAAATATTTTTGGAACTTATTTGATATTTTTCATGAAAATGGACTAGTTATGAGTAAATGAATTAAATATGTTATGTGAAGTAAGAAAATTGAAAAATATGATTTTATGGCTTGAGAATCCTATATGTGGTATATGCAGATTTTTGATGAGATTTTTGGTTATTGGAAATGAAATCTTATGAGTTTGGCATTTTAGGATGATTAAATGTATTATTTAGTAAAGTGTAAACAATTAAAATAAATTGTTTATAAGGTTAAGAAATATTATTCTTTCAATATCGTTATACCGAAATATTGGTATGGATTTTATTGTGGAATTTCTACCTTTTTGTGTCGGTGTTACTATTCACGAGTTACTATTCACGAGTTACTATTCATGAGTTACTATTCACGAGTTACTATTCACGATAAAATTGGTTTCTTTTTCTAACCAAATTATAGTTGATTTATGAATATTACACTTGAGATTAAATCTATATGTTGATCATATTATTTTTATTATCATATATAACATTTTTATAACCATGATGTTGAAATTCTCTTTCACTTGAGTGTAAAGATGGGTAGACTATTGGTATGATCATGACTATGGGTTCTCTTTGACCAGTAGTACAAAGTTGAATTATTGACTAGTATGATCATGACCATTGAATTTATAATTGAATATCTTCAACTTAAGTGCAAAAGAGAATTGTTCAACATGGTTATAATTATTGTTTATATAATTCTGAAATGATTATATATTTCTTTGAGATATTAATATATTTGGCCTGTAGTGCAAAGATGAACTGTTGATGAATATCTTTGGCCTGTAGTGCAAAGATAAATTATTGATGAATATCTTTGGCCTGTAGTGCGAAGATGAACTGTTGTTGAATATCTTTGGCCCGTAGTGCAAAGATGGTTTGTTGATGAATATCTTTGGCCGTAGAGCGAAGATGGATTTATTAGCATGATTATGAACAGGAACTGCGATTTGGTATAACCATGATCTTTGATGTTTCAGGTAAAGACAGATGATGAAAATATTCTTCGTCCTGGGTGCGAAGAAAAAATTTAGAATCACAATTATGATTATGAGTTATTCATATAATTGTGGAAATGAACTGTTGAGTGATGTTACAGGGCTAAAATATTGTTAGTGGATTTTTAACATGGAGAAGATAATAGACTTTATAGTCTATTTGACTCTTCTAATGGATTGCTCGTTCCGCTGCAACTATGGTTGAAAATTTTTATCATCTACCATATGTTCTAACTCTCTGATTTATTACTAATGAAGGCTATTGATAATTTAATTATCTTTAGTCATGATATTCTTTACTGAGCTAGTTGTGCTCACCCTTTTGCTTCACAATTCCTTTCAGTTAGTAAAAGTGTAGCTGGGTCGAGTGGGGGATAACAAGGAAATAGAACGGTGGTCTATAGCTGTTGAGGGTGAGGCGAACCCAACATTGGAAGGGTGTTTTGTCACTATCATACAAGATGTCTAATGACATACAACCTCGTGTCATCATAAGACAGGGTTGTGCTCATCCACTTGCTGAGTATATATACAAGCACTACTTATATAATCTTGGTGTTTGTTTGAAGTATAATTCTCAATTAGAGACAGTGGAGATAATGATAAGTCAAGAGAAGACTCACCATTGGGAAGAATATGATTGTAATCTTCTCATTTTTCTTTGGGGTATATTGGGTCAACCAAGGATAATTCTGTGGCCATATGATATCTATAACAACCTAGAAGCATGGCCTCCCATGTACAAAGGTTTCCTTGAGCACTTCCCAAAGATTCTAATTTCTAAAATACTTTTTGACTATACCTTTATGTAAGGTGTCATTGTGAGGTGCTGTCCACAGTTGGGACATGAGTCACATTTGGTATATATTTATATCCAAACTCACAGCATATGTGTTATTGTATTTTGCACGACATTTGTTGTAATAAAGTTGTAGTTATTTTCTGTACCATGTATTTGGCGACTCAGAATAGGTTGGATGGAATAGACCTATTTTGGGGTTGTCACAACGAATCCTTAATATTTATTATTTTGTTTCACTGGATTCGTTTCCTTTAAAATATTTTTCATCATCTTCAGTCCTAAATGATGATATTACTGAATATCTTTAGCTTGTAGTGCAAAGATGAATGATTTCTAATGAATATCTTTGGCCCGTAGTAGAAAGATGAACAAGTGTTTAGATGAACATGACCAACTAATGAATATCTTTAGCTTGTAGTGCAAAGATGAATATTTGATTCCAGATATATATTGATTGATGTTACAGGGATAAAATATCGACGATAAACTTTTAAATTCATAAATAGAAGATAGTAGATTTCATTCTCTACTTAACTCTTCTAATGAATTATTATTTTCGCTGCGAATACTGATCTGAAACTTGTTGTCTATTGTATTCTATTAGATTTTTCTCTGTTGAAGACTAACGATAATTTGTTCTATATTATCTTAGTCATATTATTCTTTACTGGGCTAGTTGAGCTCACCCTTTTCCTTTTTGTTCCATTTTTCTTCTCAGGAGGCGAGAATGTAGCGAGTACTAGTCGGGGTATGGAATGATTGTTCTAGAAGTTGTTTTAGTAGTCCTCACTATTTTTGTAAAATAATGTATCAATAATTGTAATGAGGACTTATTTGGGTATGAATATTGTCTAGATGGCAATATTTGTATTTAAACTCACAGTTTTTATGTTGTATTAATAAAGTTGTAGTTATTTCTGTACCATGTATTTTGACGACTCAGAATGGGTGTTGTGTACCTATTTTTGGGGCATCACAGTTGGCATCAGAGCTTAGGGATATGATCTCTGGCGGAGATCGGGGAATAGAACTAGGAGGGGAGAGACAAGTAAATCCTTCGCTAGTGTGTCCTACCTAAGCTTATTTGTTGGTCGGTCATAATATAGGGGTATTATGTGATTTGTTAATTTGTTTAATTAACCCTTGTTTTATGGCAGTATTTAAGAATGGCAACTGAGAATGTTAACAGTGGAGACGCCTGTACTCACCAACGAGGAGAACGTGCAACAGGCTGACAATGTTCCTCCTATGAAAAACACCACTGAGCAGATGATGAACGATGGGATGTTTAGTAGCTTTTTGCAGTTTATGCAAAATTAGACGAGGGAGACTCGTGTTCAAAATATAGGAGGAAATGATAGCAATTCACGGTTTGTCACAGCCAAGCAGTTCAAGGAGTTGGGACCACCAAAATTCTGGGGAAAATCGGATCCGATTAAGGCGGAGACGTGGGTCAAACAAATTACCAAGATATTCGATGTCTTGGGATGCACGGAGGAAGATAAGGTTCCATTCGCCACCTTTATGTTCCGTAATGAGGCAGATTACTTGTGGGAATCTGTGAAGCGTACCCATCTAGCCGCACTTAGCATGTCTTGGGAAACATTTCAGAAATTGTTCAATGACAAGTACTTTCCTAAAAGTATTCGTCACATGAAGGAGGTAGAGTTTATTAGACTGGAGTAGAATAACATGACGGTGTCCCAGTACGAGGCGAAGTTTGCAGAATTGTCCAGGTTTGCACCTCATTTAGTGGAGAATGAGGAACGTATGACACGGATGTTTCTGAGAGGTTTGAAACCCGACATACGTCAATATCTCATTTCACATAAATTTTTTCTCTATTCAGATGTTGTCAACATGGCTCAATTCTTAGAGCGAGATAATGAGTACGTTCAACCGAGGGACCACAACCAGGATCATACCGGTGACAGCAGTCATCAGAACAACGATAACCAGCGGAGAAAGAAAAATACGGATAAGAGTGGCAGCCACTCTGGTGGTAATCATGGCCATGAGAATAGAAGAAGCGAGTCGAGAGGAGATTTTAAAAATTGGAGATTCAACAATGACAATACGAAGACGAAAACACCAGCAGCAACTAGTTTCAAGGGAGGAGAACTACCACCGGTCATATGCTATAAGTGCGGAAAAGAAGGACATATCAGCCCAAACTGTCCACAACAGTTTAAGGTATGTTATAATTGTGGAAAGGAAGGACATATCGCTCGAGATTGCACTATAGCAAAACCAAGTCTAACGGGGATAGTGACTCAAAAGGCTGTCCCAGAAAAGTCAAAGTCAACTGTTCCTGGAAGAGCATTTGTCGTGACTGGTCAAAATGTGAGGAACCCAAACAAGGTGATCACGGGTAAGCTAATCATAAATTCTTGTGAAGTTTATACCTTACTAGATACCGGTGTTACCCATTCATTTATCTCTCCTACTTGTGCTCAACGTTTAAACTTGACACCTGAGAAATTGGACTTTGACTTATCTGTTGAAACTCCGTTAGGAGAAACTTTCATCATGTCCACTGTTTATAAATCTTGTTTGATCCAAGTTGGCACCATCACCTTACATGTTGACCTTATCTCTTTAAAGATACTTGCATTTGACGTGATTTTAGAGATTGATTGGTTAACTACTCATCATGCCAAAAATTGATTATTTTTGTAAGGTTGTTAGTTTTCATATTCCTAACCAACCTGTTGTGCGAATTCAAGCAACTAAGCCATTAAAATTAATCACTGTTATATCAAGTCATAAAGCTATTCGTTTATTAAAAAATGGATGTCAAGCTTTCTTAGCCCATGTTATGGATTTGAATAAAGACACGTCATATTTGAATAATATGTATGTTGTTATTGACTTTCCTGACGTATTTCCTGAAGAACTTCCTGGTCTACCCCCGGAACATGAAGTTGAATTCTTTATTGATCTTGAACCTGGTACAAAGCCCATTTCTAAAATCCCATATCGAATGGTTTCTATTGAACTTCAGGAGTTAAAGGTTCAACTACAGGAGTTGTTGGACATCGGTTTCATTCGTTCTAGTACATCTCCTTGGGGTGCTCCTGTTTTATTTGTAAAGAAGAAAGATGGGAGTATGTGACTTTGTATTGACTACCGGGAATTGAACCATGTCACCATCAAGAATAGGTATCCGCTACCTCGTATTGATGACCTGTTTAACCAGTTGCAACGAGTACAATTCTTTTCAAAGATCGATCTTCGTTCTGGATATCATCAGCTGAAGATTAGAACTGAGGATATTCCAAAGATTGCCTTTAGAACTCGGTACGGGCATTATGAATTCTTAGTCATGTCTTTTGGATTGACTAATGCTCTTGTGACTTTCATGGATATGATGAACCGAGTATTCAAAGAATATTTGGAACAGTTCGTTGTTGTCTTTATTGATGACATCCTCATATATTCCAAAAGTCATGAAGATCATGAGCACCATTTGAAGTTGGTACTCTAAAGACTTCGTGAAAACAAGTTATATGCCAAGTTGAAGAAATGCGAGTTCTGGCTTGAGGAAGTAGCATTCCTTGGGCACGTGGTGTCAAAATATGGAGTATCTGTTGACCTGACGAAGATTAAAGCAATACAAAGTTGGGAACAACCGAAGTCGGTGATCGAAGTACGTAGTTTTTTGGGCTTAGCTGGTTATTATCGGAGATTCATGGAAGGATTTTCTCGAATCGCTACTCTATTAACTCAGCTGACTCGGAAAGTTATCAAATTCGTATGGAGCGAGGAATGCGAGAAGAGTTTCCAAGAGCTTAAGAGGAGACTCATTTCGGCACCTATTTTGACCATACTATCTGGTTCGGATGGATTTGTTATCTACAGCAATACTTCAGGCAAAGGGCTAGGATGTGTTCTCATGCAATGTGGGAAAGTTATAGCCTATGCTTCACGACAACTTAAAGAATATGAGAGGAATTATCCTACTCATAATCTAGAGTTGGCAGTAGTCGTTTTCGCGCTAAAAATCTGGAGGCACTATCTATATGGGGAGAAAGTGGAGATATATTTAGACCATAAAAGTCTCAAATATTTCTTCACCCAAAAAGAACTCAACATGCGGCAACGACGTTGGCTCGAGCTGTTAAAAGACTATGACCATACCATTCAATACCATCATGGAAAAGCGAACGTAGTAGCTGACGCATTGAGTAGAATATCATACGCAGGAACGAGTGCGATGTTGTCAACACAAAGACCCATTTGGTGTGATTTATAAAAGATGAAGATAGAATTCAAGACTCCGGGGACCCATGCAATGATGTCAAGTATACGTATAGAACCAACTTTAATCGAAAAAGTTAAAGTTGCTCAAGCCACAGACCCGGAGCTGATGCGTATGAAGAAGAAAGTGCAAGAAGGTGCTATTCCAGAAGCAAGAATCGATGAAGAAGGAATACTTCGAGTCCACTCCAGACTTTGTGTTCCTAAAGATTTTGATTTGAAGTACAAGATCATGATGGAGGCACACAAAACACCATTTGCAATCCATCTTGGAAGTACCAAAATGTATCGTGATCTTCGACATACATTTTGGTGGAACAATATGAAGAGAGAGATTGCAAAGTTTATCTCGAGGTGTTTAACTTGTCAACGTGTAAAGGCGTATCATCAAGTGCCTAAGTGCCCATTGCAATCACTTGAGATTCCGAAATAGAAGTGGGAACACATTACCATGGATTTTGTTACGGGTCTTCCCACGGTTTCTCAAGGCATAAAAGCTATTTGGGTTATTGTTGATAGATTAACCAAGTCTACTCATTTCTTGCCGATACGGGAGACTTATTCCCTTGAACGTCTTGCTCGTATGTACGTGGGTGAGATTATGAGATTGCATGGAATGCCAGTATCTATAGTTTCAGATCGTGACCCAAGATTCACTTCAAGATTTTGGGTTAGCTTGCAAAAAGCTATGGGTACGGATTTACGATTCAGTTCGGCATACCATCCTCAAACGGACGGACAATCAGAGAGGACTATTCAAATTCTTGAAGATCTATTAAGACTCTGTGTCCTAGACTTCAAAGGGAGTTGGGATAAGTATTTACCATTGGTAAAATTCTCCTACAACAACAGTTATCATGCAAGTATAGGGGTGGCCCCATTTGAAGCATTGTATGGACGAAAGTGTCGCTCTCTAATATGTTGGGATGAGGTGGGTGAAGCAACATTGTTGGGACCCGAGTTGGTACGTATGACTACAGAAAAGATCTAAATGATTCGACAATGTATATAAATGGCACATGATCGACAAAAGAGTTATGCGGATCTTCATCGAAAGGTCGTTGAATTTGATATTTGGGGATCATGTATTGTTGCGAGTTGCTCCATGGAAGGGAGTTACAAGATTTGGGAAGAGAGGAAAGCTCAATCCACGATTTATTGGTCAATTTCAGATTCTTGACCGAGTAGGAAATGTGGCCTATAGACTCGCGTTACCTCCAAGTATGTCTCGTGTTCATAATATTTTTCATATATCTATGCTTTGTAAATATGTGAAAGACCCGAACCACGTCTTTGAGTTAGAACCGGACGAGATAGCCGAAGACTTAACGTACGAGGAGGTAACTGTCAAGATCTTGGATAGGAAAGAGCATGTCCTACGCACAAAGGTCATACCACAAGTTAAAGTTTTGTAGAGGAACCGTGCTATTGAGAAAATGACCTGGGAGTTGGAATCAAAAATGAAAGCGAGGTATCCTCACCTTTTCGAAACACCAGGTACGTACGTCAATTTCGAGGACAAAATTTCATAAGGAGGGGAGGTTGTAAGACCCCAACTTATTATTAATGAAATTAATTTTTCTCTATTTATTATTTTGAAATAGTAAGGGTTAATTTGATTAATATGGTTAGTTATGGGTAAAACACGCAAATATTTTAAATAAGCAAGTGATTATAAAGTATTCATTTTTATCGGAGAATATTCGTTTGGTCGTAGAATATTCTTACTGTCGGGGAATATTCGTACGACGGCGCAGCCTTGTATGGGCCCCATAACAGAAAGCGATTGGATGAAGAAAACGATAAGTATAAGTTGTTTATAAATAACGGCGTAGTTGTTACCGTTAATACTGTTGGAATACCCGGTGGTTAAAATACAGTAATACGCGTTGTTGCACAATAGCACACGGTATTGCACCAATTATTGATTTTTACGTAAGAAGGCACTACTCAATAATTGTTACAGTAATTACTGTTCAGTATTTTATTTTATTGATTCAATAATTACTGCGTTGATATTTTATATTACTGTTGTTTCAATAATTGTCACTACACAATATTTTCCATTATCCGAGCAATAATTCATATTATCTGAATAATATTATTAGATAACATTATTGGCAATGTCTAGAAAGTTCAGTCTAAGGAGAGGTTTGGTCACCTAATTGCGCGCCAGTAAGGAAAAATCCTTATTGGAAAGCCTCCTCTTTCCTGGGAACTGCCTGGTTGTCAGTATTGTGATTCTGTAATATTATTTGTGAATAATTAATTATTAATTTATATGATGAGGAATATATTTATTTTATGTGGATATAGATAGAGAAAATTTTTAAAGTGACAATTGTTAAAAATCGATATTTTATCTTTTTTGATAAAATAATATTTTATTATATTATTATAATATAATAATGATGATATTTTTATAATGAATATGGAATATATGAGTATATGAGGAGGAAGAGTATTTTTGTTGCAATAAATATTAAAAACATGTTAAACATGTCGGTGGACCCAATTTCTTGACTGAAATTTGATTATAGCTTGTAAAATCGCCCGTTTGTGGATATCGGTCAATTTCTGTTTGGAATTTGGAAAAAATTTCTTCTGTAAAGTTATAGATAATGGAATTTCCTATAGCAAAGACATAAGATTTGAATTTTTCTGACAAAAATGCTATTTATTATGAATTATTGAAGCTCTGAAGTTCTGAAATAATTAATTTTTGGAAGTTTTAATTATTTTTAATATGAAAAATGTTTTTGGTCATTATTGTGGGTCTTGCATGTGATATAAATGGCTGAATTCAGATCTAAGAAAGTGGACGTAAGAAATTTGATTATATATATTAATATTATATTAAATTTTCTACTTTGGTATTCTAACCATTTTCCTATAAATAGGGTGCTTAGGTTAGAATTGAAAATCACACCAGAAACTAAAGTTTTTTCTCTCTTTCTCTCTCGATATATTGAGCGTATTCTTGTGAGTATTTTGATACTTTGAGTGTTGTAATACGGTGCAAGTTCTCTTTAGCACTATATTCAGTATTTCAGCCATAAGTACTATTCTTTCGAGGTAAGGGATATTATTTTTTTTAAAATAATATTATTTCTTTCAATATCATTATGCTAAAGTATTGGTAAGATTTTTCTTGTGAAATTCTTGTCTTTTAGTGTCAGGGTTACTATTCACGTATACGACACTATTCACGAATACAACACTATTCACAAAAAAATTAAATTTTTATTTTTTTGTCCAAAAAATCTATTATGGATACTAGCTTTGATTGTATTCATGTTTTGATCATTCTTGAATTTTACTCCACTATGATTATTTATGAGGTATTTTTGGACATGAATAAACCGAAATACGAATCCTTAATATTTGTTATTTTGTTTCACTGAATTCGTTTCCTTTAAAATATTTTTCATCATCCTCAGTCCTAAATGATGATATTACTGAATATCTTTGGCCTGTAGTGCAAATATGAATGATTTCTAATGAATATATTTGGCCCGTAGTGCAAAGATGAACATGTGTTTAGATGAACATGACCAACTAATGAATATCTTTGGCCTGTAGTGCAAAGATGAAAATTTGATTCTAGATATATATTGATTGTTGTTACAGGGATAAAATATAGACGATAAACTTTTAAATTCATATATAGAAGATAGTAGATTTCATTCTCTACTTAACTCTTTTAATGAATTATTACTTCCCATGCGAATATTGATCTGAAACTTGTTGTCTATTGTATTCTATTAGATTTTTCCCTGTTGAAGACTAACGATAATTTGTTCTATATTATCTTAGTCATATTATTCTTTACTAGGCTAGTTGAGCTCGCCCTTTTCCTTTTTGTTCTATTTTTCTTCTCAGGAGGCGAGAATGTAGCGAGTACTAGTCAGGGTATGGAATGATAGTTCTAGAAGTTGTTTTAGTAGTCCTCACCATTTTTGTAAAATAATGTATCAATAATTGTAATGAGGACTTATTTGGGTATGAATATTGTCTAGATGACAATATTTGTATTTAAACTCACAGTTTTTATGTTGTATTAATAAAGTTGTAGTTGTTTCTGTACCATATATTTTGACGACTCAGAATGGGTGTTGTATACCTATTTTGGGGGCGTCACACTAATGCTACAATCAGTAAAGATAAAGTTATCTAAACATTCCTCCATGAATGATTTGGGAAGAGTATCTTAATTGGGGATTCAAATCTATATAGATAGATTCAAGAGGATGCTCGACTTAACCCAAGAAACGTATATTCATTTGATGCTAAAGTCATTTAGCATGACAAACTCCAAGAGATGTCTAATGTTGATGAGCTATGAAGTGTATCACTCTTAATAGTCCCTATAGACTCCTGAAAAGAGAGATCGCATGAGTGACAATCATGTATACAATAAAATATATGAGACCTGATGTTGATCGGTTATATTCTGGAGAAGATCACTGTCAGATAGTGAAAAACATCTTAAAGTACTTAATCGACACTAAGGATGTGATTAAAATTTATGGTGGGTCTAAATTAAAACTAGAGGGCTTAACAGACTCAAGTTTTTTCAGACAAACCAAGACGACAAAAATTCCACTTTAAGGTAAAGCGTTACCTTGAATAGTGGTGCAGTGAATTGAAAAGATTTCAAACAACAAAGAGTTGTTGGTTTAGTGATAAAGACAAAGTATATAGCTGTAAATGAAGTTGCAAGTTGATTGTTTAGATGAAAAGTTCATTACAGAACTAGCAATAATTCCTAAGTCTCATCTTGGTTCTAAACATATGTTGTGGCACTTTCATTTGACTATAGGAATCATTGAAAGATGGAAAATCACTATCGAGATAGTGAACTCTCAAGAATAACATTACATATCCATTAACTAAAGCTTATCCAACAGTAGAATAATCGTCACTTAGAGAAGAAGGGTATGAGATACCGTGGCGATTGGCTTAGTGCAAGTGGAAGATTGAAAGTAGTATGCAAACAAGCCAATCATGTTTGATGATAAAGAATATACTTTGTTACAATCTTTTTCATTTATTAACAAAAAGTATTAATTTATTAAAGGCTTTTAATTATCTACATGATGATGCTTTATAATATGTGATAAACCCATAGTTTTAAGCAATGCTTTTAGAATAATGATGATGATCATTTTAATGAGATCTAAATTCTTAGAAAACTTAAAACTAAAATAGTTTCCCATCGTTGGATTACTAAATTGGGGATTAGTGAATCCGAATAGATTGGTACATACGTTGCTTGCTCATTGGATGAGGATGATTGATTTCATGATCATTTATGTGGAGACATTAAAGCAAATATGTAGGTGCTTATTACAGAATAAGTTCACTGAACGTGGTTCGCTAAGGAATACCTAATGGAGTTTTACTTGTCTGTCAATAAGAATTCCTGTAGTGATAGTAGTACAAGTGATCCTTGGACTTCAGATCATCATAGTATCTTGTGTATGATGAATTATACTTTGACTTATTTCTTAAGACCCTTAGGGTATATCAAAGGGTATGCTTAGGTATAATAAGTCGTACATGGAGATAATATATCAATAAAGAATCTACCACTTCTAGTAAAAGAAGAGAAATGTCTTATGTGATTCGATAAATGACAACTCAGTAGTCCTTGGCCAATATAGAATGAAATTAGAAAGAAGTTTCTAATTGCATTATTTGGAGTTGTGCATTTAAGAGTCAAAATACATATAATTAAATAAAATAAGACTTGACAATAATTTCATGTCTTATATTTAATTGGGACATTGTATGGTGGAAGGATTGGATTGTACGGTAACTATTTACTCAAAGGTTCTTTTATGATTAATGTTGAAATCTATATTATCTCAAAAGTCGTTAATCGCTAGGGAGGTTTATCCCTATTGTAGAATAAATATTATTTATTTAAATAAATTAATAGTTTAATTTATTTATTTAAATAAGATTAGAATTGTTCTAATTGATTTATTCACAACCGGTATAATATGGAGAACCTAAAGGGTCACACCATAAAAGGAAGAATAATTATTTAAGAAGTTAATGGCATAATCGTAATAATAAGTTAAGTAAATTTAATTTAATCTATGGTGATAGAATAAATTAAATAGCTTAATATTTATTATTTAATATTTTAGAAATATTAAATATAAATTAATAAGAGGAGTCTTATTATTATTATTATTACTATTATTATTATTTAATTTCTAAAGGAGTTTGGGATTTAATTATTAAAAGTACTCTCATATATTCCTAATAAGATTTGGAGGCAAATTAATTAAAATATTTTAATTAATTATTCCTAAAGATTGAGAGCATAATTAATTAAAGGAGTTTAATTAATTAAAATAAAACTCAATTCCTTAATTGTTAAGGAGAGTTGTCCACATCTATAAATAAGAGGAGTCTTATTATGGGTGAGGGTGGTTGCTTTCACAAAACACGTGAATACGTAATTTCAATAGTTGGGAGAGTACACCTTTTTCTTGAGAGATAGAAAAATTAGGGTTTTGCCAAATACCCATCTTCTTGAATTTTTTTTATTCCTTGGTGGATCACCTCTAGAGACCAAACACTTGGGTGGCTAATATTGATCAAAGGAAGGAACCAAACCCGGTGGATTCAAGTTGAACGCGAAAAGGATTTGGAGGTGAACTTATACCTAAGAAAACTCGAATCTTCAAGGGTATGAATTTTGTTCTTTATCTTTTCATTTAATTAATAATTGTGCATAAAAGATGATCCGGATATATGGTTTGTAAAATTTTAAAACTCTATTTTATCATGTTTTCGCTTACTTTGTGCAATTTGATTGCGTTCATGAATATTACAAACCTAACAGTTTGGCGCTGCCACTCCAGATTTACATTACCTCTGGCACTGCCGCGCCAGACTGACTACAAGCCTCCTTATGGTCGTTTCCTGCTACTTACTCCCCAAAAGTTCCAATTTCCGTTCCCATTCAATACAACCTACAAAAATACACACAAATGCATCAAAAGTAACAATAAATAGTTGAGAATAGCCAAGATTAATTTCAAACTTAAACACATCCAATTCGTAGGTATACCATTCACTCATTAAATATCCCCAAACTTGAACATTTGCTTGTCCCCAAACAAAATAAAGACTAATAATATGCAACTAACAAAACTACCTATGAATCAAACAATAACCAACATAATATCAAACATATGGCCTCAATGATTCTCAACAATGCTCAAAAACAAAATCCAAACAATGCTATGTATAAGTTTCAATTTACTCATCCAATTTTCATATGCCATTGACTACTTGGTGTTCATGTCTGAATACCAGTTGTTCTAACCAATCAAAACTCAAAATAATTCACAAAACCAATCATTTAACAGAAAAATTCCATATCAATTCTATAAAATTGTAAAAGACATCAAATCTATATAGTGCAGACTGCAGACAACACACCAAGCCTAGGGTTCTCACGGATATTATATATTTCATTTCATTTTTTTAATTTTTTATTGGACGAGTGCGTTTTATGCTCCATCTCGTCATAAACTTCAATCTTGACGTACATAATGTCTAGTTTTAATTGGCTTTTCAGAGTTATCTATATAACGAGCGTTTGACCAGTGATTCTCAAACTAGTTGGCTTTAGGGTACTAGGTGTAAAGACACCCCAAAAGATCTATTAAGTTAAGTAATTAGAGGTGACAAACGGGCAGGCCGGGCCAATGGCGGGCCGAGCCAAAATGGCCCGGGTTTTGGGGAACTGCTAATGTGAGGCCCGTGGCCCGAGTTGGGTCGGGCCGGGTCGGCCCGCAGGCTTCTTCCTCTATTTTTTTTTGCAAAATCTTGATATACCAAAAATAGCAATAATAATAAATATTAAAAATAATAAAATAATTTATAATAAACAATAATTATAATTACCTACATTACCTACATTAACTACATATCTCAATCAATTAAAATTTTAATAGTATTCTAAATTACTTTCAAAGTATGTAATCAAATTTGATTTTTTAAAATTATACTTTAAAATTAATATAATTTATTTAACTTTTAAAAATAATAAATACTGTAATTAATACTAATATATAGATAATTTTAAATTTTTATAATTATATTATCTAACTTAAACTAATAATTATTAGTTTTATACTTTGAAATTGAAGAACTATTTCGAAAATTCATGCAATTGTAATTGTTTATGAGCGTGAGTAAAGATATATAGAGGATATATTGTAATTGTAATTGTAATTCATGCAATTAACATTTTCACCAATAAAATTGATTAATTGATTATTTAGGAGTATTTTGTAAAATGTTATTTGTGGTCATGATTAATTAGGAGTAAAATCGGAACTTCATTACTTTCTTTCTCTACATATTTTTCTTCAGTAGCCTCCATAATATTAATATAGAGATTTTTATATTTTATTATTGGGAAACCATCAATAATTTAACCAAACTGATTATTCTTCAGTAGTAGGAGATGATAATCAACACACCCAAATCAAATCAATATTGAACAAACAGAGATTATATGCACATATTAAAAGAAATGATAATTGTTTATATTTAAATTATTAATTAATTGTATAATTTTCTGACTAGTGATGTTTCATAGAAAATAAAAATATAACAATTAAAACCAAGTATATTATATGCAAATTATTATAAAAAAATTATTTAAAATAAATAAATATTTAACTTGATACTACATGATGTGTATCGTGTGAGTGAGGGAGTAATACTTGAGTAGATAATTAGTGCTCAATTCTCCACCTAGGTTGCATCTTATATGTTACTACTACTGCCTACTGTCACTAATATATGTATTATGTGTATGTATATGTATAAAAATAAACAAGATTAAAAATGAATAAAAATATATTTTTATATTGAAGCTTGTTAACTTTTATATGGTGTTAGCATATGATAGTTTTGTATATAAATATATTTTTATATTAAAAATTGCATTAAAAATAAACACTTGTTGTAGCTCAGTTGGTTTGAACTCTTATTTATTTACTGACAAGTCTTGTGTTTAAGCCTCATAACCCACAAGTAGTAACATTTTGTTTAAAAAAATAAAATAAAATAATCGCGGGCCACGGGCCGGGCCGGCCAAAAAGGCCCGAATTTTAGTGGGCTAAAAAAATGCAGCCCAAAGCCCAGCCCGTGGCGGGCCTGGGCCATGTTTGCCAGGTCTATAAGTAACAAAGGCCAAATACTAGACTAGTCATGATAATTAAAAAAATCATTTAATTTTTAAAGGAAATTTAATTATTGTAATAACCCCCAAGAAAATTTCCCCCAAACTTAGTGAATTACTACCTAGATTATCCTTCAAAGATGTACAAACAAATCTCATAAAATCTCAACAAAAAATTTCAAAAATGGGTACTCATGTAATTTTCTCCAAAGTTTTAACTAGCAAAACAACTGATGTTTCAAGCAAGTTTAAAATCAAGTAATAAACCAAAACTATACTTCACATTGTTCATCAATTACTTTGAATTAACCATAATATCATTCTTATCATTGACCATTAGTTTAATAACATGCAATTTTTTCCCAATTCACGCAACTACACAAAAAACTAACTAATATGCAATACTAAACTATTATGCCCACAAATGCAAATGCCCCCAAACTTAAAATAAATAATGTACTCATTGGAAAAATAAAGAAAAATAGAATTGAGGACTTTCTTGACTCGAGAATCAATAATCATCGTCACCCTCCTCGTCAGGAGAATCATCAGGAGGATAAGCTGAGACAATTGTGTCGCCCCCAAATTCGGGTATCTCTCAACCCTAGATATTGTGCTACATGGTGCTACTAACTACACATACATTCAATGAATACATCATTTCTATGAATATGTTTACTAGTAATTACATCATAATAAATTCCTTCCCAGGCTCTTAATAACCATTACATTCATCGTTTGTCATAGTATTAATTCAATAAAAAAGTAATACTTGTAACGATTGAGAAATTTGTAATTTAATTTAAAAATTTATTGATTAAATAAATATTTTAAATAATTTATTTATTGGGAAAAATAAATATTTGATGAATTGTGATGTAATAATTTAGTTGAGTATGTATGCTAACTAAATTAAAAAAATGGTAATTTTATTATTTGAGGATTTAATTTAATGAAAATAATTAAATTAAACGAAGTGTTTAATATTTAAGAAAATAAGTCAATTAAATAAAGTTATGTTCAAGTCTAATTTATTAATTTAAATTAGATATATAATTATTTATTATTCATAAATATAATTATGATAGAAATTATTATAATTACTATTATAAGTTATTTAAATTAACTAAACTAAAGTTATTTAAAATAACTAAAGTGTGACAAGTGGAAACTATATAATATAAGATTATTAAAATAATCTAGTATGGGAATTATGTGTTTAGCCAAACAAGGCCTTGTGGCCTTTGGCTTATTTGAACTGATGCCTGTTGGGTTTTATAACTGAAGTATACGTGGGTTAGTGGGAGTCAGTATATGTTTACGCATTTTATTTTATCTAAGGCTAAACTAAGAACAGAGTGTTGAAGGAAACAAGAGAGAAAAACACAAAAGAGATTGAGAGTGAGAGCTTGAGAGAATTTTCTGTGATTGTCAAGTGGAAGAGAAGGGTTTGCTAATCGTTTTGCTAAATCAAGGTATAAACTATTCTTGATTTTATCTCTTAATTTTGGTAATATATATTCTATATGATTTGGAAATCACGCTGAATTGATATGTATATATATATATATGTAAGGTGTTAGAATATGTTAATCATTGTATGTGAGTGTTGTTTGATGATTAAAACACGTGAAATTGGGTTGTAGAAAGAAGTTAGTAATAATAGTGTATGTTTATGAAAAATAGCTTTAAAAAGTACAAAATTTCATGTTTAATATGTATGATAATCTATAAATTGATGTTGGATTATGATAGTATGTTAAGAAATGAAAGTGGCGTAGTTCCAATCATGTCAATTGATTAAGAAACGAATTCGTGGCGATTAAATTCGTTAAAAGTGTCAAATTGAAGAAATTTGGGAAATTATGGTTTTAATTCTTCAAATTTATGTATATGTGATGTTTATGTAGTTAGAATGGTGTATAGCATGCTTAACTATGTTATTATAGAGTTTTAGATGTTTAGGTTTGTGAATTTCTGTGGTTTTGGGTTGAATTGGGTGTCTACTGTGTAGCAGAGCTGTTGCTGGGAGTTTCTATTTGTGCGTGGCGCAGCTGCGCCGTAGGCCTTCTGCGAATTTGTAGCAGTGCAGCTGCGCCGGTGGACAGCGTAGCTGCGCCGTGCCCTGAGCCTAGGCAGTGACTTCTGCTTATTTGTAGGTCATGATTAATGGACTTAATCTAGTTTGGCAAGCATGTTAATGATGTTTAGACATAACATAGACTACAACAACAGATTGTAATGTGTTATAATACAAAGTGTGAAGAGTTTTAAGTGTTTGTTAATTAAGTTATGTAATGAATCAAAATGTGATGTTTATGAAAGTTAAAGATAAATGACAAGATTTATGTTAGTTTATTGTGAGATTTCAGATTCGTTAAAGGTGTTAACCAACATGGTTAGATGTTAAGTTAAGGTTATGACCTAAATGATGGGTTAAACCCCTAAAGCTAATATTTATACAACTGATTGTTGTTGCGATTTCAATGATATATGTAGGGTAATTGACGAATATTATTACTTGTGTAGCTTACATACAAGGCAAGTTTCTTATCCTAAACTTTTATTGAGCAAGTATCCCTAACCTATGCTACTTAATTATTTAGCGAGGTTTACTTATCGTTGTTATGTTATACTTATGCAAGTTTTCTATTCCTAAGTTATCGTTGTATAAGTTCCTAATTTTTATCTTGAAGTTGAGCAAACATAATCTATCTTGCGTATGTTTGTACAAGCTCTTGTAACCTAATTCGTTATCTCGAGCGAGTTTTACTTTTCTAAATCTTGATATTATTATTCAAACCATATATTGTTCTAATACATCGATTCAAATGAGATTGTTCTAACTCTTTTGGATATAGCACTTTGCATGTATATCATGGTTATTCAATTATACATTGTTGTTATTCGGTCTTTGACTTTGATAACCTTGTTCAATTCTATATTGATTATATTAAACCTCCAAGTAATAAGTAAACCCTTATTGATTGAACTAGTCTATTATGAATAGTGTTCTAAAATTCTAGAACCACTGATAAGTTAGTTCCAAGCTAAACTTTTTTTAGTGTGGAAATTCTAAATTCAAACTGAGACGAACAACCCTAACATAGGGGATTTTGTACGTGTAACGTTTAGATGTTTGTGCACAATACATGGTACAAAGGGCTGATCTCCCTAAGTACGTTAAGAAGGGCCTGTATAGTTTAAATGACTGTTAAGGTTGGGGTAGTAATTCTTAATCACCGGGGACATAGTTTGTGGTCTTAAGACCTTCAAATATTAAAGTTTGAACTTGTTTTCTATTTTTAATTCGTAGAACAAGTTCATTATTGTTCAGCATTCGTTGTTCATTCTCATGTTGTTATTATTACTACTCTTTATATCAGTAAGCAATTGTTTGCTCACTCTTGCAATTAATACTGTAGCTAAAGTTAAAAGAGTCGATGAGCCATCTACTAGCAAAGGAAAGGGCAAGATGTCCAAGTGTTGAAGAATTATTAGAATTTATTAAAACGCATTATGTTATAAGACTTGTTTTCTTTTATGATGTATTCCGCAAACTTATGTAATAATTTAAGGTTAGATTACCTGAGATTGTTTATGAGATGATGTAACCTTATAATGGGAAAGATTATTATTTAAATTAATTGATGTTTTTATCCTTTATTATGGGTAGTTAGATGTAATTATTTTGATAGTGAGCACCAAATTCTGTGGGAATGAAGTATCCGGATTTGGGGGTGTCACAGGTTGTTATCAAAGCTTTAGGTTATGAACCTTAGGTGGGGGAAACCTTAGGAAGTAACCTTTAAGGAGTCAGAAAATATAGTGATGTTTAACTCTTATCGGGTTTTAAGGCATCCATTAAAGCTAAACAATAAAAGATATTATGTGCTATGTATTAATAACTTATGTGGTCGCGAGTATCGATAATGTAAGACCCCAACTTTTATGAATAATGATTATTTTTTTTCTAAATATCAATTTGAATATTATGGTGTGGATTTGATATAATGTTATAGTTGTGGGTAATATTTATAAATTCTGCAAAGTAAGCAAGTTGTTATAAAATATTCGTTTGGTCGGGGAATATTCTTTTTATCGGGGAATATTCGTACGATGACACAATCATTGGTGGACTCCACAACAGAATTATTGTCGGTGTTAGAAAATGACAAAATTATCTTTTTATAAAAATAACGGCAAAAGTTTTACCGTTAACTGTTGAAATACCCGGTGGTAAAAGTACAGTAATACGCGTGGTTGCATAGTAGCACACGATATTAATTATTGATGCTTATGTAAGAAGCCACTCAGTGATACTCAATTATTGCTACAGTAATTGTTGCATAGTATCTCGTATTATTGATTCAATTATTGTCACAGTATCATCTGCATAATATTTTATATTATTAAATTAATAATTGAGACGATAAAATTATTCATATTATTATTTACAATATTGACGATGTCTAGAAAATTTTGTCGAGGAGAGATTTGGTCACCTAATTGCGCGCCAATAGGGAGAAATCCTTATCAGAAAGCCCCCTCTTTCCTGGGAATGATCTGGTTGTTAAATATTGTGAATTATAATATTAATGATAAATAATTGTTGGAAGATTAAAAATGTGTTGATTGAAGATAAAATGATTTGTGGTAATATTTATTCAATCTTTGATATAAATAAGAAGTCTGTTATGAGACATTTGTGGTAAGTTTGGTTTATTCTATGGGGGCCCATATGTCATCATCTAAGAGTCACTTTCGCCAATAGTAATTGTCTTTACCAGACGTCGAACCACTTGTCATTTCATATTACAGGCATCGAACCACTTATCGTTTCACATTACAGGCGTCGACCAATTGTCGTTTCACATTACAGGCGTCAACCAATTGTCGTTTCATATTACAGGCTTCGACCAATTGTCGTTTCACATTACAGGCGTCGACCAATTGTCATTTCACATTGCAGGCATTAAACTACTTATCTTTTCACATCACCAGTCGTCAAGCCACTTGCCTTTTCACATTGCAAGGGCTAAGCTAGAAATCTTCTATAAATAAAAGCTTATTTCTTCTTTCATTCTCACCAATTCACTACGACTCACAAGAGAATTCTATAGAGAGAGAATCAGAAAGAAAGAAGAAGAGTATTCTGTTACTACACTATTTCAGTATCCAATCACCAAGGTAAGGGGTATTATTTCTTTCGTATTCGTAAAGGATATTATTTTTGTTCAATATTCGTATGAAATAATATTTTCTTCCATACTCTGTAGTATGTAAGTAATATTATTTCGTTTCAAACTTTAAATTATACACTCATGTTGTTAAGTATTGCTTCTATACTCTTTGAAATTAGTAGAATATCCTTAAAATTTGCGCTTCATCTAGTATCATTTCACAAGGATATTTTTCTAAACATTCATGTTAAAGTTTAATCTTTTCATGCCGGAGTACTATTCACGAAGTACTATTCACAGGTTACTATTCACGAAGTACTATTCACTGGGTACTATTCATGATAAAAATTGATTTATTTTCTATCTAAATTATTTTTGATACAATATTATTCTTGAATTTTACTCCACAAAGCAGTATCATGTTGACAATTTGGACGTTATTGATTTTTGGATAAATTAAATTATAAATCTTTAAAAATTTATCCTTGAACTTGTTTTATTGAATTCTTATATCATTGTTATCATCCTCATGTTTATATTATGTTGAAAGTCATCTGTGGTCTGTAGTGCATAGATGGACTTGGTATGATTATGATCAGGGATTATTCGGTATAATCATGACCGTAATGTTACAAATGATGTGGTAAAAATCATCATTGGCCCGTAGTGTGTTGATGGACAGTTGTTGGTATGATCATGACCATTAGTGATACTAATGAATATCCTTGGCCAGTACTGCAGGGATGATTCAATGATGTGGATTATTTATTAAGCTGAGTCACAGCGATAAAACTGTTGATAAACTTTTTAAATCATAGAAGATAGTAGATATCATGCTCTACTTGACTCTTCTAATGGATTAGTTGTTCCGCTGCAGTTAAACTTGATGTTTATTATTTTATCAGTTTAACACTGTTGAAGGCTAATGATAATTTATTTTGCATTATCTTAGTCATAATATTTCTTACTGGGCTAGTTGAGCTGACCCTTTGCTTTCATTGTTCTCTTCAGGAAATGAGAAAATAGCTGGGACTAGTCGGGGAACGGAGTGACGGTCCAGATGTTTGCATTAGTAGTCCTCACTATTCTGTGAAATAGTGTAATAAAAAATGTAATGAAGACTTATTTTGAGTTTTAATACTGTATAGAAGACAATATTTGTATTAAAACTCACAGCTTATGTTGTGTCGAATTCTACACGATACTTAACAGTTGTATAAATTAAGTTTGTATTTGTATTCTGTACCACGTATTTGGCGACTCAGAATGGGTGATGTATACCTATTTTGGGGGCGTCACAGATAATGTTAAGTAAAACTTAAAATATTTTGTTGTCAGGATGTCTAACGAAGGAGGATCCAGTCCAGCTAGGGAGGTGATACCTCAGATACCTAGAGATGACGAACCCCGGGATATTCATGTTGTGCGGGAACAGTTGATTCAGGAGGATGAGCCTGTGACCGATCCCGAGGAGGATAGTTCTGAGGAGATAGAAGAGGATGATGTGGAGGATGATGTGGAGGAGGATCCTGTGGAGTTTCCACCAAACTCCAAATCGACTGAGATGTATGATGCTTTGTATGACCGTAACATAGAGTTACATGATAATGTTGAGGAACTGAAGGAGTTGGTTGAGATGCATCAAGCTATGATGGAGCAGAATGATGCAGAGATTCAGGAACTTGACTCAAGACTTGGAAACACAGAATGGGACCTAGTTCATACTAAGGGTCAGCATGAGGATATGTTAGCAGTGAACGAGAAGATGAAGACTGACATGGAGAAATTAAAAGATGACTTCAAAGAGGAATCAGCTAAGCGTGCAAGAGCAGAGGATGCTTAGATGAAGGCAACTCAATGTGCAGACCGTGCTGAGGATAAAGTCCAAGTGAAGAAGGCCAAAATGAACGAAATGGATCATGCCTTTAATTCTGCAATTGATAGGGCCCAGGATCGAGTCTTTTATTATCCACCTCAATTTGAAGACTCACCGTGGTTTGTGATGGGTCGTAGGACGACATATCGTATTATGGAGGAAGAGCGCAAAGAAGCCTTTCGACGTCTTAATATGCATAGATAGAAAGAATAAGAGTGATAATAATATGTGGTTATTTATGTGAATAAATAAAATTTTAAATCCCTTATTTTGAGATGAATAAAGGGGTAGTATGAGTATGTAATCCTGAAACTTGTCTAGTTCAGGAAAGTGGATGTTAATAGTGGTTATGCTATCTTTATTATGTTTAAAAACGTTATGGATAAATAAAATATCAAAGTTATTTGAAATGTTGTGTGTTATAGCTTTAATCTTAGAATGTTTAAAGTTAAACTTTAAAATATTCAAGGAATAGAATAAATGAACTAATAAGTGTATATTTTAATAGAAAATGCCACCTAGAAGAAGATAACCACGTCAACAACCACCTCCTGAGGGGTCTACTAACAATAACAATGAGGCCAACGCTAACCCGGTTCAACAGTTGGTGACTTTGTTGACAGGAGCACTTGCGAATCAACCGCAAGCTGAAGTTACGACCTTCAAGGAATTCAAAGCGGTTGGACCGCCAGAGTTTCAAGGGTTTATGAATCTAGTGGAAGCCCAAACCTGGATCATGGAAATGGAGAAAGTGTTTGATGTTGCTAGAGTTAACGAAGATCAGAAGACTGTGTTCGCGACGTTCATGCTGAAGTCCGAAGCTAGCTACTGGTGACAAGCAAATAAGGTTCGTGGGGGACAAGGAGTGGTAACGTGGGATAGATTTAAGGAGATATTTTTCGAAATGTACTTTCCAACGAGTTCTCAGAATCAGTTGGAGGTGCAATTTCTGGAGCTAAAACAAGGAACC
Organism: Panax notoginseng; assembly: GCA_016801055.1. Classification (NCBI taxonomy): domain Eukaryota; kingdom Viridiplantae; phylum Streptophyta; class Magnoliopsida; order Apiales; family Araliaceae; genus Panax; species Panax notoginseng. The sequence goes on along the minus strand of CM029014.1, from coordinate 64,173,110 downwards.
ATGACGGTGTCAGAATATGCTGCGAAGTTTAACGAGTTGGCAAGGTTTGCCACTTATCAAGTCAATAAGGATGAGCGTAAGGCGAAAAGGTTCGAACAAGGATTGAAACCCTGGCTGTATACCAAGGTTTCAATGTTCCAGTTAAATACATTTGTAGCTGTACTAGAAAAGGCAATTATCGCAGAAGGTGGAAGCGATGCCTTGACCAAGTACAATCAAGAACAGAAGAAGAAGAAGAATGAGAATGAAAATAAGGCTGGTGGAAGTAACGTTGGAATTAACAATCAGAAGAGGAAGTGGAGCGAGAATTAGAGTGTGGGAGGACATCAAGGAAGTTAGCAGAAGAAAAAGTTTGAAGCTTGTGCTACTTGTGGAAAGAACCATACAGGGGTATGTTTGAAGGGAAAGCGGGTGTGTTTCAACTGTGGTCAGGAGGGACATATTGCACCGAACTATTTTAGCCCAAAGAAAGAGCATGTTTTACCTGCGATTTGAAGGATCACATGGCTTGGGATTGCCCTAAAAAGCCAGCGGGGAGTGCAAGTGGACGAAAGGGGAACAACAACGGTGGTGGTGCATTGACTATCACTAGACCAACACAGTTAAGTCGACCTACTGCGAGAACTTTTAATATGACCGTGCAGGATTCTGTTTAGTATATGGATGTGGTGTCAGGTATCATTTCGATTAAAGATATTAATGCTTATGTACAGTTTCATTCGGGTGCTACTTGTTCATTTATATCCGATGAATTTGCTCAGAATTTAGATTTACCTCAAGAAGAATTAGATTATCGTTTGAGCATAGAGATTGCAAATAGGGAAGTGATTCCTGTTAGGTTCATATATAAGAATTGTAGAGTGGTTATTAAGGGTCAAGAGATGATGGTAGACTTGATACCAATTAGACTTGGTTAGTTTGATGTTATACTGGGAATGGATTGGTTATTCTATCACGGAGCAGTAATTGATTGCCAAAGAAAATGTGTTAACCCTATGACTCCGTCAAAGGTTGTGTTCCATGGTAGTAAGTCACCTCGAAAAGCAAGTTGTTTGATGATGATGCAAGCTAAGAAGTTGTTAAGACAATTATCTGTAGGATACTTAGCCTACACAGTTGATACACAGAAGAAGAGTGTGAAGTTAGAAGAGATACAGATCATAAGAGATTTTGTAGATGTAATTCCAGACGATTTGTCTGGTCTTCCGCCAGATCGACAAATCAAGTTCGTGATTGATTTAGTACCAAGAACGGGCCCGATATCTAAGGCACCATACAGAATGGCCCCGGTAGAGATGAAAGAGTTGATGGTGTAATTGCAAGAGTTGCTCGACAAGAAGTATATCCAGTTGAGTGTATCACCATTGGGAGCTCTGCATTGATGACTTCGATTTGAAGGGAGGAAAGCAAATTCAAAATCGATTCGGAAGGGTTACTTCGATTTGAAGGGAGAATTTGGGTTCCGCCAGTACCGTAAGTTAAAGAGGATATTCTGAGTGAAGCTCACAACTCAAGATATTCGATTCACCCTGGAAGTACGAAAATGTACCAGGATTTTAGACATCATTTTTGGTGGCCGAATATGAAAAAGGATGTGGCGGAGTGTGTGGCGAAATTCTTAACGTGTCAGAAAGTTAAAGCTGAACACCAAAGGCCAAGTGGATTATTACAACCGTTGGAGATACCGGAATGGAAATGGGAGCATATCACAATGGATTTTGTGGTAGGTCTTCCAACAACTCAGCAATGTTATGGTGCCGTTTGGGTGATTGTTGATTGATTGACGAAGTCGACACACTTTTTGCCAATCAAGATTAGATTTAACCTAGATTGGTTGGCAAAACTATATGTTAAGGAAATTATTTCAAGACACGGTGTACTTGTGTCCATTTTATCAGACAGAGATCCGCGTTTCGCATCTAATTTTTGGAAACGATTACAAGAATGTTTGGGAACTCAGTTGAGAATGAGCACAACGTACCATCCTCAAACAGACGGACAGAATGAAAGAACCATCCAGACACTAGAGGATATGCTCAGAGCATGTAATATGGATTTCAAGGGAAATTGGGATGATCATTTATCGTTAGTTGAATTTTTCAATAATAATAGTTATCACGCGAGTATTGGCATACCGCCTTATGAAGCGTTATACAACAGGAAATACAGAACTCCGTTATCCTGGGATGACGTAGGAGAACGTCAACTATTGGGTCCAGAGTTGGTACAACAAACCATCAAAATCATCAAGGTCATTCGAGCAAGATTGATAGCTGCATAGGGTAGACAGAAGAAATATGCCGATCAACACCGAAAAATTCAGGAATTCGATGTTGGTAGTTATGTGTTCTTGAAAGTATCTCCCTAGAAGGGGAAAATTCGTTTTGGCAAGAAGGGGAAATTAAGCCCTTGGTTTATAGGACCTTTTGAAGTGCTTCGATGCGTGGGTAAAGTGGCATACGAGGTAGCTTTACCTCCAGAATTGGTGCATATCCATAATATTTTCCATGTCTCGCTGTTGTGACCATATAAGCATGACTATAAACATGTTATAGAATATGAGCCCTTACAGTTTAAGAAATATTTATCCTATGAAGAAGTCCCTGTTCAAATTATCGACAGGAAAGAGCAAGTATTAAGGAATAAAGTGATACCTTCTGTTAAGGTAATCTAGAGGAACCACAATGCTGAAGAAGCTACGTGAGAATTTGAAAATGTTATGCTGAAGAATTATCCTCAGTTATTTGTTTAATCTTGTATTATGATTCTGGGGACAAAATCATGTTAAGGAGGGAAGAATGTGACGAATGATTTTATCGAGTTGTGATTCTGGGGACAAAATCCTTTTAAGGAGGGAAGGATGTAACGATCAAGAAATTTATAATTTAATTTAAAAATTTATTGACTAAATAAATATTTTAAATAATTTATTTATTGGGAAAAATAAATATTTGATGAATTGTGATGTAATAATTTAGTTGAGTATGTATGCTAACTAAATTAATGAATGGTAATTTTATTATTTGAGGAATTAATTTAATGAAAGTAATTAAATTAAACGAAGTGTTTAATATTTAAGAAAATAAGTAAATTAAATAAAGTTATGTTTAAGTCTAATTTATTAATTTATATTAGATATATAATTATTTATTATTCATAAATATAATTATGATAGAAATTATAATAATTACTATTATAAGTTATTTAAATTAACTAAACTAAAGTTATTTAAATTAACTAAAGTGTGACAAGTGGAAACTATATAATATAAGATTATTAAAATAATCTAATATGGTAATTATGTGTTTAGCCAAATAAGGCCTTGTGACCTTTGGCTTATTTGAACTGACGCCTGATGGGTTTTATAACTGAAGTATACGTGGGTTAGTGGGAGTCAGTATATGTTTACGCATTTTATTTTATCTAAGGCTAAACTAAGAACTGAGGGTTGAAGGAAACAAGAGAGAAAAAGACAGAAGACATTGAGAGTGAGAGCTTGAGAGAATTTTCTGTGATTATCAAGTGGAAGAGAATGGTTTGCTAATCGTTTTGCTAAATCAAGGTATAAACTATTCTTGATTTTAACTCTTAATTTTGGTACTATATATTCTATATGATTTGGAAATCACGTTGAATTGATAAGTATATATATAAGTAAGGTGTTAGAATCTGTTAATCATTGTATGTGAGTGTTGTTTGATGATTAAAACATGTGAAATTGGGTTGTAGAAAGAAGTTAGTAATAATAGTGTATGTTTATGAAAAATGGCTTTAGAAAGTATAAAATTTCATGTTTAATATGTATGATAATCTGTAAATTGATGTTGGATTATGTTAGTATGTTAAGAAACGAAAGCAGTGTAGTTCGAATCGTGTCAATTGATTAAGAAACGATTTCGTGGCGATCGAATTCGCTAAAAGTGTCAAATTAAAGAAATTTTGAAAATTATGGTTTTGATTCTTCAAATTTGTGTATATGTGATGTTTATGTAGTTAGAATGGTGTATAGCATGCTTAACTATTTTATTACAGAGATTTAGATGTTTAGGTTTGTGAATTTCTATTGTTTTGGGTTGAATTGGGTGTCTACTATGTAGCAGAGCTGATGCTGCGAGTTTCTGTCTGTACGTGGTGCAGCTGCACCGTTACCACAGGCAGAAACGGCGCAGCTGCGCCGTAGGCCTTCTGCAAATCTGCAGCAGCGCAGCTGCACCGGTGGACAGCGCAGCTGCGCCGTGCCTTGAGCCTAGGCAGTGACTTCTACTTATTTGTAGGTCATGATTAATGGACTTAATCTAGTTTGGCAAGCATGTTAATGATGTTAAAGCATAACATAGACTACAACAATAGATTGTAATGTGTTATAATACAAAGTGTGAAGAGTTTTAAGTTTTGGTTAATTAAGTTATGTAATGAATCAAAAGGTGATGTTTATGAAAGTTAAAGATAAATGACAAGATTTATGTTAGTTTATTGTGAGATTTCAGATTTGTTAAAGGTGTTAACCAACATGGTTAGATGTTAAGTTAAGGTTATGACCTAAATGATGGGTTAAACCCCTAAAGCTAATATTCATACAACTGATTGTTGTTGCGATTTCAATGATATATATAGGGTAATTGGCGAATATTATTACTTGTGTAGCTTACATACAAGGCAAGTTTCTTATCCTAAACTTTTATTGAGCAAGTATCCCTAACCTATGCTACTTAATTATTCAGCAAGGTTTACTTATCGTTGTTATGTAATACTTATGCAAGTTTTCTATTCCTAAGTTATCGTTGTATAAGTTCCTAATTTTTATTTTGAAGTTGAGAAAACATAATCTATCTTGTGTATGTTTGTACAAGCTCTTGTAACCTAATTCGTTACCTCGAGTGAGTTTTAACTTTTCTAAATCTTGATATTATTATTCAAAGCATATATTGTTCTAATACATCGATTCAAATGAGATTGTTCTAACTCTTTTGGATATATCACTTTGCATGTATATCATGGTTATTCAATTATACATTGTTGTTATTCGGTCTTTGACTTTGATAACCTTGTTCAATTCTATATTGATTATATTAAACCTCCAAGTAGTAAGCAAACTCTTATTGATTGAACTAGTCTATTATGAATAGTGATCTAAAATTCTAGAACCACTGATAAGTTAGTTCCAAGCTAAACTTTCTTTAGTGCGGATATTCTAAATTCAAACTGAGACGAACAACCCTAACATAGGGGATTTTGTACGTGTAACGTTTAGATGTTTGTGCACAATACATGGTACAAAGGGCTGATTCCCCTAAGTACGTTAAGCAGAGTCTGTATAGTTTAAATGACTGTTAAGGTTGGGATAGTAATACCTAATCACCGGGGACATAGTTCGTGGTCTTAAGACCCTCAGATATTAAAGTTCGAACTTGTTTTCTATTGTTGATTCGTAGAACAAGTTCATTATTGAAGAATTATTAGAATTTATTTAAATGCATTATGTTATAAGACTTGTTTTCTTTTATGATGTATTCCGAAAACTTATGTAATAATTTAAGGTTAGATTACTTGGGATTATTTATGAGATGATGTAACCTTATAATGAGAAAGCTTATTGTTTAAATTAATTAATGTTTTTATCCTTTATTATGGGTAGTTAGATGTAATTATTTTGATAGTGTGCACTAAATTCTGTGGGAATGAAGTACCCGGATTTGGGGGTGTTACAATACTAATCTATTACAGGATAACTATTTATCCATCTTAGCCTTTTCTTTGTCTTTACCAGATCCTTCAATTCGTTCGTTCTTAACTGCAATCATATAATTCAAGCAAGGAATGAGCATTAACAAGCTCAACAATTTTAACATTTATATTGCAACAATAAAATCAAGAATCATATGATTTATCTTCTATAATTGAACAAATAGTTATGAAGTATTATAAATGACAAAATAACACTTTTCTTTCCTTTAAAACATTTAACGATGATAAACACCAGTTAAATTATGAGTTTGGTCAAAGACCATGAACATTCTTTCTTTTTCTTTCTTGGAAAGGGACAACTTGACACTAAGATCGTGAGTCTGATATTCCTTACGAGCACTTTTAGGTGATCAGCCTATAGTAATCTATGTTGTACAACACTTCTCCGTTAAACATATTTACATTTAATTTGTGACACCTCGTGTGTCAATCGATTTACGACTTAAAAACCTTTGTTTATTCATACTTAGGCTTACCTTCGAATCCGTAACAAAGCAATTGGCATAGGATAACATTCATAACAATATTTTGAAAGACTTGTAAATAAATCAACAAAATACTTTAAATCTTTGTCTAGCTGAAACAAATGACATCGACTTTTTCTTAAATAATTTGTGACGCCCCCAAATCCGGGTATCTTCCAACCCGATAGATGGTGCTACATGGTGCTACTGTTCACACATACATTGCATATGTCTTCTATATATTTCGTAATAATAACTCATTTCCCAGGTTCTTTATAACCATTACATATGTTCTTCGTCATAGTATCAAATTAATACATAAGTAATACTATTCTATTACAAAGATAACTACTTATCCGCCTTAGCCTTCCCTTTGTCTTTAACGGATCCTCCGGTCCATTTATTTTTAGTTGCATTCATATGGTTCAAGCAAGGGTTAGAATAACTAACTCAACAAGTAAAACAGTTATCATTGAGCAACATGCATGAATCATATGAATATATCTTCTATAAATGAATCAATAGTTATAAAGTACTATAAATAAATTAAAATAGCACTTCTCTTTTCTTAAAAATGTCTAATGGTGAATGTCATCCATTAAACCTTGAGTTTGGTCAAAGACCTTAAGCATTTCATTCTTTCTTTAAAAATGACAACCTGACACAAAGTCCGTAAGTTCGACATTTCTTATGAGAACGTCTAGGTGATCAGCCTATAGTACTCTATGTTGTACAATACTACTACATTAAACGTATCTACATTTAAGGTTTTGGCAACCTCACGTGTCAGTCGCTTTACGACAAAACATTTGTTTATGCATACTTAGTCTTTCTTTGAATCCATACCAAAATAGTTGGCACAAGATAACAATACCAATAATATTTTGGTATATTATAATGATATCCATAAAATACTATACGTCTGGTGTGACGAACGAGATTTTGTAATCTAATTTGAATATTTATTAAATTAAATAAATATTTTCGATGATTTAATTCTTGGATTAAATAATTAATTGATGAAATTGTGGTAGATTAATTTAATTATATGTGTTATCTTGATTAAATTAGTGTGGGGAATTTTACTATTCAAAGTATGTATTTAAGTGAGTTTATTGAATTAAATGGATTATTTAATAAGTATAAATGTTATTTTAATTAATTTAATAAATAATTAGAAAATTAATAATTTGACATAATTAATAAATGAGAAAATTAATTATGTGACTATGTGAATTAATGAGAAATTATTATATTTTATTTAAATTAAATTAAATAAGATATTTGATTGATGGTGTAATTGGGTGTGACATGATTAAAACTATATTATAAGAGGTTAATTAAATTAAATGGGAACGAACCTTTTAAGGCTAGCCAAACGAGGCCCTAATGGGAGTTGGGCAGTTAACCCACGAATTGGATTAATTGACCACAACAACGTCAGTTCTTATAATTATATACGCCTTCTTTTATTTTTTTCTAAGTCTGGAAAAACAATTCACAAAGAGAAATTGAGGATCAGTGAGATTAAAGAGGAGGAATTGTGGAAAATTAGAAGTTATTATCATCCTTGTGTAATCCAAGTAGAGTAATCAAGGGTAAACCCTTAAACTCAAGTTTTAATTTACGTCATTAAAGTTTTTATGAAAAATGGCTTTCAAGTCTCTGTTCAAGTCTCTATAATTGATAAGAGTAATAATTTGTGTATATATATAGGATAATATGCTATCATAACATGTTTTCTACCATCTATGTATGTTTTTCAAACATTAAACCCATATAAATATGTAGTAATTGGAATTTTTATAGTTACAGAGTGTAGAAGTTGTATATATGATCCTTACGTACAAATTAAATGCTTTAATCATAAGTTGTATCAAAAATTTACACTTGTATATGCTTATGTATGTTAAAATGAACAAAACAGAATTTAAACGGATGGATTTGGTGAACTAACAAATCTGTAAAGTTGAAATTTATATTTTCATCAAAATTTTACAAAAATATGAAGAATAGTGAAATTAAATGTTGTAATTTGTGTAATTACGTGAACTAAAGTGTTAGAATCATGCTAAAGGCTTTGTGTGATGTTTCTGTGAAGTCTATACTTCATGGGTAGCATTAAAATTCATCGTGTTAGTTTAATTTGGGATTTATTGGGCTATTCTGTGTGTTCTTCGTGAACTGCAGAATCTGGGTCTGCGTCGCAGCGCGGCCGCGTCGCTCCAAAGAACAAATGGAGCGCGCCCGCGCCGCTTCAGAGAACAAATGTAGCGCGCCCGCGCCCTACCTACAGAACTTCAGAAATTTTCTAAGTGTTCAAGTTTTGAAAATATATTTTTAAAACCTAATGTAATGAACATGAAGACATGTCAAGCATATAATAATATGTTAATTAACTTACGTTATGTGATCAATTAATAAGACTTAAAAGTCCAATAATATATTCAAAGACTAATGTTGGGATTCGATAGGTATATCGAACTATTGATTAATGGGTATTGTGAATGTATTGATATGTAGGATTTAATAAAGAATGTGAATTAATCGTAGCTTGTGCAAGAGGCAAGTTTCTAAACCTTACTTTTATATTGAGTAAATATTCTATTTCTAAATTATTGTTGTTAAGACAGTTCCTTAAATTCTAAATTACTCATTGATCAAGTCTTAGAATTGTATTTTATATCGAGTAAGTTCTTGTTCTTAATTGTTCAAGTTCAAGACTTCATATTAGATGCTATAATTCTTTTAAAGCATGAATTCAGTCATACAAATACTTATTTCGATTGTATACTTTTTATTGAATTTTATTCAATTGAATATCAATTATTGTTGAACCATGTAAGACTAGCGAACCCTTATTGATTCGACTAGTCCATAGTCTTATGGACTAATGTCAAACTTCCTTTGGTGCGAACTCTAATGTCAAACTTAGATGAACAATCCTGTATAGGTGATTACTTATGCTTTAGCGTTAAGATATTGTGCACAGTATGGTACTAAGGGCTGATCCCCCTAAGTACGAGTAGAAGAGTCCATAGTCTTATGACTGTTAAAGGTTTCAAGTATAACCCTTGACAACCTAGGACATAGTTCAAGGTCTTATGACCCTCAGAAGTTCTTTTGATTCGTGTTATTCATTCTTGATTCAAAAGTTAAGCTTCTTATTTCAAAAGTCTTTGATTCACTCGCATGTTATTATATTGTTGTTACATTATTATACTTGTGGGCAATTGTGCTCACTCTTGCGTAATAATAACATTGCGGTTAAGAACGAAAGGTCTGACGAACCTTCTTCTAGCAAAGGCAAGGGCAAGATTAACAAATGATAAAGACTTGTTACTTATGTGTTTATGTATTTATGTTTCAGACTTATGTCAATGTTTTGTAAGACTATTATTTGTTTATGTTTCCGCAGTTGAGATTTAAGGTTAGTATGGCCTGGGATTGATGTATTTATTTTAGATGATGTAACTCCTTAAAGAGAGGATTTATTTCTATCTATTTATGCTTTCATTTATTATGGGTAGATAGACATATGATGTTTGTATAGTAAATACCAAATCATGTGGGAATCGTAGCACCCGGATTTGGGGGTGTCACATGTGACAACTCCAAAATAGGTCCATTCCACCTAACCCATTCTAAGTCGCCAAATACATAGTACAGAAAACAACTACAACTTTATTACAACAATTGTCGTACAAAATACAACAACACATATGCTATGAGTTTGGATACAAATATATACCAACTGTGACTCGTGTCCCAACCGTAATGTGACAAATGTCCCAACCGTGGATAGCACCTCACAGTGATACCTACATAAAGGTATAGTCAAAAAATGTTTTAAAAATTAGAATCCTTGGGAAGTGCTCAAGGAAACCTTCATACATGGGAGGCCATGCGTCTAGGTTATGATAGATATCATATGGCCACAGAATTATCCTTGGTTGACCCAATAGACCCCAAAGAAAAATGAGAAGATATTATTCCCAATGGTGAGTCTTCTCTTGAAATATCATTATCTCCACTGTCTCTAATTGAGAATTATACTCCAAACAAACACCAAGATTATATAGCTAGTGCTCGTAAATATACTCAGCAAGTGGATGAGCACATCCCTGTCTTATGATGACACGAGGTTGTATATCATTAGACATCTCGTATGATAATGGCAAAACACCCTTCCAACGTTGGGTTCGACTCACCCTATTGGATTCATCAAATATAACTACTAAATGATGACCACCGTTCTATTCCCCTATTACCCCCGCTCGACACAGCTACACTCGTATTACCTGAAAGAAATTTTCAAACAGAAGGGTGAGCACAACTAGCTCAATAAAGAATATCATAACTAAAGATAAATAAATTATCAATAGCCTTCAACAGTAATAAATCAGAGATTTAGAACATATGGTAGATGATAAAATTTTTCAACCATAGTTGCAGCGGAACGAGCAATCCATCAGAAGAGTCAAATAGACCATAAAGTCTATTATCTTCTCCATGTTAAAAGTTCACCAACAATGTTTTATCCCTGTAACATCAATCAACAATTCCTGTCCACAATCACGTGCATAACTCATAATCGTAATTGTAGTTCAAAATTTCTCTTCTCATCCAGGACAAATATAATTTTCATCACCTGAAACATCAAAGATCATGATTATACCAAATCACAGTTCATATTCATAATCATACTAATAAATTCATCTTTGCACTACGGCTCAAAGATATTCATCAACAAGTCATCTTTGCACTACAGGCCAAAGATATTCAACAACAGGTCATCTTTGCATTACGAGCCAAAGATATTCATCAACAACTCATCTTTGCACTACAGGCCAAAGATATTCAACAACAAGTCATCTTTGCATTACGAGCCAAAGATATTCATCAATAATTCATCTTTGCACTACGGGCTAAAGATATTCCTCAACAGTTCATATTTGCACTACTGGCCAAATATATTCATATCTCATAGAAATATATAATCATTTTAGAACTTATATAAACAATAATTATAACCATGTTGATCAATTCACCTTTGCACTTAAGCTAAATATATTCAATTATAAATTTAATGGTCATGATCATATCAGTCACAATTCAACTTTTCCACTACTGGCCAAAGAGAACCCTAGTCATGATCATACCAATAATCTACCTATTTTTACACTCAAGTGAAAGAGAATATCATCATTAGGGTTATAAAAATGTAGAATATGATAATAAAAATAATATGATCAAAATATGAATTTAATTTCAAGAGTAATATTCATAAATCAACTATAATTTGGTCAGAAAAGAAACTAATTTTGTCGTGAATAGTACCCGTGAATAGTAACTCATGAATAGTAACTCGTGAATAGTAACTCATGAATAATAACTCATGAATAGTAACTCGTGAATAATACTCCGTACTCGTACATAGTACCGTATACGTAAATAATATCATATACGTACATAGTGCCATATACGTTAATAGTGCCGTATACGTGAATAGTGCCGTATACGTGAATAGTAATCCCGACTCAAAAAGGTAAAAATTCCACAATAAAATCCATACCAATATTTCAGTATAATGACATTGAAAGAATAACATCATTATGAAGAATATAGCATCCCTTAGTATCCCTTACTATCCCCTACCTCAAAAGAGCAGTACCTCTGACTAGATATCGGATATGACGCTGAAGGAAACTTGCACTGGTGAATAGCAACTCACCAAGTATCTAAATACTCACAAAATACACTCGATAATCTAGAGAGAAAAAGAGAGAAAGCTTATGAATTCTGGTGTGTTTTTTAATTCTAACTTAGCCCTCTATTTATAGGAAAATGTTACCACGCCGAAGCAGACTTGACCTGCAACCTGATGGCTTTACCTGCTACTATTTCACCCACCAAAAATCAGCCACCATCCCCAACAACCAAAAGTGGGGCCCACCCATTTCTAGAATTTTCCACCAAAATCATTTATAAACTTAATTTTTGAATTAGTCACCTCTTAAAATTCATAACAAATCATACGTTCATTTTTAACGGTTTAAAATTTGTGGACATATACTCAACTTATATATGTATAACATATCCAAAAATTATCACGGTCCAACGGTCGGATTAAAAATTATAACCACCGCAAAATATCTCAAAAACCCTAATTTAATTTTTAATACCTCCATTCCGACAAAAATACTGATAAAACACCTCAACATTAATTCATTCATTTATAACCATATAAATAAATCCATCATTTATATCCACATCAAATAAATATTTCATTATCATATAAATTAATAATTAATTATTCACAAATAATATTACAGAATCACAATAATGACAGCCAGGCAGTTCCTAGGAAAGAGGGGGTTTTCCAATAAGAATTTCTCCTTACTGGCGCGTAATTAGGTGACCAATCATATCCTTGACAGAACTTTCTAGATATTGCCAATAATGTTATCTAATAAAATTATTCAAATAATATGAATTATTGATCTGATAATAGAAAATACTGTGCAGTGACAATTATTGAGCAACAATAATATAAAATATCAACGCAGCAATTATTGAATCAATAAAATAAAATATTAAACAGTAAATACTATAACAATTATTGAGTAGTACCTTCTTACGTAAGGTTCAATAATTCAATAATACTGTGCAATACCGTGTGCTACTGTGCAACCACGCGTATTACTGTATTTTAACTACCGAGTATTCCAACAGTGTTAGCGGTAACAACTACGCCGTTAATTATATAAACTCAATTTTGTCGTTATCTTCATCCGACATTTATTCGTTATGGGGCCCACAAATGGCTGCGTCGTCGTACGAATATTCCCCGACAGAAAGAATATTTCACGGCCAAGCGAATATTCCCCGACAACAATGAATATTTTATAACCACTTGCGTATTTTGAAAAAAAATCATATATCACCCTTAACTTTAACTTTTTATCAATTTAACCATTTACTGAATTGTATTTATAAGAAAAATTGAATACTTTTATTTCATAAAATTCGGGGTCTTACAATCTCGCCTCCTTATAAAATTTCGTCCCCGAAATTTACGTACCTGATAATTCAAAGAGTTGAGAATACCTTGCTTCCATTTCAGATTCCATCTTCCATGTCATCATGATTTCTCCATTGCTCATCTCCTGTATTTCAGATATCATTCTAGAATACAGCTTCAAAACAAGGGTTAATTGAATAAATTAACATATCACATAATATCCCAATATTATGATTGACCAATAAATAAGCTTAGGTAGGACACACTAGCGAAGGATTTACTCATCTCTCCCCTCCTAGTTCTATTCTCCGATCTCCGCCAGAGACCATATCCTAAGCTCTGATACCAAATGTGACAACCCCAAAATAGGTCCATTCCACCCAACCCATTCTGATTCGCCAAATACATGGCACAGAAAACAACTACAACTTTATTACAACAATTGTCATACAAAATATAACAACACATATGCTGTGAGTTTGGATACAAATATATACCAACTGTCACTCGTGTCCCAACTGTAATGTGACAAATGTCACAACCGTGGACCCTCACAGTGATACCTACATAAAGGTAGAGTCAAAAACTATTTTAGAAATTAGAATCTTTGGGAAGTGCTCAAGGAAACCTTCGTACATGGGAGGCCATGCGTCTAGGTTATGATAAATATCATATGGCCACAGAATTATCTTTGGTTGACCCAATAGACCCCAAACAAAAATGAGAAGATATTCTTCCCAATGGTGAGTCTTCTCTTGACATATCATTATCTCCACTGTCTCTAATTGAGAATTATACTCCAAACAAACACCAAGATTATATAGGTAGTGCTCGTAAATATACTCAGCAAGTGGATAAGCACATCCCTGTCTTATGATGACACGAGGTTGTATATCATTAGACATCTCGTATGATAGTGGAAAAACACCCTTCCAACGTTGGGTTCGCCTTACCCTATTGGATTCATCAAATATAACTACTAAATGATGACCACCGTTCTATTCCCCTATTACCCCCGCTCGACACAGCTATACTCGTATTACCTAAAAGGAATTTTGAAACAGAAAGGTGAGCACAACTAGCTCAATAAAGAATATCATAACTAAAGATAAATAAATTATCAATAGCCTTCAACAGTAATAAATCAGAGATTTAGAACATATGGTAGATGATAAAATTTTTCAACCATAGTTGCAGCGGAACGAGCAATCCATTAGAAGAGTCAAATAGACCATAAAGTCTATTATCTTTTCCATGTTAAAAGTCCACCAACAAAGTTTTATCCCTGTAACATCAATCAACAATTCCTGTCCGCAATCACGTGTATAACTCATAATCGTAATTGTAGTTCTAAATTTCCTTTTCTCATCCAGGACAAAGATAATTTTCATCACCTGAAATATCAAAGATCATGGTTATACCAAATCACAGTTCATATTCATAATCATACTAATAAATTCATCTTTGCACTACGACCCAAAGATATTCATCAACAAGTCATCTTTGCACTATAGGCCAAAGATATTCAACAATAGGTCATCTTTGTATTACGAGCCAAAGATATTCATCAACAACTTATCTTTGCACTACAGGCCAAAGATATTCAGCAACAAGTCATCTTTGCATTATGAGCCAAAGATATTCATCAATAATTCATCTTTGCACTACGGGCCAAAGATATTCATCAATAATTCATCTTTGCACCACAGGCCAAAGATATTCCTCAACAGTTCATATTTACACTACAGGCCAAATATATTCATATCTCAAAGAAATATATAATCATTTTAGAACTTATATAAACAATAATTATAACCATGTTGATCAATTCACCTTTGCACTTAAGCTAAAGATATTCAATTATAAATTCAATGGTCATGATCATATCAGTCACAATTTAACTTTTCCACTACTGGCCAAAGAGAACTTTAGTCATGATCATACCAATAATCTACCCATCTTTACACTCAAGTGAAAGAGAATATCATCTTTAGTGTTATAAAAATGTTATATATGATAATAAAAAAAATATGATCAAAATATTAATTTAATTTCAAGAGTAATATTCATAAATCAACTATAATTTGGTCAGAAA
Source organism: Panax notoginseng (assembly GCA_016801055.1). Classification (NCBI taxonomy): domain Eukaryota; kingdom Viridiplantae; phylum Streptophyta; class Magnoliopsida; order Apiales; family Araliaceae; genus Panax; species Panax notoginseng. The sequence goes on along the minus strand of CM029014.1, from coordinate 64,157,782 downwards.
AGAAACTAATTTTGTAGTAAATAGTACACGTGAATAGTAACTCATGAATAGTAACTTATTAATAGTAACTCGTGAATAGTAACTCATGAATAGTAATTCATGAATAGTAACTCGTGAATAATACTCCGTATTCGTACATAGTACCGTATACGTAAATAATATCATATACGTACATAGTGCCATATACGTGAATAGTGTCGTATACGTGAATAGTGCCGTATACGTGAATAGTAATCCCGACTCAAAAAGGTAAAAATTTCACAATAAAATTCATACCAATATTTCAGCATAATGATATTGAAAGAATAACATCATTATGAAGAATATAACATCCCTTAGTATCCCTTACTATCCCTTACCTCAAAAGAGCAGCACTTCTGACTGGATATCGGATATGACGCTGAAGGAAACTTGCACTGATGAATAGCAACTCACCAAGTATCTAAATATTCACAAAATACACTCGATAATCTAGAGAGAAAAAGAGAGAAAACTTATGAATTCTGGTGTGTTTTTCAATTCTAACTTAGCCCTCTATTTATAGGAAAATGTTAGCACGCCGAAGCAGACTTGACCTGCAACCTGATGGCTTTACCTGCTACTATTTCACCCACCAAAAATCAGCCACCATCCCCAACAACCAAAAGTGGGGCCCACCCATTTCTAGAATTTTCCACCCAAATCATTTATAAACCTAATTTTTGAATCAGTCACCTCTTAAAATTCATAACAAATCATACGTTCATTTTTAACGGTTTAAAATTTGTGGACATATACTCAACTTATATATGTATAACATATCCAAAAATTACCACGGTCCAATGGTCGGATTAAAAATTATAACCACCGCAAAATATCTCAAAAACCCTAATTTAATTTTTAATACCTCCATTCCGACAAAAATACTGATAAAATACCTCAACATTAATTCCTTCATTTATAACCACATAAATAAATCCATCATTTATATCCACATCAAATAAATATTTTATTATCATATAAATCAATAATTAATTATTCACAAATAATATTACAGAATCACAATAATGACAGCCAGGCAGTTCCTAGGAAAGAGGGGGCTTTCCAATAAGAATTTTTCCTTACTGGTGCGCAATTAGGTGACCAAACATCTCCTTGACAGAACTTTCTGGACATTGCCAATAATGTTATCTAATAATATTATTCAAATAATATGAATTATTGATCTGATAATGGGAAATACTGTGCAGTGACAATTATTGAGCAACAATAATATAAAATATCAACGCAGCAATTATTGAATCAATAAAATAAAATATTGAACAGTAATTACGGTAACAATTATTGAGTAGTGTCTTCTTACATAAGGATCAATAATTCAACAATACTATTCAATACCGTGTGCTATGTGCAAGCACGCGTATTACTGTATTTTAATCACCGGATATTCCAACAGTGTTAGCGGTAACAACTACGCCGTTAATTATAAAAACTCAATTTTGTCGTTATCTTCATCCGACAGTTATTCGTTATGGGGCCCACAAATGCCTGCGCCGTCGTACGAATATTCCCCGACAGAAAGAATATTCCAGAACCAAGCGAATATTCCCCGACAATAATGAATATTTTATAACCACTTGCGTATTTTAAAAAAAATTCATATATCACCCTTAACTTTAACTTTTTATCAATTTAACCATTTACTGAATTGTAATTATAAGAAAAATTGAATACTTTTATTTCATAAAATTCGGGGTCTTACAATCTTCTCTCCTTATAAAATTTCGTTCCCGAAATTTACGTACCTGATAATTCAAAGAGTTGAGAATTTCTTGCTTTCATTTTAGATTCAATCTTCTATGTCATCATGATTTCTCCATTGCTAATCTCCTGTATTTCAGATATCATTCTAGAATACAGCTTCAAAATAAGGGTTAATTGAATAAATTAACATATCACACAATATCCCGATATTATGATTGAACAACAAATTAGCTTAGGTAGGACACACTAGCGAAGGATTTACTCATCTCTCCCCTCCTAGTTCTATTCTTCGATCTCCGCCAGAGACCATATCCCTAAGCTCTGATACCAAATGTGACAACCCAAAAATTGGTCCATTCCACCCAACCCATTCTGAGTCGCGAAATACATCGTACAGAAAATAACTACAACTTTATAACAACAACTATCGTACAAAATACGACAACACATATGTTGTGAGTTTGGATACAAATATATACCAACTGTGACTCGTGTCCCAACTGTAATGTGACAAACGTCCCAACCGTGGACAACACCTCACAGTGATACCTACATAAAGGTATAGTCAAAAACTATTTTAGAAATTAGAATCTTTGGAAGTGCTCAAGGAAACCTTCGTACATGGGAGGCCAAGCGTCTAGGTTATGATAGATATCATATGGCCACAGGATTATCCTTGGTTGACCCAATAGACCCCAAAGAAAAATGAGAAGATATTCTTCCCAATGGTGAGTCTTCTCTTGACATATCATTATCTCTACTGTCTCTAATTGAGAATTGTACTCCAAACAAACACCAAGATTATATAGGTAGTACTCGTAAATATACTCAGTAAGTGGATGAGCACATCCCTGTCTTATGATGATACGAGGTTGTATATCATTAGACATCTCGTATGATAGTGGCAAAACACCCTTCCAATGTTGGGTTCGCCTTACCCTATTGGATTCATCAAATATAACTACTAAATGATGACAACCGTTCTATTCCCCTGTTACCCCCGTTTAACACAGCTACACTCGCATTACCTGAAAGGAATTTTGGAACAGAAGGGTGAGCACAACTAGCTCAGTAAATAATATTATAACTAAAGATAAATAAATTATCAATAGCCTTCAACAGTAATAAATCAGAGATTTAGAACATATGGTAGATGATAAAATTTTTCAACTATAGTTGCAGCGGAACGAGTAATCCATTAGAAGAGTCAAATAGACCATAAAATCTATTATCTTCTCCATGTTAAAAGTCCACCAACAATATTTTATCCCTGTAACATCAATCAACAATTCCTGTTCATAATCACGTGTATAACTCATAATCGTAATTGTAGTTCTAAATTCCTTTTCTCATCCAGGGCAAAAATAATTTTAATCACCTGAAACATCAAAGATCATAGTTATACCAAATCACAGTTCATATTTATAATCATACTAATAAATTCATCTTTGCACTACGGCCCAAAGATATTCATCAACAAGTCATCTTTGCACTACAGGCCAAAGATATTCAACAACAGGTCATCTTTGCATTACGAGCTAAAGATATTCATCAACAACTCATCTTTGCACTACAGGCCAAAGATATTCAACAACAAGTCATCTTTGCATTACGAGCCAAAGATATTCATCCATAATTCATCTTTGCACTACGGGCCAAAGATATTTATCAATAATTCATCTTTGCACTACAGGCCAAAGATATTCCTCAACTGTTCATATTTGCACTACAGGCCAAATATATTCATATCTCAAAGAAATATATAATCATTTTAGAACTTATATAAACAATAATTATAATCATGTTGATCAATTCACCTTTGCACTTAAGCTAAAGATATTCAATTATAAATTCAATGATCATGATCATACCAGTCACAATTCAACTTTTCCACTACTGGCCAAAGAGAACCCTAGTCATGATCATACCAATAATCTATCTATCTTTACACTCAAGTGAAAGAGAATATCATCATTAGGGTTATAAAAATGTTATATATGATAATAAAAATAATATGATCAAAATATAAATTTAATTCCAAGAGTAATATTCATAAATCAACTATAATTTGGTCAGAAAAAAAACTAATTTTGTCGTGAATAGTACCCATGAATAGTAACTCATGAATAGTAACTTGTGAATAGTAACTCGTGAATAGTAACTCATGAATAGTAACTCGTTTATAGTACTCTGTATTCGTACATAGTACCGTATACGTAAATAATATCATATACGTACATAGTGTCATATACGTGAATAGTGCCGCATACGTGAATAGTAATCCCAACTCAAAAAGGTAAAAATTTCACAATAAAATCCATACCAATATTTCAGTATCATGATATTGAAAGAATAACATCATTATGAAGAATATAGCATCCCTTAGTATCCCTTATTATCCCTTCCCTCAAAAGAGCAGCACTTCTGACTGGATATCAGATATGACGCTGAAGGAAACTTGCACTGTTCAATTCTAACTTAGCCCTCTATTTATAGGAAAATATTAGCACGCCGAAGCAGACTTGACCTGCAACCTGATGGCTTTACCTGCTACTATTTCACCCACCAAAAATCAGCCACCATCCCCAACAACCAAAAGTGGGGCCCGCCCATTTCTAGAATTTTCTACCAAAATCATTTATAAACCTAATCTCTGAATCAATCACCTTTTAAAATTCATAACAAATCATATGTTCATTTTTAACGGTTTAAAATTTGTGGACATATACTCAACTTATATATGTATAACATATCCAAAAATTACCATGGTCCAATAGTCGGATTAAAAATTATAACCACCGCAAAATATCTCAAAAACCCTAATTTAATTTTTAATACATCCATTCCGACAAAAATACTGATAAAACACCTCAACATTAATTCCTTCATTTATAACCACATAAATATATCCATCATTTATATCCACATCAAATAAATATTTCATTATCATATAAATCAATAATTAATTATTCACAAATAATATTACAGAATCACAATAATGACAACCAGGCAGTTCCTAGGAAAGAGGGGGCTTTCTAATAAGAATTTCTCCTTACTGGCGCGCAATTAGGTGACCAAACATCTCCTTGACAGAACTTTCTAGACATTGCCAATAATGTTATCTAATAATATTATTCAAATAATATGAATTATTGATCTGATAATGGAAAATACTGTGCAGTGACAATTATTGAGCAACAATAATATAAAATATCAACGCAGCAATTATTGAATCAATAAAATAAAATATTAAACAGTAATTACTGTAACAATTATTGAGTAGTGCTTTCTTACGTAAGGATCAATAATTCAATAATACTGTGAAATACCGTGTGCTACTGTGCAACCACGCGTATTACTGTATTTTAACCATCGGGTATTCCAACAATGTTAGCGGTAACAACTACGCCGTTAATTATAAAAACTCAATTTTGTTGTTATCTTCATCCGACAGTTATTCGTTATGGGGTCCACAAATGGCTGCGCCGTCGTACGAATATTCCCTGACAAAAAGAATATTCCACGACCAAGCGAATATTCCCAGACAACAATGAATATTTATAACCACCTGCGTATTTTAAAAAAATTTCATATATCACCCTTAACTTTAACTTTTTATCAATTTAACCATTTACTGAATTGTAATTATAAGAAAAATTGAATACTTTTATTTCATAAAATTCGGGGTCTTACATCACATCTGGTCTAGCCGAAGGAAATGGCTTCGACTTCTTTGTTACATTAATTCATGGGTATGATACATGAATTATAAAGTTTGTCCAAACAAATAAAGACGAGAGTTTAGAACACTTGGCTATAGCGTCTTCTAGTGTTAATTCAGTTTACTCATGAGTCTTTAAAGTTTCTACATTGGTGCCTTTTAACCCCATAGCACCTGAGGAAGAGATGACTCCGGGGGAGTCAATGGGAGCACTGTTCATGGCAGTATTGGATAGAAACATCCAGTACTATAAGGAGGTGAAGGAGCTGAAATAGGAACTCCATGCTGTCTTGGAGGATAATACAGATGTGGAGTTGATGTGGGAGCACGAACATGGCGAGAGAGTTTTAGCCAAGGACAAGGTCCATGAGCTGAAACAAGAGGTCTTTGAGCTCAGGCGGGAGCTAAAGACCAAGAAACAGAAGATAGGGAGGATGTCCTATATTCATAGGAGTTCTCATAAGGATTTCCAGCAGCAGGTAGCTGGGTATCCCGTAGAGGCTGGGCAGACTCGGCATACAATTAGCTGTGATGTTATCGCCAGTCTTGCCACCGCGGATTTTAATAATGCCTTATGACAAATGTAATCTAGTAGTAGCTAGAGTAGTTATAGATATATAAATTTTTGTGTATCTAGTAGTGACGTAAAACCCTCTTTTGTGTATCAAAGGGTAGTCTTTTGTAAATACCAAATGTTGGAAAGAAATTACGGGATAGTAATGTAATCAGCTTCGGCTGTATAATGTAAATGATGTAGTATTATACTACAATGAATTAATCAATATAAGCCTTTTTCGAAAAATATTAAGTAATGAATGTTGAAGTTATTGTTTAATCTTGAATAATAACTAACTAACAGGAAGCAAATAATAATGAAATGTGTTGTTTATTGTAAAAACAAAATGCCGCCAAGAAGGAGACAACATAATTAGGACGTTAATGAAAATCAACTAGAAGGAGGTCCGGTAACCTAATGTAGGAATTTGTTAACTTATTAACAGCAGCGTTTAATAGAAATGGGGCTAATATTCTCGTATATCCCGGAGTAGTACGAGCTACTTCATTTAAGAATTTCAAGAGTGTAGGTCCGCCAGAGTTCAAAGGAACTACGAACCCTATAGAAGCCCAGACTTGGGTGAAAGAAATTGAGAAGGCATTTGTCATAGCAAATGTCGACGAGGGTCAGAAGGTGGTCTTTGCAACCTATATGATGAAGGGAGAGGCCAACTTTTGGTGGGAGGCAAACCAGGCTAGGGCTGGTACTGAGAATATAACGTGGGTAAGGTTCAAGGAGATTTTCTTCGAGAACTATTTTCCCATGAGTATGCAATGGAGGATGGAAATGCGGTTTCTTGAATTAAAACAAGGGGAAATGACGGTTCCCCAATATGCTGCCAAGCTTAATGAACTAGCGAGGTTTTCTCCACACCAAGTGGATACCGAGGTTAGAAAAGCTCGACGGTTCAAGCAGGGCTTGAAACCTTAGCTCTATAACTAGATATCTGTGTTCCAGAGTACTTCCTTTGGGACCATACTAGAGAAGGCGTTAATCACCGAAGGTGGGAGCGAGGCTTTGAGCCAGTACCACAAGGATAAGAAGAATAAGGGAAAAGTCGATGGGTGAACGAAGATAGAAGGAGCCAGCGGGAGTGGCGAGGGACAGCAATGGAAAGGGTTTAACTATGGGAATGCCGGAGTAAAGCAAGGAGATCCGAAGAGGATGATGGACGCCTGCAAGACCTGTGGGAAGACTCACTTAGGAGTCTGTCTCAAGGGGAAGGCCGTTTGCTATAACTGTGGATAGGAGGGGCACATTTTGCCTAACTGTTCAAGTCCGAAGAAGAATCATAGATGCTTTATATGTGGGTCAACTGACCATATAGCAAAGAACTGCCCGAAGAAGGGGATGAACGGGAATAAGGGCGCTAATAACGGTAAGTTAGCTATTGGTGGTCCAGCGTAGATGGGTAGGCCGATGGCCCGTACCTTTAACATGACGGTCCAAGATACGATGGCATCAGGGGACGTAGTCGCATGTATTATTCCTATCAATGACCTAAATGCTTACGTGTTGTTTGATTCAGGTGCTACTTGTTCGTTTATAGCATGTGATTTTGCTAGACGATTAGGATTACTTCCCGAAAAGTTACCAATACCTTTAAATATTAAGGTAGTCAATGAAGAGATAATTCATGTCGAATATATTCATAGGAGTTGTTGTGTAGACATACGGGGTTATAAATTATCGGTATATTTGATACCGATAAAGTTATGAGAATTTGATGTAATTCTCGGAATGGATTGATTGTTTAACCATGGGGCAATTATAGATTGTCAGAAGAAATGTGTGAACATTAGAACGTTGAGACAACCTCGTATAATATTTTACGGTAATAAATAGTCGGGGGGTTCGTGCTGTCTTACGATGACACAAACTAGGAAACTATTGAGGAAGGGGTGTGTAGGTTATATGTGTCATGTTGTTGATACCAATAGAGTGGGAGTGACCATGGAATAAATACCTATAGTAAGAGAATTCATGGATGTATTTCCAAGTGAATTGTCGGGTCTTCCACCGGATAGGGAGACCGATTTCATAATAGACATTGTGTAAGGAGCGGCATCAGTTTCCAGGGCACCGTATCGTATGGCGCCTATGGAGATGAAGGAATTAATGGTTCAGTTACAAGAACTATTGGACAAAAAGTACATATAACCGAGTGTTTCATCGTGGGGAGCACTGGTACTATTTGTGAAGAAGAAGGACGTGTCGTTAAAACTTTGTATCGACTACCGAGAGTTGAACAAGTTGACGATAAAGAATAAACACCCATTGCCCAGGATTGATGATCTTTTTGTTCAGTTAAAAGGGGTAAAGTATTTTTCTAAAATAGATTTAAGGACGGGGTATCATCAGTTAAAGGTTAGGAAGGAGGATGTACCAAAGACGGCATTCAGGACTCGTTACGGTCATTACAAGTTTCTGGTGATGTCATTTGGGTTAACTAATGCACCAGCTGCATTTATGGATATGATGAACAAAGTGTTCAAACAATATTTGGATAAGTTTGTCATGGTGTTTATCGATGATATTCTAGTCTATTCTAAGACGCCAGAAGATCATGTTGAACACTTAAGAATAGTGTTGGAAACACTAACGGAGGAGAAGTTATATGCGAAATTTACTAAGTGTGAATTTTTGCTAGAAAGGGTACAATTTTTAGGTCATGTCATTGACCATGAGGGGATTTCAGTAGATCCAGCAAAGGTGGAAGCCGTGATGAATTGGGAACAACCAAAAACGTCGACTGAGGTGCGGAGTTTCCTAGGGTTAGTGGGATACTATCAGAGATTCATCCAGGATTTTTCGAAGATAGCTACTCTGTTGACTAACTTGACAAGAAAGACGGTGAAATACGCGTGGACTGATAAATGCGAGGACAATTTTCAAGAACTGAAGAAGAGGTTAAGTGAAGTGCCTATTTTGTCATTACCTGATGACACAAGAAATTTTGTAGTATATAGCGATGCTTCGCATAGAGGACTTGGTTGCGTTCCCATGCAGCATGACAAGGTTATTGCGCATGCAACAAGGCAGTTGAAGGATTATGAGAAAGTTTACCCTACTCATGATCTGGAATTTGTCGCGGTAGTGTTTGTGTGACACCCCCAAATCTGGGTACTTCATTACCACAAGATTTGGTGTTCACATAAATAAAACATTTATATCTAACTACCCAATCATAATAAAAATTATATAATAAACCTTCCCATTAAAGGATTACATTTAATAAAATCTCCCAGGTTGTCTAACCTTTAAATACAATCATTTAAATTCAAAAATTAAATAACTTCATTACAATCATTAAAATAAAGTCTGACAACAAAAATGTCAAAATATTACAAGTCTTCAATACTTTTTCATCTTTCCTTTCCCTTTACTAGTGCTAGGTACGTCAACCTTCTCTACTTTAGCTGAAATGTTATATAAGAAAGAGTGAGAAAACAATGCTCACTTGAAATGATAATGAATAAAACTTTACAACCACTACCAAATAATCGGCACAATGAAACTGAACAAAATATTTTATCAATGATAATCAGAATCATGAAATATTTAATTGAGAGTCATAAGACCACGAACTATGTCTATAGTTATAAGTAATCTTTTAACTTAAAATTTAACAGTCATAAGACTATAGGGACTCCTCGTACTTACGGGGATCAGCCCTTCGTACAATGTATTATGCACAAACATTTCAACGCTAAGCGTAAATTATCCCCTAATAATAGGGTTGTTCATCTTAGTATTTAGAGTACAAGTCCGCACCAAAGTAACTTTGGTTTGAATACATTTCAAGGTAATTTAGGTTTAACGAACATCAACTAAGGATTAGTTGAATAAGAAGTTCATAACGTTATGATGTGGAATAAATCATAACTTAATCAACATTTTATATTAAGGTCATGCTTTAGGAATAAACTAAGAGCATAAATATTGAATAATTATAACGTAACTTGCTTGAACAATATTAAGCCAAGGTTATTTAGAATTGAGTACTAAGCATGCATAACAAATAGTAAATTGAACGATAACACTTGTTAAACATTAGTATATCAGAATATGTAAACTTGCATGCTAGATAACAAGTTAAAGACGAGAATAACTTGTTCAATATCAGAATAAGATTTAGAAAACTTGCATCATCATAAACAAACTAGATACAAGACACTTACGTAATTATAATTGAGATAGGATAATTAAACTTGCACAATAACAACAATAGAACTAGCTCAACGAAAGTGTAGAGTTAGAAAACTTGCTTAATGTAACAATAGATTTAGAGAACTTGCCTTGAGTGTAAGCTAAATCGTAACAACTTGAATCTCAATACCCTATATATATATGTCATAATGACATAATTAGTTACTACCAACCATAAGTATTTACATCATGAAAGGTTTGATTTTTAATCACATAATAAAATTATATTAGTAATAAAACTAGTAGCATATTAAAATATACTCGTTCTTATTATAGAAGTACTGAAATCATATGTTAACAGTCCTTTTATTAAAACATGACAACTTTTTTTTTAGACTTTGTGTAACCAAAGCACACTGTCTGACCATTCTGCTAACTCGCGCTGCGGCGCCACAGCTTATACTTTGGGTCGGCGCTGCAGCGCGAGTCACAGACCACTAAGTGGCGTTGTGGCGTTGCGGCGTGGCGCTGGCGCTGTGGTATGAGAACTGTACTGTGAGGCAGCGCTACGGCGCCGAATTACAGTCCTCGACGACCAACTTCGGCAATCACATGAATAAAGCCAATTTTGGCCTACAAGCTACTTTTTAACAACTGAATTAACACATAATACATACATAAAATTCACACAAACATAATTTGAGGTCTCTTAACATAATTTAACCCATATAAAAATATAAACATTTAATTTAAAGCATCTAATTTCACTATTTTTGATAAAATTCACTTTTTGACATTTTCAGTGAAAATCATCATTGTGATTTAATTATTCAACCAAAAAAGTTAATTCAAAATACTTTGTTTTAGTTTTTTCATCTACTTTCAAAATCAATAGTCAATATATATATTAAACAACTAATTAAACCATATTTTTTACTTTAAACTAAGCCATATTTATATATGTTCATACCAATTCACTGTAAAATATAGTTTTCTTCACAAATAATTACATAACGTGAATTAATTCATCTATAAACTTATGAAAACAACTTTATAACAACTAATTTATCATATAAAACTATATATAACAAATAATTTAACCTCTACAAAGATTTTACAGAGAATTTTAGAAAAGAATAAAACTAAAACTTTAAAGAAATTTAAAAGGGTAAGATGATACCTTCTTTTCTAAAAGATGATAACTTTTCTTTGATTTTCAAGCTTCTTTTCTCCAATCTCTCTCTCAAATTCTCTAGACTTTCTTCTCCTCTTCCTTTTTCTTCTTTTGAGTTCTTTCTTCCTAACTCTAACTTACGTACTAACAAAATATAACATATAATAATAATATAGGTATTAAGTATATAACACTGACATCAGTTATATTATTTTTGAAAATCAAAAGCCATAAGGCTTGTTAGGCTAACCACTTAAAATTTAATCAATTAATCCTTATGCCTTGTTTGGTAAAACACACTTAAATTAAAGACTTAATATGCATTAAGCCTTGTTTGGCAAAACTGAATTAAACTTCTTTAATTTATTTTAATAACTCCTTTATAGTAAGGTTATTTGTCACACTTTTATTTAATTAAATTTTTAATAATCAATTTAATTAAATCAAATAACAATTTATTAAATTACTTTGACACATGAACTAATACAACATAATTATAATTTTCTTTATAATTATAATTTTATTTATTCAACTAACACATCATTTTAATTACAAATTCAAATTAAAATATAATAATTCATTTAATCATTATAAACTCTCTAACTTAATTATTAAATTAAATTAGTATATTATCTCATAACAATTAATTTTCTTAACTCCTTAATTATTTATTTAACAAATAATTAATCAATCTAGTGAAATCAAATTAAATATTTATTCAACAATAAACACATCCATTAAATATTTATATAACTCAATAACTATTTAAAATTAAACACATCCATTAAATATTTATATAATTCAACAAATATTTATAATTCTGGATTGTTACATCATTCCCCTCTTATAAGGATTCTGTCCCCAGAATCACAACTCAAATAATTCATTCGTCACATTCTTCCCTACTTACAAAGATTCTGTCCCCAGAATTGAAGACACATATTAAACAAATAACTCAGGGTAATCTTTCATCATTTTATCTTCGAGTTCCCACATAGCTTCTTCAGCATTGTGGTTCCTCCATATCACCTTCACGGAAGGTATCACCTTATTCCTGGGCACTTGTTCTTTCCTGTCGACTATCTGGATAGGAACCTCTTCATAGGACAAGTCTTTGTCAAACTGCAATGGTTCATATTCGATCACGTGCTTGTAATCGGGTTTATACGGTCGTAACACCGAAACATGAAAACCATTATGAACGTTTTCCAACTCTGGAGGTAGAGCTACCTCGTAAGCCACTTCTTTAACTTTTCGCAGCACTTCGAATGGTCCAATAAACCTCAGGCTTAGCTTTCCCTTTTTACCGAAACGAATTTTCTCCTTCCAAGGAGAAACTTTTAAGAACACGTAATTTCCTACGTCGAATGCACGGTCTTGTCTATGTTGATCAGCATACTTCTTTTGTCTGTCTTGAGTAGCTACCAATCTTGTTCTGATGAGTTTGATAACCTTAGCAGTTTGTTGTACTAGTTCTGGTCCTAACAGTTGGCGTTCACTGACTTCATCCCAGCACAGTGGAGTTCTGCACTTTCTGCCGTATAATGCTTCGTAAGGCGGCATGCCGATGCTTGCATGGTAACTGTTGTTGTAGGCAAATTCCACCAATGGTAAATGTTCATCCCAGCTCCCTTTCAAGTTCGTGATGCATGCTCTCAGTATATCTTCCGATGTCTGGATTGTTCGTTCGCTTTGGCCATCTATTTTTGGATGGTATGTCGTACTCATTCTTAATTGCGTTCCCATGCATTCTTGTAGTCTCTTCTTGAAGTTTGTCATGAATCGTGGATCTCTATCTGACACTGGCACTCCATGTCTTGAAACGATCTATTTAACGTACAACCTTGCCAACTGATCAAGATTGAACCTAATTTTTATTGGCAAAAAGTGTGCTAATTTCGTCAGTCTGTCCACTATCACCCAAATCGCATCGCATCCTCTTTGAGTAGTTGGAAGACCCACCACAAAACCCATTGTGATGTGTTCCCACTTCCATTCTGGTATTTCCAATGGTTGAAGTAATCCGCTTGGTCTTCGATGTTCAACCTTAACTCTTTTACATGTCAAGCATCTCGCGACACATTCTGCGACATCTCTTTTCATGTTTGGCCACCAAAAATGACGTCGTAAATCTTGATACATATTCGTACTCCCCAGATGAATCGAGTATGTTGAGTTATGAGCTTCGATCAAGATTTCTTCTTTAATCTCCGGTACTGGTGGAACCCAAATTCTTCCCTCGAACCTCAGTAACCCTTCGGTATCGATCTTGTATTTCACCTATTTACCTTCGTGCACCCCTTCCTTTATTTTTCAACATTCTTCATCTTGTAGTTGAGCATTCTTCACCTTATCTACTAAATTTGGACCAGCTTCTATCTGGAATAGTCGTTCATCGGATTCTTTTGGAAATTTTATTTCCAACTCTAGCTTTATCATTGCTGAAATAAGTTCCTCCTGAGTGGTTAACAGCATCAACTTTTCCCGTCCTTTCCTGCTTAAAGCATCTATAACCACATTCGCTTTACCTGGATGATAAAAGATCTCATAATCATAATCTTTTATCAATTCCATCCATCTTCTTTGACGCATGTTAAGGACTTTCTGAGTAAAAATATACTTCAGACTCTTATGGTCCGTGTAGATCTCACATTTTTCTCCATAGAGATAGTGTCTCCATATCTTCAGAGCAAATACTACTGAAGCCAACTCTAAATTATGAGTCAGATACCCTTTCTCATAGTCCTTTAGTTGCCTTGACGCATATGCAATAACTTTGTCGTTCTGCATAAGGACACAACCCAATCCTTTATGTGAGGCATCACTAACACCACAAAGTTTCTTGTACTATTTGGTAATGATAACAAAGGTGCCACACTTAACTACTTCTTCAAATCTTGAAAACTTTCTTCACACTTCTCCGTCCAAACAAATTTTACAGCTTTCCTTGTCAAATTTGTTAACGGAGTGGCTATCTTGGAAAAATCTTGAATAAATCGTCTATAATAACCTGCCAGTCCCAAGAAACTCCTCACCTCCGAAGGTGTCCTTGGTTATTCCCAATTGATTATAGCTTTAACTTTTGATGAATCCACTGAAATTCCATCTTTGTTAATCACGTTCCCGAGAAATTGTACCCGGTCTAGCCAAAATTCACACTTAGAGAATTTTGCGTACAACTTTTCCTTTCTTACTGTCTCCAACGTTAAACGTAAATGTTCCACGTGTTCTTCTTGAGTTTTGGAATACACCAGAATGTCGTCGATAAATACCACCACAAACTTGTCTAAGAATGGTTTAAACATCCTGTTCATCAAATCTATGAATGCAACAGGGGCATTAATCAAACCAAAAGACATCACTAGACTCTCGTAATGTCCATACCAAGTTCTGAATGTCGTTCTAGGTATATCCTCCTTTCCTACTTTCAATTGGTGATACCCACTTCTCAAATCTATTTTTGAGAAGTATTTAGCACCCTTCAATTGATCAAACAAGTTATCTATCCATGGCAATAGATATTTATTCTTAATATTGACTTTGTTTAATTCTCTATAATCAATGCAAAGACGCATTGACCCATCCTTCTTCTTCACGAATAACATCGGTGCTCTCCACGGTGATACGCTTGGTTGAATATACCTCTTGTCTAACAGTTCTTGCAGTTGTACCATCAGTTCCTTCATCTCTATCGGAGCCATTCTATACGGGGCCTTCGATATCGGTGCTGTTCCCGGCACTAAATCGATCATGAACTCAATCTCTCTGTCAGGCGGAAGTCCTGGAAAATCCTCCGAAAATACATCTACAAATTCCCTAACTATTGGTATCTCTTCCAGTTTCACACCTTTCTTCTAAGTATCGACTATGTAAGCTAAATAACCCACACAGCCTTGACTCAACAACTTCTTGGCTTGCATAATCGTCAGATATCTTGCATGTCTAGGCGATTTGCTACCATAGAAAACTACCTTTGACGGTGTCATAAGGTTTACACATTTTTTTTGGTAATCAATTATCGCTCCATAATTGAACAGCTAATCCATTTCCAAAATAACATCAAACTCTCCAAGTCTAATCGAAATTAAATCTACCATCATGATATTTTCCTTAATATTCACCCTACTATTCTTGTATACGAACCTAACAGGAATTACTTCCTTATTCGTAATTTCTATGTTTAAAGGGAAATTCAATTCTTCACTAGGCAATCCTAACTTCTTAGCAAATTCATCAGATATAAACAAGAAAGTAGCACCCGAATCAAATAATACATAAGCTTCTATATCATTGATTGGGATAATACCTGACACAACATCCTTTGATTGCACAACATCTTTCACAGTCATGTTGAAGGTTCTAGTTGTGGCTTTGTTTGATGTCATTGCTCTAGCAATGGCCCATGTACCTCCACTGCTACCTCCCTTGCTTCATGTTGTCTCTCTAGCCTTCTTCTTAGGGCACTCACGAGAAAAGTGATCCTTGGACCCGTACGTGAAGCAAACGTTCTTCTTGGGTTGATTGCAATTTGGGGCGATGTGGCACTCCTGACCAAAGTTAAAGCATAATCGTTTTCCCAATAAACACACACCCTTATGAAACTTCCCATATGTAGCACATGCTTCGAACTTCTTATTCTGATGGTTACCCTGCTGACTTCCAGCACTCACATTTCCATTCCATTTCCTCTTCAAATTATTATTATCATTTCCACTACCACCACTACCATTCTTAACCTCCACTTCATTCTTCTTCTTTTTTCTGTTCTTGATTAAACTTTGTTATCGCCTCGCCTACACCTTTAGTGAGTATTGCCTTCTCCATTACCGCTACAAATGTCTTTAGCTGGAACAGGGAGACCCCTACTGTACAACCAGGGTTTCAGTCACTGCTCAAATCTCTTAGCCTTGTGTTCATCTGTGCTGACTTGATATGGCGCAAACCTCACCAACTCGTTGAATTTTGTGGCATACTCTGATACCGTCATCGTTCCCTACTTCAGTTCTAAAAATTGCACCTCTAGTTGACTCTTCGAACTCTCTAGGAAATAAGTCTCAAAGGATATCTCCTTAAACCTACCCCAAGTTATAACCCCTAGTCCTCCTCGAGTTTTATTGGCCTGCCACCAATAACTAGCCTCTGCTTTCAACATGAATGTTGCAAAAGCAGTTTTCTGATTCTCCCCTACTCTCGCAATATCGAACACTTTCTCTATCTCCATGATCCAGGTCTGTGCCTCAACTTGATTCATGGACCCACGGAATTCTGGTGGTCCAACCGCCTTGAGGTCCTTAGATATTGTAGCTTAATTCTGTGGTTGATTCTGCAGTGCACCCGTCAGTAACGTCACCAGCTGCTGAACTGGATTAGCATCAACATTGTCATTATTGGTGGTTCCCTCAGTGGTTCTTTGTCGTGGTTGATGTCTTGGAGGCATTTTCTATTAAAATACACTTATTAGATTACTACTCAACTCCTTTTAAGTATTTTCTACTTAACCTACATCTCATAAAAGAAATCATCACATAACACTTAACACTTTGAATAAAATAAAATAATAACTTTTATTCATTCATAATCTTTTCGAAAACATCATAACAATAGCATCACTGTTATTTACATTACTTTCCCGAACTACTAAAGTTTCAGGACAACAGCATCATCATATCCTATATGTTAAATAACACTTGGGATTTACATATTATTTAACATTTTATTAATCGCATATCAGGTACATTCCCTACGATGTTCTACTAGGATACTGCGTAGCCTTATGACGCTCTTCCTCTATAATTTAGAACATTATTCTGAGATCTAATATGAACGATGGCAGCGTCTCTAACTAAATCGGATAACCCATGACCTGATCTTGAGCTCGATTAATCACGGTGTTGAATACGTTATTCATTTATTCCATCTTCATCGTCTTTGATTGTGCATCTCAATCTGCTATCCCGACTCGTTGATAAGCTTCCTCGTACGCGTCTTCTGCTCTTGCCCTCTTAGTAGATTCTTCCCTCAACTTGTTCTTTAGTTTTGCAATCTCCTTGGTCAGTTATTCATTTTCTCCTTCAGTATGTACCAGCTTCTCTTCGACATTAGTCAGACGTTCATCTCGATCCTGGATCTCATCGTCCTTTTGTGCCATCGAGGTCTGTTGCTCAGCTATTATCTCCAACTCCTCGACGGTATCTTGAAGTTCCACATTGTGGTCGTAGACTTCATCGTACATACGAGCAGCTATTGAGTTCAGTTGAATCTCTTCCTCCTCGACCTCGTCATTCTCATTCGCCTGTGGCAGCTCAACGGGATCCTCCTTATCTGTTTCTACATCATCATCCTCATCTTCATCTACTGTGACCAATGGGGCTGGCTCCCGTGGAAGTAGTTGTTCCCAAACCACCTGAATGTCACAAGACTCCCCTTCTATAGGCATCTGAGGTACTTCCTCCCTAGCCTGACTATATTCTCCGATATTAGTCATCCTCACAATAAAATTTTTAAGTTTTACTTATTAATCATTACTACTCGACACTCACGAACACATAAGTTGTAATCACATAAGCACATAAGTGTTTTATTACTTCTTCCTTAAAACTCGATAAGAGTTTATCACCACTATCTTTTCAAAGGTTACTTCATAAGGCTTTTCCCCTCACCTAAGGTTCATAACCTAAAGCTTTGATACCAACTTGTGACACCCCCAAATCTGGGTACTTCATTACCACAAGATTTGGTGTTCACTTAAATAAAACATTCATATCTAACTACCCAATATTAATAAAAATTAGATAATAAACCTTTCTATTAAAGGATTACATTTAATAAAATCTCTCAGGTTTTCTAACCTTTAAATACAATCATTCAAATGTGGAAATTAAATAACTTCCTTACAATCACTAAAATAAAGTCTGGCAATAAAAATGTTAACATATTACAAGTCTTCAATACTTGTTTATCTTTCCTTTCCCTTTATTGGTGCTAGGTACGTCGACCTTCTCTACTTTAGCTGTAATGTTATATAAGCAAGAGTGAGCAAACAAGGCTAACTTGAAATGATAATGAATAAAACTTTACAACCACTGCTAGATAATAGGCACAATGAAACTGAACAAAATACTTTATCAATGATAATCAGAATTATGAAATTTTTAACTGAGGGTCATAAGACCATGAACTATGTCCATAATCATAAATAATCTTTTAACTTAAACTTTAATAGTCATAAGACTATAGGGACTCCTCGTACTTAAGGGGATCAGCCCTTCGTACAATGTATTGTGCACAAACATTTCAACGCTAAGCATAAATTATCCCCTAATAATAGGATTGTTCATCTCAGTATTTAGACTACAAGTTCGCAACAAAGTAAGTTTGGTTTGGATTCATTTTAAGGTAATTTAGGTTTAACGAACATCAACTAAGGATTAGTTGAATAAAAAGTTCATAACGTTATGCTATGGAATAAATCATAACTGAATCAACATTTTATATTAAGGTCATGCTTTAGGAATAAACTAAGAGCATAAATATTGAATAATTATAACGTACCTTGGTTGAACAATATTAAGCCAAGGTTATTTAGAATTGAGTACTAATCATGCATAACAAATAGGAAATTGAACGATAACACTTGTTCAACATTAGTATATCAGAATATGTAAGCTTGCATACTAAATAACAAGTTAAAGATAAGAATAACTTGTTCAATATCAGAATAAGATTTAGAAAACTTGCATCATCATAAACAAACTAGATACAAGATACTTACGTAATTATAATTTTGATAGGATAATTAAACTTGCACAATAACAACAATAGAACTAGCTCAACGAAAGTGTAGAGTTAGAAAACTTGCTTAATGTAACAATAGATTTAGAGAACTTGCCTTAAGTGTAAGCTAAATTGTAATAACTTGAATCACAATACCCTATATATATGTCATCATGACATAATTAGTTACTACCAACCATAAGTATTTACATCATGAAAGGTTTTGTAACGCCCCCAAATTTAGGTACTTGAAACCCGAACTCAGTGCTTTACGATACCATTTCTATGAGCGGAATAATACTAATAATAATAACAATAATATGACTATCAAACTTAATTTACATGTATCAGAGTTTAATCCCAGGTACGCGACCTTTACTACTATACATTACATGATAGATAATAAATATCATTATCTTAATAATGTCTAACTATTACAAAAGATACCATAACACTTATTTTGTTTGCTTTCCTTTTCCCTTGTTCTTATTCGAACCTTCTGTTGTTCACACTTAGCTGAAAACATTTAAATTAAGCAAGAATGAATATTTGAGTGCCCGACAAGTAATAGCAACAATAAATATTAGCTGAAAGGATTAAATATTTTCTTTGAATGATACTTCTACAACGAATCAACAGTTGTGAAGTAAGTTGAACCAATAATTACAACATAATAATTCTATATCAAATTTTTGAAACTACGTATTGACTACAAATGGAGAGTAGTCGATAGACTATGAACTTTGTTTTTAATTTTCGATAAGGTTTAGCAGAACTTCATCCGCAAACCGTCATAACTTACGGGCGCGAGGGAGATCTGCCCAATGTGCCCTGTATTGATCAATACTACATGCAAGAACGATATTATCGTTCATCTTTTCCGCCTTAGACGCATAAAAGTTTTCTCATATTCGGGATGTTCATACTTAGTCGGGAATTCAAACCAAAGCAATTTGATTGGATACAATAAAGTTTTATCATGTTCAACAATATTTCTAAATCTGTGTCTAGCTAGGTCAAATAGCTTAGACGACTTTGAAGTCAACGTATACATATTAGAATTTAATAAGTATGTATCAACATGTGATTAAATACAATGATTATCTAAGTGAGGACACTTGTATAACCATATTTAGAAATTAACGAACATAATAAATATCTAAATTATAATATAATGCTATGTTAATAAACAATGATCGGATAATTTAAGAACTTGTATGAATACAATTTATTGGATATAATATCGATAATAATAGAGTTAATAATCTGGCACAATAATAATATCATTCTGAAACTTTCTTACTCATGTCCATTGCATAAAGTAAATGTAAATTTAGGATACTTGCCTGGTCTGCTGCTTACAGTTACGCAACTTAGTTTAATCTTTTATATCGAGACCTATCATTAATAAGATCATTCTATCGATTAAAAATATATATCATAACACATAGTACTGCAAATTGCAGTTAGCACATAACCTAATCACATTATCACATATGTTTAACAGTCATTGAATCACAAACAAACACATATACAGACAAATTATATAAGTGCAGATCAATTTCTGAAATATTTCGGTGTACCGACGGCATTATCAGGTAATTATCGAGTCTAAAACTCTATCGTGTAGTTCAATATTTCTTTAGATACTTTAAATATCAGTCGTATTATTTTTCATAGCCTTATAATAATTTTTAAATAATTATTATAATTTATTATGATTTTTCAAACACTAGAATCATTATTAAATGATTTATATTCTAAATAATTCTATTATCATTAATATTTAATTAATATTAAATTATTAATGAAACTATTACCAAAATATTAAAGTTATATATAATAACTCAAAATATTTTTAAAACATTTTTATTACCCTTAAATGATTTTTAAAACAATTAAAATCATTTTTAAATAATTATCATTAATATTTAAGTATTAATGTATTATTTGTCAAAATATTAAAAGTCATTAATTATAACTTAAAATATTTTTAATTCATTTAAATAATTTTTAAATCAATAAAATCATTTTTAAATTATTTATTTAATATGATTATTAAATAACTCTAATATCATTTAATATTAAATTATTAATGAAATTTAACTTTAAATATTAAAATTTATATTTTATAACTTAAAATATTTTTAAACTATTTATTTTCATTTAAATTTTTTTTATAATATCAAAATCATTTTTAATTAATTTATTTAATATAATAGTTAAATAAATCTAATATCATTAATATTAAATAATTAATGAAATTTGTCTTAAAATATTAAAAGTTATATTTTATAACTTAAAATATTATTAAATACCTTTTTATCATTTAAAATGATTTTTAATATAATAAAATTATTTTTAATTAATTTAATTAATGCATTTATTAAATAAATTAAATATCGATAATATCCAAATAAATATTAATATTTATGATAATTATATCAAATTATTAAAAGTTAATTTTTATAACTTTAAATAATTTTTAAAACTATTTTTGGAATTTTTTATAATTAATTTCTATTTTTAAATGATTTTTGAAAAATAAATCAAATAAAATTAAAAAGTCTGTCGCTATAACCTTTAGCGACAGAAAGCGTTGCCTTAGGTGTTCTTGAGCCTCAAGAACACTGACAAGTCAGTGTTCAAGTGGTAATGTTTGACCGGAGCTAGATCTTTGGTTGTTATGTTTTCTAGTCAGCTAAGGTATTAAACATGTAGTATTCGTGTCATGGTACACACAGAAACTGATTTCCTAGCCAAACTACATTAGATCAGTGAGTTATAAGTCTCACAAACTCATGTCATAGGCTGTTCTTCATTTCTGGGTTACCCAAAAATGAAGAACAGTTCATGGGTCTCACTTTGAGCCCTTGAATCTAAAGGTTCCAGGCTTTCTTAATATGTTATAAAGGTTCAAACATGTAGTCGAAATGTCAAGGTCCATTTTTACAACACTATATCACTCTAACAACATTACATGAACAAGATCTGGCATGGTCAAACCATGTCAGAAACCTTGTTCATCAACCATCTGGTTTTTTCAGAAAATCACCAGAACAGGTGGTCAACCATACTTTGACCCTTAACAAATTTGATTCTATACAAGATATGGATGATATATAGGCATGATTGTGTAGTCCTTATACCAGTCTAGAAGATCAAAACAATAACGTGGTAAAATCACTTAAACACAGAAAGATTAAAGCCTTTAAAATCGGCTGTCAGACTTTTCTGGGTAAACTGGGTTACCCAGAATTTCATTTTCGTGACCGGTCAGCCCTGTTTGACCACTTATAACTTTTAATCTATAACAGATATGGACCTGATTCAAGTTCCATATCAAAGAACTCATGACATTGTGACACCCCCAAATCCGGGTACTTCCATTCTCACATGGTTTGGTGTTCACTATACAAATATCATATATCTATCTACCCATAATAAAAGCAAACCATGAAATAGATAGAAATAATAAAAGATATCCCCTTATGGGGTTACATCAACTGCATAATAAATAAATCCCAGGTCACTCTAACCTTAAATCATCTGTGCGAAAATATAAACAAATAAGTCTTAAGCAACATCAATTCTAATTACATAACCACAGTAATAGAACAGTCTTCATTACTTGCTAAGCTTGCCCTTGCCTTTACTAGTGGAAGTTTCATCTGCTATTTCGTTCTTAACTGTAGTGTTATTATAAAGCAAGAGTGAGCACGATTGCCCACAAGTATAACAGTATAACAATGAATAATAACATGCGAGAAAATAATAACTTCGAATATAAAAACTCAACTTTTGAATCAAGAATGAATAATAAGAATCAAAAGAATTTCTGAGGGTCATAAGACCTTGAACTATGTCCTAGGTTGTCAAGGGTTATACTTGAAACCTTCAACAGTCATAAGACTATAGACCTTTCTTCTCGTACTTCGGGGGATCAGCCCCTGGTACCATACTGTGCACAATATCTTAACGCTAAAGCGTAAATAATCCGCTATACAGGGTTGTTCATCTCAGTTTAACATTCGAGTCCGCACCAAAGGAAGTTTGGTTTGGATAATTCATCAAGGGTTCTAAAATTTAGAACGCTCATCAACTATGGACTAGTCGAATCAATAAGGGTTTGCTAGTCTAACAAGGTTTAACAATAATTGATAACTTAATTGAATAGAATCTCAAAAGGTATACAATAGAATAAATATTGTATAACATCATCATGCTTGAAAGATTTATAAACTTTAATAAACAAAACAAACTTAATCAATAATAATGAGAACTTGCTCAATGTAGAAAGGTGAATTAATCAACTTATATAACGATAACAAGTAGGGTTAGGAAACTTACCTCGTGCGTAGATTACACGTTAATTAAACGTGTTCCTTGAATATAATCCTACATACCATTTACATTCACAATACCAGTTAATTATAACTTAACTAATCATCATAAGTTCATTCTCTTTTGTCTAACTTTGATTATGACTATACCTAGTCAACTTATCACATTCATTGTCACATAATTTACACCTCATAATTAACAAGCTAATTATGTAATCAATAATTCAATCCATATGTAATTATGTTATTTACATGTTAAGTATCTATTTTAACATCTCATTAAATGTGTAACAAGTTTTTATGTTCATTACTATAAGTTACTAACACATTGCTAGACTTGAACATTTAAAAAAAATAAGTCATTTCTGGACATTCTGCAGAGTGGCGCTGCGGCGCCACTGCTGAACTGGTACTCGGCGCTGTGGCCGGACTCTTGGCGCTGCGGCGCCGTGGCGCCGTGGCGCTGCAACGCAGGAAATGGTGCTGCGGTGCGGGAAGTAAGGCATGAGTCTGGCGCCGCGGCGCGGCGAACCAGAAACTGTTCTGCAATTCGCGAAAAATTGCAGAACACAGCCAAAAACTCCAATTAAATTATTACTACGCGAATTTAATCATACTCACATGTTATAATTAATATATAATCAATACCCAATATTTATAGAGTGCTTTTAACCAATTAAAACACATAATCACAGAATTAAAATATGCAAATTGTACTGTTCTTGATGTTTTTGAAGGTTTTGAATATAAATCATGAAATTTAATACTTCGGATTCGTTATAACAGCGAATCCGTTCGCTTAAGGCTTGGTCTCTTTTGTATCAACATGCATAATCAAATGAGAGTGGGAATTTTATAAAAATATTTATGTTTGACATATTAAAAAACACGTTTAAGGCTATATGGTCATAACCCAAACTCTGTAATTTTGAAGCAATCACATACAACATGTTTTCATGAATTTGATGATATGGTTTACGTAATATATATAATTAAATACGATGTGTTATGTCATAACACATACACAACCCATAATCATTACTCCTATCCCAATTACAGAGGTTTAAACCAAAAACTTTGAAACCCATATTAATGAAACTTAACAACGTAAAAATAGAAATTGGGAAGGAGGAGATTACCCTATGGAATATAAATTAGTAGGCTAAATGCTTTTCAATTCTTCTCTTTCAATCTCCTTCAAAACTCTAAATATTTTCTCTGAAAGTGTTATCTCTGTGATTGTTTGTTCTTAGACTTAGAAAAATAGGAATTAATAAGAAGACGTATATATGGAATGAACTGACGCACTGAGTGGTCAGTTAACCCAATAATGGGTAACTGCTTCTAACTCCCCATAGGGCCTTGTTTGGCTAGCAAGAATAGATTTCAAAACCATTTAATTTAATAAAACCTTTTATAATAAAGTTTAATTAATGTCACACTCCTTCATAAAATCAATATCTTATTTAATATAAATAAAATATAATAACTTCTCATAATTTCACATAGTCATATAATTAATTTCTCATTAATAAATAATGTCAAATTATTAACTCTCTAATTAATAATTAAATAATTAAATAATATCATGCTTAATTAAATATTTTATTTAATTCAATAAGCCCACATAATTATATATTTCGATAATAAAAATTCTCCACATTAATTTAATAAATGTAACACATATAATTAAATTAATGTACCATAATTTTATCAAATAAATATTTAATCTGATAATTAATTCATCGAAAAATATTTATTCAATCCAATAAATATTAAAATTAATTACAAAATCTCAGTTGTCACATCTTTCCCCTCTTAAAAGGATTCTGTCCTCAGAATCACAACTCAAACAATTCGTCTTGTTACATTCTCCCCCCCCTTACAAAGATTTTATCCCCATAATCGCTTATAACAATCTAGGTAAATAAATGAGGATAATTCTTCATCATATTCTCTTCGAGTTCCCACGTAGCTTCTTCAGCGTTGTGGTTACTCCAAATTACCTTAACAGAAGGTATTACTTTATTTCTCAGAATTTGTTCTTTTCGGTCGATAATTTGAACATGAATTTCTTCGTAAGATAAGTCTTTATCGAAATGTAGGGGTTCATATTCAATCACGTGCTTGTAATCGGGTTGTAGGGTCGTAGGACTGAGACATGGAAAACGTTGTGGACATTCTCTAAAGCTGGAGGTAAGGCTACCTCATAAGCAACTTCTCCGACCCTTCTCAAAACTTCGAAGGGTCCAATGAATCGTGGGCTTAATTTCCCTTTATTTTTGAACCTGATCTTTCCCTTCCAAGGAGAGACCTTTAAGAATACATAACTACCCAATTCAAACTCAATATTCTTACGATGTGGATCAGCGTATTTCTTCTGTCTATCTTGAGCTGCTGTCAATCTTGTTCGGATCACGTTGACTATTTCTGTTGTTTGTTGTACCAATTCTGGGCCTAGCAGTTGTCTTTCGCCAACTTCATCCCTGTAAAGTGGAGTTCTACACTTTCTGTCGTATAACGCTTCGTAAGGCGACATGCCTATACTAGCGTGGTAACTGTTGTTGTAGCCGAACTCTACGACTGGTGGATGATCATCCCAATTTCCTTTAAAGTCTATTATACAAGCTCTTAACATATCTTTCAATGTCTGAATTGTTATTTCACTCTGTCCATCTGTCTGAGGGTAATATGCCGTACTTATTCGCAACTGTGTACCCATGCATTCTTGTAGACGTTTCCAGAAGTTCGACGTAAAGCGCGGATCCCTATCGGAAACGATTGACACCGACACTCCATGCCTCGAAACAATCTCTTTTACATATAACTTTACCAACTGATTTAAGTTGAATCTGATTTTGATCGAAAGGAAGTGTGCGGATTTCGTCAGTCGGTCAACGATAACTCATACTGCGTCGTAGCCTTTATGAGTCGTCGGAAGGCTAACCACAAAGTCCATTATAATATGTTCCCATTTCCATTCTGGGATCTCCAACGGTTGTAGCAATCCACTTGGTCTCTGATGTTTTGCTTTTACTTTCTGACAGGTCAGACACTTGGCAAAACATTCTGCAACATCACGTTTCAAATTAGGCCACAAGAAATGTTGTCGAAGATCTTGGTACATCTTAGTACTACCAGGATGAATCGAATATCGTGAACTATGAGCTTCGCTTAAATTTTCTTCCTTAATCTCTTGTATTGGCGAAACCCAAATTCTACTTTCAAATCTTAGTATTCCTTCCTTATCCATCTTAAATCTTGGTTCAGTTTCTTTAGATATCTTCGTTGTCACCTTTTTGCATTCATCATCCTGAAGCTGAGCCTTCTTCACTTTATCTAGTAGAGTTGTACCAGATTGCATATGAAATAGCTTCTCATCAATCTCCATTGGGTACTTTACTTCCAATTCCAGTTTCTCTATTTCTACAATTAGCTCCTCCTGAGCAGTCAACATCATCAATTTCTCACGACCCTTTCTACTTAAGGCATCGGCAACCACATTCACCTTACCCGGATGGTATAAAATTTCACAGTTTTAATCCTTAATTAATTCTAACCATCTTCTTTGACGCATATTTAAGTCCTTTTGTGTAAAAATATATTTCAGACTCTTGTGGTCCGTATATATTTCACACTTATCCCCGTAAAGATAGTGCCTCCAAATTTTCAAAGCAAAAACAACTGCAGCTAACTCCAAGTGGTGGGTCGGATACCCCTTCTCATAATCCTTCAGTTAACGTAACGCATACGCAATGACTCTGCCATTTTGCATAAGCACACAACCAAGTCCCTTGTGTGACGCATCACTATAAACCATAAAATTTCCTGTATCGTCCAGAATAGACAACACATGTGTTGTACTTAACCTCTTCTTCAATTCTTGAAAGCTTTCCTCACACATCTCCGTCCAAACAAATTTCACCGATTTCTTAGTCAAATTCGTCAATGGAGTTGCGATCTTGGAAAAATTCTGAATGAATCTTGTGTAATAACCTGCCAATCCAAGAAAATTTTGTACTTTCGACGGCGTCTTCGGCTGATCCCAGTTGATCACGGCTTCGACTTTGGATGGATCTACTGAAATTCCGTCTTTATCGATCACATGTCCAATAAATTGCACTCACTCGTTCCAAATTTTGCATTTCGAAAACTTGGCATACAACTTCTCCCTTCTTAACACTTCTAACGTTAATCTCAAATGCTCTTCGTGTTCTTCCTTGGTTTTTGAATATACCAAAATATCATCTATAAATACCACTACGAACTTGTCCAAAAATGACTTGAACACACCATTCATTAGTCCCATAAATGCTGCAGGAGCATTCGTTAAACCAAACGACATTGCTAAAAATTTGTAGTGACCATATTGTGTTCTGAACGCTGTCTTCGGTACATCCTCTGGTCTCACCTTCAATTGATGATAACCACTCCTCAAGTCTATCTTTGAAAAGTATCTTGCTCCCTTCAATTGATCAAATAGATCATCGATCCTCGGTAATAGATATCTATTCTTAATCGTGACCTTATTCAGTTCTCTATAATCGATGCAAAGCCGCTTTGTCCCATCCTTCTTCTTTACAAATAAAACCGGCGCTCCCCACAGTGATACGCTTGGTGGTATATACTTTTTGTCCAGTAATTCTTGTAGTTGTACCATCAATTCCTTCATCTCTACTGGTGCCATTCGGTATGGTGCCTTCGATATTGGATCCATTCCTAGAGCCAAATCGATCACGAATTCAACTGCTCTATCTGGAGGAAGTCCCGACAAATCGTCCGAAAATACGTCAGCGAAATCTCTTACTACTGGTATCTCATCTATTTTTGGATTCTCTTTACGACTATCGACTATGTAAGCTAGATATCTTACACATCCTTGTCGTAACAACTTCTTGGCCTGCATCATCGTCAGACAACTCGCTTGCCTAGGCGACTTGTGACAACCCGAATTTTTATAAGTTATTAAAATAAGAATTTAATAATTAAAATTCTTATTATGAGGTGTATATATTTTGAATTATATGATTTGGTGTGAAGAGAATTATATATTCATATGTTGGAGAATGTGAGATTTAATAGGTAATTAAACTATTAAAGAAATTAAATAATATTAGTTAATTTAATTAAGTTGAAATTATGTTATGAGATAATATAATTTTAATTATTATGCCTTGTGGGCAATGGAAATAATTATGAGTTAAGTTTCATAAATAGTGTGAATAATTCATTTAATTAAAATTGTGAATTAATACAAGTATAATTGATTTAATAAAGTGAGAAGGTAATATATTGCATGAAAATGTAAATATTAGTATAATGCGAGTAAAATATTTATTAAGTACATTAAATATTTTAGTTGGAAACTTTATGGAATTAGATGAATATTTATGATATTAATTAAATATTTGATGAAAATTGGTATGAGATAGTTTATCCATTGCATTACTAATTGCAGAGTATGTCTCCTCAAGTTTAGCCTTCTTCGCACGGCGATCGTCTTCTGCAAGATCAGCACGACGTGACTCTCATACCCAGCCCTCCTCTACTATGGCAAGCCTCTCTGAGCTTTCCATCAGTTCCTTCTTTAACTTCTCTATTTCTTCAGACTTCTCCTCATTTTGACCCTTCTCGTGGACCAAATCCCATTCTACATTTCCCAGTCGTGTGTGAAGAGTCTCAACCTCCCTCTCCTTCTGCTTGAGAGTAATCTGATGACTAATCGCCCGCTCAGTCAAGTCCTGAACAGTATCTCGTAATTCTACGTTATAGTCATATAACGCGTCGTACATCTCAGCATCGATGGAGTTCGGTGGGAACTCCTCTTCTTCATCTTCTTCTTCAGGATCATCCTCTTGATTAGTCTCAGGCTCATGCTCCTGACACCAACCTGTGACACCCCCAAATCCCGGTACTTCTATTCCCACATGATTTGGTGTTCAATATACAAATATCATATATCTATCTACCCATAATAAAAGCAAGCCATGAAATAGATAGAAATAATAAAAGATCTCCCCTTATGGGGTTACATCAACTGCATAATAAATAAATCCAAGGTCACTCTAACCTTAAATCATCTGTGTGGAAATATAAACAAATAAGTCTTAAACAACATCAATTCTAATTACATAACCACAGTAATAGAACAGTCTTCATTACTTGCTAAGCTTGCCCTTACATTTACTAGTAGAAGGTTCGTCTGCTTTTTCGTTCTTAACTGTAATGTTATTATTACGCAAAAGTGAGCACGATTGCCCATAAGTATAACAGTATAACAATGAATAATAACATGCGAGAAAATAATAACTTCGAATATAAAAGCTCAACTTTTGAATCAAGAATGAATAACAAGAATCAAAAGATTTTCTGAGGGTCATAAGACCTTGAACTATGTCCTAGGTTGTCAAGGGTTATACTTGAAACCTTTAACAGTCATAAGACTATGGACCTTTCTTCTCGTACTTAGGGGGATTAGCTCTTAGTACCATACTATGCACAATATCTTAGCGCTAAAGCGTAAATAATCCCCTATACAAGGTTGTTCATCTCAGTTTGACATTCGAGTCCGCGCCAAAGGAAGTTTGGTTTGGATAATTCATCAAGGGTTCTGAAATTTAGAACGCTCATCAACTATGAACTAGTCGAATTAGTAAGGGATCGCTAGTCTAACAAGGTTTAACAATAATTGATAACTTAATTGAATAGAATCTCAAAAGGTATACAATAGAATAAATATTGTATAACAGCATCATGCTTGAAAGATTTATAAACTTTAATAAACAAAATAAACTTAATCAATAATAATGAGAACTTGCTCAGTGTAGAAAGGTGAATTAATCAACTTATATAACGATAACAAGTAGGGTTAGGAAACTTACCTCGTGCGTAGATTACACGTTAATTAAACACGTTCCTTGAATATAATCCTACATACCATTTACATTCACAATACCAGTTAATTATAACTTAACTAATCATCATAACTTCATTCTCTTTTGTCTAACTTTGATTATGACTATACTTAGTCAACTTATCACATTCATTGTCACATAATTTACACCTCACAATTAACAAGCTAATTATGTAATCAATAATTCAATCAATATGTAATTATGCTATTTACATGTTAAGTATCTATTTTAACATCTCATTAAATGTCTAACAAGTTTTTATGTTCATTACTATAAGTTACTAACACATTGCTAGACTTGAACATTTAAAAAAAATAAGTCATTTCTGGACATTCTGCAGAATGGCGCTGCGGCGCCACTGCTGAACTGGTACTCGGCGCTACAGCGCGATGGCACTGCGGCCGGACTCTTGGCGCTGTGGCCGGACTCTTGGCGCTACGGCTCCGTGGCGCTGCGGCGCAGGAAATGGCGCTGCGGTGCCGGAAGTAAGGCACGAGTCTGGCGCCGCGGCGCGGCAAACCAGAAACTGTTCTGTAATTCGCGAAAATTTGCAGAACACAGCCAAAAACTCCAATTAAATTATTACTATGCGAATTTAATCATACTCACATGTTATAATTAATATATAATCAATACCCAATATTTATAGAGTGATTTTAACCCATTAAAACACATAATCACATAATTAAAATATGCAAATTGTACTGTTCTTGATGTTTTTGAAGGTTTTGAATATAAATCATGAAATTTAATACTATGGATTCGTTATAACACCGAATCCGTTCGTTTAAGGCTTGGTCTCATTGTATCAACATGCATAATCAATTGAGAGTGGGAATTTTATAAAACCATTTATGTTTGACATATTAAAAACACGTTTAAGGCCATATGGCCATAACCTAAACTCTGTAATTTTGCAGCAATCACATACGACATGTTTTCATGAATTTGATGATATGGTTTACATAATATGTAACGCCCCCAAATTCAGGTACTTGAAACCTAAACTCAGTGCTTTACGATACCATTTCTATGAGCGGAAAAATACTACTAATAATAACAATAATATGAATATCAAACTTAATTTACATTTATCAGAGTCTAATCTCAAGTACGCAACCTTTACTATAATTCTTTACATGATATATAATACATATCATTATATTAATACAGTCTAACTATTACAAAAGATACCACTAAACATATTCTGTTTGCTTTCCTTTTCACTTGATTTTGACTGAACCTTCTAGCTTTTCACACTTAGCTGAAAATAATTAAATTAAGCAAGGGTGAGCATTTGATTACCCAGCAAGTAATAACAATTATAAATATAATTAGCTGAAAGAATTAAATATTTCTTTATACATCACTTCTACAACAAATCTATAGTTGTGAAGTAAACTGAACAAATAATACTAACATAACAATTCTATCTCAAATTTTTAAAACTACGTAATGACTATATATGGGATTTAGTTGACATACTATGAATATTATTTTTAATTTTCGAATAGGTTTAGCAGAACTTCATCCGCAAATCGTCATAACTTACGGGCACGAGGGTGTACATCCCATAGGCCCTGTATTGATCAATATTACATTGCAAGAATGATGTGATCGTTCACTCTGTCTGCCTTGGGCGCATAAAAGTTTTTCCTTGATCGGGATGTTCATATTAGTCTGAAATCCGAACCAAAATAATTTGATTGGATACAAAGAAGTTTTTAACTTATTCAACGATAATTCTGAATTTGTGTCTAGCTGGGTCAAATAGCTTAGATGGCTTTATATATATATCAACATGTGATTAAATACAATGATTATCCAAGTGGGGACACTTGTGTAACCATGTTTAGAAAATACCGAACAGAATATATATATCTGAATTACCATATACTAACATGTTGATAAACAATGATCGAATATAGAATATATCACAATAGGGTTAATAATATAGCATAATAATAACATAATTTTGAAACTTCTTACCCGTGTCCAGTGCATAAAGGAAGTGCAAAGGTAAGATACTTGTCTGGTCTGCTGCTCATAGTACGCAATTTAGATTTATCTTTTATATAGCAACCTATCATTAATCAGATCATTCGTTTGATTAGAATAATATACTATAACACATAACACTGCTTATTGCAGTCAGCACATAACCTAATCACTTTGTCACACACATATTTCACAGTCATTGAATCACAAATAAACATTAATACAGTCAAAATATCTAAGTCCGGATCAATTTCTGAAACCTGTCGGCGTACCGACGGCTTTATCGGGTAATTATCGAGTCTAAGACTATATCATGTAGTTCAACATTTGTAAGTATCAGCCATATTATTTTTAAATAACTTATAATAATTTTTAAATATTTATTATAATTTATCATAAATTTTCAAACACCAGAATCATTACTAAATGATTTAAATATTAAACAATTCTATTATCATTAATATTTAATTAACATTAATCTATTAATGAAACCATTGTCAAGAGATTAAAGTTATTTATAATAACGCAAAATACTTTTAAAGTATTAATATTACCCTTAAATAATTTTTAAAATATTTAAAATCATTTTTAAATAATTACCATTAATGTACTATTTATCAAAATATTAAAAGTCACTTGGTATAACTTAATAGTATTTTTAATTCATTTATATCCTTTTTAAATGATTTTTAAATTAATAAAACCATTTTAAACTATTTATTTAACATAATTATTAAATAAACTTAATATCATTTATTATTAATTTAATATCATTAATATTAAATTATTAATAAAATTATCCTTTAAATATTAAAAGTTATAATTTATAACTTAAAATATCTTTAAACACTTTATTTTCATTTTAAATGATTTTTATAATATTAAAATCATTTTAAACTAATTTATTTAATATAACTATTAAATAATTCTAATATCATTAATAGTAAATAATTAATGAAATTTACCCTTAAGTATTTAAAGTTATATTTTATAACTTAAAATACTTTTATAACCTTTAAATAATTTTTTTATAATTTTTAAATCATTAATTCTATTTTTCATAATTTATTTAATATATTCAATAAATAACTTAATTATCATTAATATTAATTAATTAATGAAATTCATCACAAAATATTAAAAGTTATTAAAAATAACTTAAATTATTTTCTTATACCATAATATAATTTTAAATGATTTTTCATGTATTAAAATCATTTTTAAATAATTTATTTAATATTATAATTAAATAAACTATATACTTTTAATATTCCAAAATATTAATTATTTATGAAATATATTCAAAATAATTAAAAACTAATTTTTGGATTTTAAAATAATTTTTAATAATTTATTTTGTATTTTTAATAATTAAAAACTAATGTTTCTATTTATTTAATAAAAATAATGAATTTTAAAAATAAACTGTCGCTAAAGGACTCTATAGCGACAGAACCGTCGCTATAGGTGTTCTTGAGCTGTTCTTCATGAAACCCAGATCACCTTGTCAGTGTCGAGAGTGCTTGGTTTGACCAAGTGTAACAATCGTATCATGATGTATCTAGTCTATCTATTGATCACAGTGTGTAGAAGTAATGTAATACTATACGATTAAACAACAAACACGAATAAAAAACATAAAACGAACGTGATCAGAGCCTCCAAAAATCATGTCAGGCGTGTTCTTGAGGTTCTGGGTTGTCCAGAATCTCAAGGGTCCTACTTTGACGCTTTATAATTTTCAGTATGTGTCTAGTTTGTACGATTCAGTGGTTCTAACTTGTAGTCCGGATGTCAAAGTACAACCAAATAATATCCTATCATCATAACATTAACACAAGAAAGATATATGTGCCGGTCAAAGTAGTGACCAGAAACTGTTCTTGAACATTTCTGGGTTTTCCAGAAATGTTCTTGAGCAGTTTCGTCAACCCATCTTTGACCAACACTCAAATCGCTTCTGTTAGGTATCTGGGTAATTAAAATACTTTATCATGTAATATTCATGTCAGTCTACAATTACAGAACAACAACATGATCACAACACGTAGCAATAGCAAGATCAAGCGCCAGCAAAATGGCTGTCAGACCTTCTGGGAAATTCTGGGCTGCCCAGAAACAGCAGGTCAATGTCGGTCAACCCACTTTGACCCTTTATAACTTTTAATCTACAATCGATCTGGCTTTGAATCAAGTTCCAGAGTAAAGCCCTTACAACATACTACAAGTCCAAAACATAAAACACACAAAATCATAAACCGCGAAAGATCTACAGCCTCTGACATTAGGCTGTCAGACCACAGATGAAATTTTTTCCAGATTTTTGAAAACTCTTGTTTTGTGAATCTAGAGGTTATGGATTTGCAAGATACCAACCCAGATCACTTAAAGACACTACATAGAACATATTACAACACCTAATCACAACTTTATGCTTTGATTTCTAGAATTGGGCTTTTGATTCGTTGTTGGTGATCGTGGGGCTGTGTTTTGGGACTCATGTGCTACCACATTTCGAAGCTTTTAGAGAGAGAGGGTCTAAGATGATTGTTGAGCAAAAATCAAGTTACCAAATGAATTATTTCTCCCTCCAATCTATAAATATGTCTTAGATGCAATGTATTGGCTGGAAATAAGTGGCTGATCAGTTGGTATGTGTCACATGGGGTGGTTGGATTTGGTCACCAACTCACCTAAGGTCAAAACCTATGTTATTTAGCTTTAATAATGCAAGGGTAGTTTGGTCTTTTTGCTTTTATTTTTTTAATGACAATCTTGTCAACTTGTCAAACCCTTAGGGTTTAGGGTTTGAACTATTTTAGGGTTTAAAAATAATTTCTAGAATTTCTAATTTAGGGTTTGTAAAAAATAAAATAAAATAAAATAATAAAATTTTAGTTTCTGAAATACAAAATTAAGGTTTCTTAATTAATTAGGTTTCCTAATCACATAGACTTGATAATTAGGTTTATGTTTTACTAATTATCATTAAGCGTGCCTAATTAGCAGTTAGGGTTTATAATTTAGAAAAATTAATAATAAGGATTTATACCCTCTAAAAAAATTAGGGTTTCGAAAACAATTAAGATTCTCCCTAACTAGGGTTAATACCTTTAATACCAGTCATTACAAACATTATCATGATTACATAACTACATAACACATTCTTAAAGTCATAAATGGCCTTTGAATCAGGGTTTCAAATCCATTAGGGTTTATAAATTAAATATTAGGGTTTCTAAAATTAGGATTTCAAATATTAATTAGGATTTCTCTAATTAACATTAAATTCTGTAATACACCACTTAAATCATATAACACAGTTATATAACAGTCTCGAACTCATAATTGAGTTTCAAATTAGGGTTTTCATTTGGTAATTCACCAATTATTATTTAAAGTTTCTAATTTCAGAAATTAGGGTTTATAATTAGGGTCTCCTATAATTAGGGTTTTCTATAATTAGGGTTTTAAGTATATTACCTATACTCATTTTTCATTAACATGATTACCACACAACTTACACAATTCTTTAAAGCTGAAATTGACTTTTTGAATTAGGGTTAACAAATTAATATTAGGATTTTGAGATTATACACCATAATTGACCAACCATTGTCAGTCCACAAACATACAGTACATATTTATAACACTAAAAAATTAAAATATAATATTATTATATTATTATTCTTATCCATTAATAAAAATTCAAAATTAGGGTTTGGATTCCTTATCTGATTTATTCTTCATATATAACATTATTAATTAAGTTAAAATAATTAACTTAATTAGACTAGCATAAATTCATATATTAAAATAAATAAATATTATAGTAATTCTAAAAATCATTTCATATATTATTTAAATAATATATTATCATATTTTCATAGAAAATAATTAATAAAAATATTTCCGCTGTAAAATTAATTATTCTAAGAATAAACTTTATAATAGTTAATAATTCTAAAATAAAATTATTTGTAAACATTCATGTAATAAATATATTTTTATTTATTACAGAATTACATATATACATTATATTGTACAAATTCTCATCCTAAAAAAAAATTATATGAAAAATTTCTGACTTAATTATATCGAAAATATCGGGTTGTTACATAATATATATAATTAAATACGATGTGATATGTCATAACACATACACAGCCCATAATCATTACACTTATCCCAATTACAGAAGTTTAAACCAAAAACTTTGAAACCCATATTCATGAAACTTAACAACGTAAAAATAGAAATTGGGAAGGAGGAGATTACCCTGTGGAGTATAAATTAGTAGGCTAAATGCTTTTTAATTCTTCTCTTTCAATCTCCTTCAAGACTCTAAATATTTTCTCTGAAAGTTTTATCTCTGTGATTGTTTGTTCTTAGACTTAGAAAAATAGGAATTAATAAGAAGACGTATATATGGAATGCACTGACGCACTGTGTGACGAACGAGATTTTTGTAATTAATTTTAATATTTATTGAAGTAAATTAATATTTTCGATGATTTAATTATTAGATTAAAGAATTAATTGATGCAATTGTGGTAGATTAATTTAATTATATGTGTTACATTTATTAAATTAACGTGGAGAATTTTTATTATTGAAGTTTGTGATTATGTGAGCTTATTGTATTAAAAGAAATACTAAATAAGCCTAATGTATTTTAATTAATTTATTTATTAATTAGAGAGTTAATAATTTGATATTATTTATTAATTAAAAATTTAATAATGTGACTATGTGAATTTATGAGAATTTATTATATTTTATTTATAGTAAATTAAATAAAATATTAATTTATTTTATGAAGGAGTGTGACATTAATTAAACTATATGATAAAGCTTTATTAAATTAAATGGTTTTGAAATCTATTAAGCCTAGCCAAACATTGCCTTAGTGGGAGTTACTAGCAGTTACCCATGACTGGGTTAACTGGCCTTTATGCGCGTCAGTTTTCTTTTCCTTTATTATACGTATTCTTTTCTTTTCTTATTTTCTAAGTCTGGGAAAAACAGAGAAGGAGAGTGTTTGAGTGTTAGAGAGAATTCAGAGAAATTGTGGGAGAAAAACTCTGTGATAGAAGTAGTATCTGAAAAAGGAATTGTTATCTTTACTCACTCTACACTTTATACTCTAGGTAAATTCTCCAAATCAAATTCTGTTTTTACGTTGTTTGAGTTTTCATAAACATGGTTTTCAAAGTTTACTGTAAAGTCTCTATAATTGGGAAATTGTGTTGTTATATGGATATATGTAATAATACGAGTAGCATAACATGTTTTATATATGTAATACATGATTCCATATCACAACTTTCATAATATGATGACTTGTTATTTCAAAAATTTACAAAGTTTAGGTTTTGGCCTTATGACCCTTATACGTAATTTTAGTGTGTCAAACATAAATATTTTCATAAAATTTATACTCGTATATTATTATGCATGTTGATACGAAGAGACCAAAGTTTAAATGAACCGATTCGGTGTTATAACGAATCCGTAGTGTCAATTTTTATGTTTTGTTTTCAAACCTTCAAGAACATCAAGAATAGTGGAAGTTGCATGCTTTAATTATGTAATTAAGTGTTTAAATTGGTTAAAGTCATTATATAAATGTTGAGTAATGATTATGTGTGAATTAAATCATGTGGGAGTGGAAGTACCCGGATTTGGGGGTGTCATAGGTTGGTGTCAAAGCTGTAGGTTATGAACCTTAGGTTGGGGAACAACCTTAGGTAATAGCCTTATAGGAAGAACATAGTGAAGGAAAACTCTTATCGAGTTCTAAGAGATGAATTTCTTAATTCATTGAAGATAATAAAAGACTCTATGTGTTCGCTAGCACGGATTAGTAACTAAAACTTAAAATTTTGTTGTCAGGAGGAGTTAGTCGAGCTGGGGAGGAGGAACCCCGAGTGCCTATTGAGGAGGAGCCCCGCGACATTCATGTTGTCAAGGAGCAGTTGATTCAGAGGGAGCCATCTTCGTTGATTACAGTTGTTGGTCAGGAGCATGAGCCTGAGACTGATCCAGAGGAGGAAGTGGAAGAGGAAGAAGAGGAGTTCCCACCGAACTCCATCGATGCTGAGATGTACGACGCGTTATATGACCGTAACGTAGAATTACGAGATACTGTTCAGGACTTGACTGAGCGGGTGATTAGTTAGCAGATTACTCTCAAGCAGAAGGAGAGAGAGGTTGAGACTCTTCACACACGACTGGGAAATGCATAATGGGATTTGGTCCACGAGAAGGGTCAAAATGAGGAGAAGTCTGAAAAAATAGAGAAGTTAAAGAAGGAACTGAAGGAAAGCTCAGAGAGGCTTGCCATTGCAGAGGAGGGCTTGGTACGAGAGTCACGTCG
Source organism: Panax notoginseng (assembly GCA_016801055.1). Lineage (NCBI taxonomy): Eukaryota > Viridiplantae > Streptophyta > Magnoliopsida > Apiales > Araliaceae > Panax > Panax notoginseng. The sequence continues at coordinate 64,119,032 of CM029014.1, read as the reverse complement.
TGCTGATCTTACAGAAGACGATCACCGTACGAAGAAGGCTAAACTTGAGGAGACATACTCTGCACTTAGTAATGCAATGGATGAAACCCAGGATCGAGTTTTGAGGTACCCAATCAAGTTTGAAGGTCTACCATCGTACATGCTGGATCGCAGAACGATGTCTCGTATCATGGAAGAGGAACGTAGAAAGGCTATTCAGCGCCTTAACAGACAGTGATAGTATTAGTTTAATTATGTGAAAACTATTTGGTAGTTAATAATGTAAATTCCAATGTGTTTATAAACAAAGGAATATTTTGATGTTTTAAATCCTGTAGATTCTTTATCTCGGGATAGTTGATGTAAATAGCAGTGACGCTATCTTATGATGTTAAAACTTTTGAATTGAATGAAATGTCAGAGTTTATTTGAAGTAATGTGTTACGTGAAATATGATTAAATATTCTCGTTAAGTCTTAATTGTTTGAAGGATTGAATAAAGACCTAATAAGCGTATTTTCTTAACAGAAATATGCCGCCTAGAAGACAAAACCGTCAACCAGCTCAGGAAGTGTCAACGAATAATAACAATAATGTCAATGCCAATCCCATCCAACAATTAGTGAACTTACTAGCTGGAGTAATGAATAATCAACCTCAAGCTCCACCGAATACTTCGTTTAAGGATTTCAAGGGGGTGGGACCGCCAGAGTTTCAAGGTTCCATGAACCCGATCGAAGCTCAGACTTGGGTTATGGAGATGGAGAAGGTTTTTGAGGTCTCAAGAGTCAGAGAGGACCAAAAGACTGCTTTTGCAACGTTTATGCTGAAATCTGAAGCCAGTTTTTGGTGGCAAGCAAATAAGGTCCGTGGAGGAGAAGGTATGATAACCTGGGAGAGGTTCAAGAAGATGTTTTTCGAGATGTATTTCTTGACTACCTCGCAAAACCAATTGAAGGTTCAGTTTATGGAATTAAAGCAATGGAATATATCTGTATCAGATTATGAGCTAGATTTAACGAATTGGCAAGGTTCGCCACATATTAAGTGCATACCGATGAGAGGAAGGCAAGACGTTTCGAACAGGGACTGAAGCCGTGGTTGTATAGTAAGGTATCGATGTTTCAGTTAAAGAAATTTGCCGGGGTACTAGAGAAGGCCATACTCGCTGAGGGTGGAAGCGAAGCAGTAACGAAGTACAATCAGGATCAAAAGAAGAAGAAGAATGAAAGTGAAGGAAACAACAAGGCTGGTTGGAGTAGCACTGGGGGTTACCATAATCAGAAGAGGAAGTGGTCTAATAACTCGTCGGCTGGAAGTCGGCAACGAGGGCAGAAGAAGAAGATTGAAGCGTGCTCAACCTGTGGAAAAGCTCATTTGGGAGTTTGCATGAAAGGAAAGCGAGTGTGCTACAATTGTGGTTATGAAGGCCACATAGCACCAAACTGTCCGAACCAAAAGAAGGGTGCATGTTTCACTTGTGGCTCAAAGGATCATCTGGTAAGGGACCGTCCCAAGAAAGGATCTGGAGGAATGAGTTCAGGAGGAAATAGAGGGAATACCGGTGGAAGCACTCTGACTATCGCAAGACTAACCACAACCAACCGACCGACTGCCAGAACATTCAATATGACAGTGCAGGACGCAATGCAGTCTCGCGATGTGGTGTCAGGTATCATTTCGATCAATAGAGTTAATGCTTACGTATTATTTGATTCGAGTGCTACTTGTTCATTTATATCCGATGACTTTGCTAATAATTTAGAATTGCTTAAGGATGAGTTAGAATACCCCATGAACATAGAAATTGCGAATAGAGAAATTATCCATGTTAAGTATGTGCATAAGAACTGTAGAGTGGATATTAAGGGTAATATCATGAACGTAGATCTTATCCCTATTAGACTTGGGGAATTTGACGTTATCTTGGGAATGGACTGGTTATCCAATTATGGAGCAGTAATTGACTGCCAAAAGAAGCATATTAACCTTATGACTCCGTCAAAGGTTGTGTTTTATGGTAGTAAGTCGCCTAGGCAAGCGAGTTATCTGACGATGATGCAGGTCAGGAAGTTGTTAAGACAAGGATATGTAGGATATCTAGCTTACATAGTCGATAGTCGTAAAGAGAATCCAAAAATAGATGAGATACTAGTAGTGAGAGATTTCGCTGACGTATTTTCGGACGATTTGCCGGGACTTCTTCTAGATAGAGCAGTTGAATTCGTGATCGATTTGGCTCCAGGAACGGCTCCAATATCGAAGGCACCATACCGAATGGCATCAGTAGAAATGAAAGAATTGATGGTACAACTACAAGAATTATTGGACAAGAAGTATATACAACCAAGCATATCACCGTGGGGAGCGCCAGTTTTATTTGTAAAGAAGAAAGATGGGACAATGCGGCTTTGCATCGATTATAGAGACCTGAATAAGGTCACGATTAAGAATAGATATCCATTACCGAGGATCGATGATCTGTTTGATCAATTGAAGGGTGCAAGGTACTTTTCAAAGATAAACTTGAGGAGTGGTTATCATCAACTGAAGGTGAGACTAGAGGATATACCGAAGACAGCGTTCAGAACACGATATGGTCACTACGAATTTTTAGTAATGTCGTTTGGTTTAATGAATGCTCCTGCAACATTTATGGGACTAATGAATGGTGTGTTCAAGTCGTTTTTGGACAAGTTCATAGTGGTATTTATAGATGATATTTTGGTATATTCAAAAACCAAGGAAGAACATGAAGAGCATTTAAGATTAACATTGGAAGTGTTGAAAAGGGAGAAGTTGTATGCTAAGTTTTTGAAATGTGAATTTTGGATCGAGCGAGTACAATTTCTTGGGCATGTGATCGATAAAGACGGAATTTCGATAGATCCATCCAAAGTCGAAGCTGTGATCAACTGGGATTAGCCGAAGACGCCATCAGAAGTAAGAAGTTTTCTTGGATTGGCAGGTTATTACAGAAGGTTCATTTAGGACTTTTCCAAGATCGCAACTCCGTTAACGAATTTGACTCGAAAAGCTGTGAAATTTGTTTGGACGGAGAAGTGTGAGGAAAGCTTTCAAGAATTGAAGAAGAGGTTGAGTACAACACATGTGTTGTCTCTTCCTAATTTTGTGGTTTATAGTGATGCGTCGCATAAGGGACTTGGCTGTGTGCTTATGCAGAACGGTAGAGTCATTGCTTATGCGTCACGACAACTGAAAGATTACAAGGGATATCCGACCCATGACTTGGAGTTAGCTGCAGTGGTTTTCGCTTTGAAAATCTGGAGGCACTATCTTTACTGGGAGAAGTGTGAAATATATACTGACCATAAGAGTCTGAAATATATTTTTACACAGAAAGAATTGAATATGTGCCAAAGAAGGTGGTTGGAATTAATTAAGGACTACGATTGTGAGATTTTATACCATCCGGGTAAGGCAAACGTAGTTGCCGACGCCTTAAGTAGAAAAGGTCGGGAGAATCTGATGATGTTGACCGAACAGGAGGAGTTAATTTTGGCCATGGAGAAGTTAGAACTGGAAGTGAAGTATCCTATGGAAATTGATGAGAAGCTGTTCCAAATGCAATCTGGTACAACCCTACTGGATAAAGTTAAGGAGGCTCAACTTCAGGACGATGAATGTAAAAAGGTGATAAGGAAGATATTTGAAGGATCTGAACCAAGATTTAAGATGGATAAGGAAGGAATACTGAGATTCGAGAACAGAATTTGGGTACCACCAGTACCAGAGATTAAGGAAGAAATTTTGAGCAAAGCTCATAACTCACGATATTCGATTCACCCTGGTAGTACCAAGATGTACCAAGATCTTCGACAACACTTTTGGTGGTCAAATTTGAAACGAGAGGTTGCAGAATGTGTTGCCAAGTGCCTGACATGTCAAAAAGTGAAAGCAGAACATCAGAGGCCGAGAGGGTTGCTACAACCTTTAGAGATCCTAGAATGGAAATGGGAACATATTACGATAGATTTCGTGGTTGGCCTACCGATAACTCAGAAAGGGTATGACGCAGTATGGGTTATCGTTGATCGACTGACGAAATCCGCACACTTCCTTCCAATTAAAATCAGATTCAACTTAGATCAGTTGGCAAAGTTATATGTAAAAGAGATTGTTTCGAGGCACAGAGTGCCGGTGTCAGTCATTTTCGATAGGGATCCGCGCTTTACGTCGAACTTCTGGAAACGTCTACAAGAATGCATGGGTACATAGTTGCGAATGAGTATGACATATCACCCTCAAACAGATGGACAAAGTGAAAGAACAATTCAGACATTGGAAGATATGTTAAGAGCTTGTATAATGGACTTTAAAAGAAATTGGGATGATCATCTACCGCTCGTAGAGTTTGGCTACAACAACAGTTACCACGCTAGTATAGACATGCCGCCTTATAAAGCGTTATATGGCAGAAAGTGCAGAACTCCACTTTATTGGGATGAAGTTGGCGAAAGACAATTGATAGGGCCAGAATTGGTACAGCAGACTGCAGAAATATTCAAAGTGATCCCAGCACGACTGGTAGCAACTCAAGATAGACAGAAGAAATACGCAGATCCACTCTGTAAGAATGTTGAATTTGAACCGGGTAGTTACGTGTTCTTAAAGGTCTCTCCTTGGAAGGGAAAGATTAGGTTTGAGAAGAAAGGAAAATTGAGCCCAAGATTCATTGGACCCTTTGAAGTTCTGAGAAAGATCGGAGAAGTTACTTACGAGGTAGCCTTACCTCCAGCACTCGAGAATGTCCACAATGTCTTCCATGTTTCTGTTTTACGACCCTACAAACCCGATTAAAAGTATGTAATTGAATACGAACCCCTACACTTTGAAAAAGATTTGTCTTACGAAGAAATCCCTGTTCAAATTGTCGACCGAAAAGAACAAATTCTGAGAAATAAAGTAATACCTTCTGTTAAGGTAATTTGGAGGAACCACAACGCTGAAGAAGCTATGTGGGAACTCGAAAAGAATATGATGAAGAATTATCATCATTTATTTACTTAAATTATGTGTAAGCGATTCTGGGGACAGAATCTTTGTAGGGGGGAGAATGTAACGGGTCAAATTTATTGAGTCGTGATTCTGGGGACAGAATCCTTTTAAGGGGGAAAAGATGTGACGAACGAGATTTTTGTAATTAATTTTAATATTTATTGAAGTAAATAAATATTTTCGATGATTTAATTATTAGATTAAAGAATTAATTGATGCAATTGTGGTAGATTAATTTAATTATATGTGTTACATTTATTAAATTAATGTGGAGAATTTTTATTATCGAAGTTTGTGATTATGTGAGTTTATTGTATTAAAAGAAATACTAAACAAGCCTAATGTATTTTAATTAATTTAATTATTAATTAGAGAGTTAATAATTTGACATTATTTATTAATGAGAAATTTAATTATGTGACTATGTTAATTTATAAAAATTTATTATATTTTATTTAAAGTAAATTAAATAAAATATTAATTTATTTTATGGAGTGTGACATTAATTAAACTATATGATAAAGCATTATTAAATTAAATGGTTTTGAAATCTATTAAGCCTAGCCAAATATGGCCTTAGTGGGAGTTACTAGCAGTTACCCATGACTGGGTTAACTGACCTTTATGCGCGTCAGTTTTCTTTTCCTTTATTATGCGTATTCTTTTCTTTCCTTATTTTCTAAGTCTGGGAAAAACAGAGAAGCAGAGTGTTTGAGAGTTAGAGAGAATTCAGAGAAATTGTGGGAGGAAAACTCTGTGATTGAAGTAGTATCTGAAAAAGAAATTGTTATCTTTACTCACTCTACACTTTATACTCTAGGTAAATTCTCCAAACCAAATTCTGTTTTTACGTTGTTTGAGTTTTCATAAACATGGTTTTCAAAGTTTACTGTAAAGTCTCTATAATTGGGAAATTGTGTTGTTATATGGATATATGTAATAATACGAGTAGCATAACATATTTTATATATGTATTGCATGATTCCATATCATAACTTTCATAATACGATGACTTGTTATTTCAAAAATTTATAGCGTTTGGGTTTTGGCCTTATGGCCCTTATACGTAATTTTAGTGTGTCAAACATAAATGTTTTCGTAAAATTTACACTCATATATTATTATGCATGTTGATACGAAGAGACCAAAGTTTAAATGAACGGATTCGGTGTTATAACGAATTCGTAGTGTCAATTTTTATGTTTTGTTTTCAAACCTTCAAGAACATCAAGAACAGTGGAAGTTGCATGCTTTAATTCTGCAATTAAGTGTTTAAATTGGTTAAAGTCGTTATATAAATGTTAAGTAATGATTATATGTGAATTAAATCATGTGGGAATGGAAGTACCCGGATTTGGGGTTGTCGCAGTGCCACGGCGCCGCAACGCCAAGAGTCCGGCCGCAGCGCGAAGACCAAGTATAACAGTGGCGCCGCAGCGCCACTCTCCAGAAAGTTCATAATGAATTATTTTTAAAATGTTAAGTCTAGCAATGTATTAGTAACTTAATGTAATGAACATGTAAACATGTTAGAAGTATAAAGAGATGTAAAATAGATGTGTAACATGTAAATAACATAATTGCATGTGGATCGAATTATTGAGTACATAATTAAATTATTAGTCATGAAGTGATATTATGTGACAGTGAATGTGATAAATTGACTAAGTATAGTCATGAATTCGAGATTAGACAAAGAATAACTTATTATAGCATGTGGGTATGTCTAAATTTGAGTAGAAATTAAGAAATTGGTACGCCAAGCCGTAGCTCCGGCTGCAGGCATAAGAGTTGCGCCGTAGCGCGAGCCACGCCGCAGCGCGGGGCGTGCCGAGAAACAGTACAAAAGTGGAGCTGCAACGCCACTTAGCAGAATGTCCAGAAAATGTTTTTTTTAAGTGTTTAAGTATAGAAATGTGATAGTAACTTAGTCTAATGATCATAAAAACTTGTTAGACATATAATGAGGTGTTAAGATAAATTTTTAACACGGCCATAACACAATTACGTGTGAATTGAATGATCGAATGCATAGCTAGCTTTTTGTTTGTGAAATCTTAATTTTTACAATACGAGTAGTAATTTGACTAAATATAGTCATGAATTCGAGATTAGACAAAGAATAACTTATGATGTTTAGTACGTTATTTTTGACTAGTATTGTCAACATAATTGATATGTTGGATTTAAATCAAAGAACGAGTTTAGTTAAAGTGTAATCTACGCACGAGGCAAGTTTTTCTAACCCTACTTGTTATCATTATATAAGTTGATTAATTCACCTTTCTACATTGAGCAAGCTCTCATTAATACTGATCAAGTCTGTTTTGTATATTAAAGTTTATAAATCTTTCAAGCATGATGCTGTTATACAATACTTATTCTATTGTACACCTTTTGAGATTCTATTCAATTAAGTTATCAATTATTGTTAAACCTTGTTAGACTAGCGAACCCTTATTAATTCGACTAGTCCATAGTTAATGAGCGTTCTAAATTTCAGAACCCTTGATGGATTATCCAAACAAAACTTCCTTTAGTGCGGACTCGAATGTCAAACTGAGATGAACAACCTTGTATAGGGGATTATTTACGCTTTAGCGTTAAGATATTGTGCACAGTATGGTACTAAGGGCTGATCTCCCTAAGTACGATAAGAAAGGTCCATAGTCTTATGATTGTTAAAGGTTTCAAGTTTAACCCTTGACAACCTAGGACATAGTTCAAGGTCTTATGACCCTCATAAATTCTTTTGATTCTTGTTATTCATTTTTGATTCAAAAGTTGAGCTTTTATATTCGAAGTTATTATTTTCTTGCATGTTATTATTCATTGTTATATTTTTATACTTGTGGGAAATCGTGCTCACTCTTGCGTAATAATAACATTGCAGTTAAGAACGAAAGAGCAGACAAGCCTTCCACTAGTAAAGGCAAGGGCAAACTTAGCAAGTAATGAAGATTGTTCTATTATTGTGGTTATGTAATTAGAATTGATGTTGCTTAAGACTTATTTGTTTATCTTTCCGCACAGATGATTTAAGGTTAGAGTGACCTGTGATTTATTTATTATGCAGTTAATGTAACCCTATAAGGGGAGATGTTTTATTATTTCTATCTATTTCATGGTTTGCTTTTATTATAGGCAGATAGATATATGATGTTTGTATAGTGAACACCAAATCATGTGAGAATGGAAGTACCCGGATTTGGGGGTGTCACACACTGAGTGGTCAGTTAACCCAATAATGGGTAACTACTTCTAACTCCCCATAGGGCCTTGTTTGGCTAGCAATAATAGATTTCAAAACCATTTAATTTAATAAAACCTTTTATCATAAAGTTTAATTAATGTCACACTCCTTCATAAAATCAATATCTTATTTAATATAAATAAAATATAATAACTTCTCATAATTTCACATAGTCATATAATTAATTTCTCATTACTAAATAATGCCAAATTATTAACTCTCTAATTAATAATTAAATAAATAAATAATATCATGCTTAATTAAGTATTTCATTTAATTCAATAAGCTCACATAATTACATATTTCGATAATAAAAATTCTACACATTAATTTAATAAATGTAACACACATAATTAAATTAATCTACTATAATTTCATCAAATAATTATTTAATCTAATAATTAATTCGTCGAAAAATATTTATTCAATCCAATAAATATTAAAATTAATTACAAAATCTCGGTTGTCATAGACATACTACAACTTCAAACATTTAAACAACAAAAACACATAACAGAATGAGATTTACAGGGTCTGACATTCGTTGTCAGACCACTTTTTAAATTTTTTCCAGATTCTTACAAACACCAAATTCGAGCCTATAGATGTTATGGATCTAACATCTATCAACCCAGATCAACTATATATAATATAAACAACATATTTTAACACTCAAACATGACTTTTAACATAGCAATCAAGATAAGATTTGTAATTAGGGTTTATACCTTCTATGAACAAATCTTGATTCTAGGCTACTGATTTGTTGTGAGTAGTAGTGGGGCTTGTTTTGGGGACTGAAATGGTAAAGAAATCCGTGGGTTAGAGAGCGAGAGGGACTTATATAAGTATGGTGACCAAATGGGCTTAAAAAGTGACATTTCTCTCTCTTAAATCTATATATATTGTGTTATAATGCCTTTATCTGATGAATGAGGCTGATTGCTGGAGTTATTAATCACGTGGGAAAGTCACGAGTTGGTTTACCAACTAAAGTTTTGGTTAGACTTGCAAGCAACTTACTAAGTAATACAAAAAGGGTATTTTGGTCTTTTTGAACATGATTTTAATGGCTCTATTGTAATCTTGACAAACTCTTAGGGTTTGACCCTTGGGGTTTAACCCTTGGGGTTTAACCCTAAGACCTCACAAATTTTGATTTTTCTTGGATTTCAAATTAGGTTTAAAAATGCACAATTTAGTTTCCTAAATTATAAATTATGGTTTTTAAATTACTTTAGGTTTCTAATTACCTTGAGCTTGGGAATTAGTCTTAATAATTCACTAAATAGAATTAGAGCTAATAATAAGTAATTAGGGTTTCATTTTAACAAATTAGGGTTACTAATTTAGAAATTAGTGTAAGAGCCCAACTTTTATAAATAGAGATGAATATTCTATAAATATCATTTTTGAATATTATGGAGATAATTTGATATAATGTTATAGTTGTGGGTAATATTTATAAATTTTGCAAAGTACGCAAGTTGTTATATAATATTCAATTGGTCGGGGAATATTCGTTTTAACAGGAAATATTCGTACAACGGCACAATCATTGGTGGACCCCACAACGAAATTATTGTCGGATTGAAAAAATGACAAAAATATTTTATTAAAAATAACGGCGAAAGTTTTACCATTGATACTGTTGAACTACTCGGTAGTAAAAGTACAGTAATACGTGTGGTTGCATAGTAGCATACGGTATTGATTATTAATACTTATTTGAGAAGTCACTCAGTTTGATTCAATTATTATCAGTTAATAATATGAATTATTTAGCGATAATGACGTTTTGTTTTATTCGTATTATTAACGTAATAAAACAGAAACATGTTTTTATATAAAATAAAATGCTTTATCAAAGTTATTCTATAAATAAAATATATTATATTTTATTTAAAAGATTTTTCTTTAAATATGGACCGTCAGATTAAAATAATCAATCTGGACTGTTCATGGATTAGTTACTATGCATTCTATTTTTCTATAAATAGCAGCTCATTCCTTCATTATTTCTTACGAATTCACTGAACTCTATAGAGAGAAACTATAGAGAGAAACTATAGAGAGAGAGAAGAAGAGTATTCTACTACTTAACTACTTCCTTATTTCAGCTCTTCTTTAAAACGGTAAGGGTGTTATTCTTTCTTATTTATGAAGAGAACTGCTGTTATTCCATTTCTTATTATTCTGTTGGAATAACCTTTATACGGAGTCTACCCTATACATGGTGGTATTCTTCTATTATTTGTTGGAACATTCTGTCTGTGTGTTTTACACCGGACCTGGTTCCGTTTTTATTATTATTCTGTTGGAACATCCTGTCTGTGTGTTTTACACCGGACCTAGTTCCATTTTTATTATTATTTTGTTGGAACATCCTGTCTGTGTGTTTTACACCGGACCTGGTTCCGTCTTGTTATTATTCTGTTAGAACATCCTGTCTGTGTGTTTTACACCGGACCTGGTTCCATTATTTATTATTCTGTCGGAATATCCTGTCTGTGCGTTTACGCCGGACCTGGTTCCATTATTTATTATTCTGTTGGAATAACCTGTTTGTGCGGTCTATCGCATGCCGAGTGATTTCTTTTGTTATTCCATTCTTTGTTATACTCAGTTGGTTAAGTTTTGACTTATATACTCCATGAAATTAGTGGAATATCCTTGATAATTGCGGTTTATCCAGTATCTTTTCATGAAAATATTCTTCTAAGTATTCTTGAATTTTACTCTGCAAAGGAGTATCATGTTGACAATTTGGACGTTGTTAATTCTTGGATAAATTAATTCTTTAACTTGTTTTATTGAATTCTTATATCATTGTCATCATCCTCATGTTTATAAAATGTTGAAAGTCATCTGTGGCCTGTAGTGCATAGATGGACTTGGTATGATTATGACCAGGGATTATTCGGTATAATCATGACCGTAATGTTACAAATGATGTGGTAAAAGTCCTCATTGGCCCGTAGTGCATTGATGGACAGTTGTTGGCATGATCACGACCATTAATGAATACACGAATATCCTTGGCCGTAGTGCAGGGGTGATTCGATGATGTGGATTATTTTATTAAGCTGAGTCCCAGCGATCACAATGTTGAAAAACCTTTTAAATCATAAAAGATAGTAGAGTTTATTTTCTACTTGACTCTTTTAATGGATTGCTTGTTCCGCTGCAGTTAAACTTGATGTCTATTATATTTTATCAGTTTAACAATGTTGAAGGCTAATGATAATTTATTCAGCATTATCTTAGTCATAATATTTCTTACTGGGCTAGTTGAGCTCACCCTTTCTTTCACTGTTCTCTTCAGGAAATGAGAACGTAACTGGGGCAAGTCAGGGAACGGAGTGATGGTCCGAATGATAGTATTAGTTAGTAGTCCTCACTATTCTATGTAATAGTGTGTTAATAAATGTAATGAGGACTCCTTTTGAGTATGAATACTCTCTAGAAGATAATATTTGTATTCAAACTCACAGTTTATGTTTTGTCGTATTGTACACGACAGTTGTATTAGTAAGTTGTATTTTTATTCTATACTATGTATCTGACGACCCAAGATGGGTGATGTTACCTAATTTTGGGGGCGTCACAGTTGGTATCAAAGCTTAGGGATATGATCCCTGGCTAAGATGTGAGAATAGAACTAGGAGGGGAGAGACGGGGAATTCCTTCGCTAGTATGACCTACCTAAGTTTATCTACATGGTATTTAATTGGTCGGTCATAATATAAGGATAATATATGACATATCAATTAACTTTTATTTTGTGGCAGTATCTGAAAATGGCATCTGAGAATGTTGAGAATAGCAATGGAGCACAGGGGACTGTTGATTCACCACATATCAATAATCAGGATAATGTGCATCAGGAAGGTGACAATCCTCATGCAAACAACAACACTGACCAGATGATGAATGATGGAATATTCAGAAACTTTATGCAGTTCATGCAACAACAGGCGAGAGCGGCTCCTGTCCAAAATATAGGTGGAAACACTTAAAACTCTCGGACGGTCACCGCTAAACAGTTAAAGGAGCTGGGACCACCAGAGTTTAAGGGAGAGCCAAAACCACTTATAGCGGAAATATGGATAAAGCAGATTACCAAGATATTTTATGTCTTGGAATGCTCCGAGGAGAAAAAGGTTCCCATTGCCGCCTTTATGTTGCGAGGAGAGGCAGATTACTGGTGGGAATCGATTAAGCGTACTCAACCTGCCGCACTGAAGATGTCTTGGGAGAAGTTCTACGAGCTGTTGAATGACAAATACTTTCCCGAAAGTGTTCGTCACATGAAGGAGGTGGAGTTCATCAAATTGGAGCAGAATAATATGACCGTGTCGCAGTATGAGGCTAAATTTGCTGAGTTGTCCCGGTTTGCGTCCCACTTGGTAGATAATGAAGAGCGAATGACGCGAATATTTTTGCGAGGTTTGAAATCTGAGATACGTCAACATCTTATTTCTCATAAACTGTGTTTGTATTCAGATGTTGTGAATAGGGCTCAGTTAGTGGAGCGCGATAACGAGTCAGCGCAACTAAAAGAGATCAGTCGACAAAATGATAATACCAGTGAGAGCAGTCATCGAAGCGGTGACAATAATCGTGGAGGGAATCAACAGGCCAGAAATGGTAACCACTTCGGTGGTAATCAAGGTCAAAACAATAAGAATGGTCATTTCAAGAAGAGGAGATTCAACAATGATGGAAAGACGTCAGCACCAGCACCCGTTGTTAAGGAAGGAGAACGACCACCTATCATATGTTTCAAATACGGAGGGGAGGGGCACATCAGTCCAAACTGCGCGATTCCGTCTAAAGTATGTTATAATTGTGGAAGAGAAGGTCATTTAGCTCGATTTTGTCGTTTACCAAAAACAAGTTCAGCCAAGATGGAGACACCAAAGGTCGTCCCAGAAAAGTCAAAATCGGTAGTGCAAGGGAGAGCGTTTGTTGTGACCTCCCAGAAAGCAAGGAACCCGAATGAGGTCATCACGGGTAAGCTTATCATAAACTCTAACGAAGTCTATACTTTATTTGATACCGGTTCTACCCATTCTTTTATTTCTCCTACTTGCGCTCATCGATTAAATTTGACTCTAGAGAAATTAGACTTTGATTTATCTGTTGAAACTCCATTGGGAGAAACCTTCATTACATCCACGATTTATAAGTCTTGTTTGGTTCAAGTTAGTACCCACACATTACCTGCCGATCTGATTTCATTAAAATTACTTGCATTTGACGTGATTCTAGGGATTGATTGGTTAACTACTCATCATGCAAAAATTAATTATTTTCATAAGGTTGTTAGCTTTCATATTCCTAATCGACCTATTATGCGAATTCAAGCAACCAAACCATTAAAATCAATCGCTGTCATCTCAAGCCATAAAGCTATTCGTTTATTGAAAAACGGATGTCAAGCTTTCTTAGCTCATGTCAACGGATCTAAACAAAAATACGTCAGTTTTGAATGATATTTCTATTGTTAATAAATTCCCTGAAGAACTTCCTGGCCTACCCCCAGAGTGTGAAATTGAATTTTGTATCGACCTTGAACCCGGTACAAAACCCATTTCCAAAGCCCCATATCGAATGGCTCCTATTGAACTTCAGGAGTTGAAGATCCAACTGCAGGAATTGTTAGACATTGGCTTTATTGGTCCTAGTACTTCTCCTTGGGGTGCTTCTGTGCTATTCATGACGAAAGAAAGATGGAAGTATGCGACTTTGTATTGATTATCGGGAGTTGAATCATGTCACCATCAAAAAAAGGTACCCATTGCCACGTATTGATGACCTGTTTGACCATTTGCAAGGAGCACAATTCTTTTTAAAGATCGATCTTCGTTCTGGATATCATTAGCTGAAGGTTAGAACTGAGGATATTCCAAAGACGGCTTTCAGAACTCGGTACGGGCATTATGAATTCCTAGTCATGTCCTTTGGATTGACTAATGCTCCTACTGCCTTCATGGATATGATGAATCGGGTATTCAAGAAATATTTGGATCACTTTGTGGTCGTCTTTATTGATGACATCCTTATTTATTCCAAAAGCCGTGAAAATCATGAGCAACACTTGATGCTGGTACTCCAGAAGCTTCGTGAATACAAGCTTTATGCCAAGTTGAAGAAATGCGAGTTCTGGTTGGAGGAGGTAGTATTCCTTGGGCACGTAGTATCAAGTCGTGGAATATCGGTTGACCCGACAAAAATTGAAGCTTTTCAAAGCTGGGAGCAACCTAAATCAGTGACCGAAGTACGTAGCTTTCTTGGTTTAGCTGGTTATTATCGGATATTCGTGGAAGGATTTTCTCGAATCGCTACTCCATTAACTCAACTGACTCGGAAAGATACAAAGTTCGGTTGGAGCAAAGAATGTGAGAAGAGTTTTCAAGAACTCAAGAGGAGACTCATTTCAACACCTGTTCTAACAATACCATCTGGCTCGGAGGGATTTGTCATCTATAGTGATGCTTCGAGCAAAGGGTTGGGAAGCGTTCTCATGCAACATGGAAAAGTCATAGCCTATACATCAAGACAACTCAAGAAATATGAGAGAAATTATCCTACTCATGATCTAGAGTTGGCAGCTGTTGTCTTTGCACTTAAAATTTGGAGGCATTACTTGTATGGGGAGAAGGTGGAGATCTTTACGGATCATAAAAGCCTCAAATATTTCTTCACTCAAAAGGAACTCGACATGCGACAACGACGTTTGATTGAACTATTAAAAGATTATGATCATACCATTCAATACCATCCTAGAAAAGCGAACGTGGTAGCTGACGCATTGAGTAGAAGATCATATGCAAGTACGAGTGCGATATTGTCAACACAAAGGCCCATTTTGTGTGCTTTCAAAGGATAGAGATAGAGTTAAAGACTCCAGGAACCCATGTGATGATGACGAATATACGAGTAGAACCAACTTTAATCGATAAAGTTAAAGCTTCTCAAGCTACAAACATGGAGCTGATGCGTATAAGGAAGAAAGTGCAAGAAGGTGCTATGCCGGAAGCAAGAATCGATGAAGAAGGAATACTTCGAGTCAACTCCAGACTTTGTGTTCCTAATAACCCTGATATAAAGTATGAAATCATGATGGAGGCGCACAACACACTATTTACAATCCATCCTAGAAGTACCAAAATGTATCATGATCTTCGTCATACATTTTGGTGGAGCAATATGAAGACAGAGATAGCACTATTTATCTCAAGGTGTTTAACTTGTCAACGAGTCAAAGCGGAGCATCAAGTACCAAAAGGTCCATTGCAACCACTTGAAATTCCAAAATGGAAGTGGGAGCACATTACCATGGATTTTGTTACCGGTCTTCCTAGGGTTTCTCAAGGTATTGATGCGATTTGGGTCATTGTTGATAGATTGACCAAGTCTGCTCATTTCTTACCGATACGAGAAACTTATACACTTGAACGTCTTGCTCGTATGTACATAAACGAGACTGTAAGACTGCATGGTATGCCAGTATTCATAGTTTCTGATCGAGACCCAAGATTCAATTCACGATTTTGGGTTAGTTTACAAAAAGCTATGGGCACAGATTTACGATTTAGTTCGGCATATCATCCTCAGACGAACGGACAATCAGAGAAGCCTATTCAAACTCTAGAAGATTTATTAAGACTCTGTGTCCTTGACTTCAAAGGAAGTTGGGACAAGTTCTTACCATTGGTGGAGTTTTCCTACAACAACAGTTATCAAGCAAGTATTGGCATGGCTCCATTCGAAGCATTGTATGGAAGAAAATGTCATTCTCCAGTATGCTGGGATGAGGTGGGTGAAGCAACGTTGTTGGGACCGGAGTTGGTACGTATGACTACAGAAAAGATTCAAACGATCCGACAACGTATAAAAACCTCACAAGATCGACAAAAGAGTTATGCTGATCTTCATCGAAAGGACGTGGAATTTGATGTAGGAGATCATGTGTTCTTACGTGTTGCTCCATGGAAAGGAGTTACGAGATTTGGAAAGAGAGGAAAGCTCAATCCTCGATTCATCGGTCCATTTTTAATCCTCGATCGAGTAGGAACTGTGGCTTATAGACTCGCTTTACCGCCAAGTATGTCTCGTGTTCATAACGTTTTTCACATATCCATGTTACGCAAATATGTGGAAGACCCGAACCACATTATTGAGTTAGAACTGGACGCATGAAGAAGTTCCTGTTCAAATCTTGGACAAGAAGGAACATATTCTACGCTCCAAGGTTATACCTCAAGTCAAAGTTTTGTGGAGAAACCACGATGTTGAGGAAATGACTTGGGAGTTAGAATCTGAAATGAAATCAAGGTATCCTTACCTCTTCGACTTACCAGGTATATACCCTAATTTCGAGGGCGAAATTTCATAAGAAGGAGAGGTTGTAAGACCCCAACTTTTATAAATAAAGATGAATTTTCTATAAATATCATTTTTGAATATTATGGAGTTAATTTGATATAATGTTATAGTTGTGGTTAATATTTATAAATTTTTAAAGTACGCAAGTTGTTATATAATATTCGATTTGTCGGGGAATATTCGTTTTAACAGGGAATATTCGTACAACGGCACAATCATTGGTGGACCCCACAACAGAATTATTATCGGATTGAAAAAATGACAAAAATATTTTATTAAAAATAACGGCGGAAGTTTTACCATTGATACTGTTGAACTACTCGGTAATAAAAGTACAGTAATACGCGTGGTTGCATAGTAGCACACGGTATTAATTATTAATGCTTATGTGAGAAGTCACTCAGTTTGATTCAGTTATTGTCAGTTAATAATATGAATTATTTAGCGATAATGACGTTTTGTTTTATTCGTATTATTAACGTAATAAAACAGAAACATCTTTTTATATAAAATAAAATACTTTATTAAAGTTATTCTATAAATAGAATATATTATATTTTATTTAAAAGATTTTTCTTTAAATATGGACTGCCAGATTAAAGTAATCAATCTGGACCGTTCAGGGATTAGTTACTATGCATTCTATTTTTCTATAAATAGCAGATCATTCCTTCATTATTTCTTACGAATTCACTGAACTCTAGAGAGATAAACTATAGAGAGAGAGAGAAGAAGAGTATTCTACTACTTAACTACTTCCTTATTTCAGCTCTTCTTTAAAACGGTAAGGGGTGTTATATTTTCTTATTCATGAAGAGAACTGCTGTTATTCCATTTCTTATTATTATGTTGGAATAACCTGTATACGCTGTCTACCCTATACATGGTGACATTCTTCTATTATTTGTTGGAACATTCTGTCTGTGTGTTTTACACCGGACCTGGTTCCGTTTTTATTATTATTCTGTTGGAACATCCTGTCTGTGTGTTTTACACCGGACCTAGTTCCATTTTTATTATTATTCTGTTGGAACATCCTGTCTGTGTGTTTTACACCGGACCTGGTTCCGTCTTGTTATTATTCTGTTAGAACATCCTGTCTGTGTGTTTTACACCGGACCTGGTTCCATTATTTATTATTCTGTCGGAATATCCTGTCTGTGCGTTTACGCCGGACCTGGTTCCATTATTTATTATTCTGTTGGAATAACCTGTTGTGCGGTCTATCGCATGCCGGTGATTTCTTTTGTTATTCCATTCTTTGTTATACTCAGTTGGTTAAGTTTTGACTTATATACTCCATGAAATTAGTGGAATATCCTTGATAATTGCGGTTTATCCAGTATCTTTTCATGAAAATATTCTTCTAAGTATTCTTGAATTTTACTCTGCAAAGGAGTATCATGTTGACAATTTGGACGTTGTTAATTCTTGGATAAATTAATTCTTTAACTTGTTTTATTGAATTCTTATATCATTGTCATCATCCTCATGTTTATAAAATGTTGAAAGTCATCTGTGGCCTGTAGTGCATAGATGGACTTGGTATGATTATGACCAGGGATTATTCGGTATAATCATGACCGTAATGTTACAAATGATGTGGTAAAAGTCCTCATTGGCCCGTAGTGCATTGATGGACAGTTGTTGGCATGATCACGACCATTAATGAATACACGAATATCCTTGGCCGTAGTGCAGGGGTGATTCGATGATGTGGATTATTTTATTAAGCTGAGTCCCAGCGATCACAATGTTGAAAAACCTTTTAAATCATAAAAGATAGTAGAGTTTATTTTCTACTTGACTCTTTTAATAAATTGCTTGTTCTGCTGCAGTTAAACTTGATGTCTATTATATTTTATCAGTTTAACATTGTTGAAGGCTAATGATAATTTATTCTGGATTATCTTATTCATAATATTTCTTACTGGGCTAGTTGAGCTCACCATTTCTTTCACTGTTCTCTTCAGGAAATGAGAACGTAGCTGGGGCAAGTCAGGGAACAGAGTGATGGTCCGAATGATAGTATTAGTTAGTAGTCCTCACTATTCTATGTAATAGTGTGTTAATAAATGTAATGAGGACTCCTTTTGAGTATGAATACTCTCTAGAAGATAATATTTGTATTCAAACTCACAGTTTATGTTTTGTCGTATTGTACACGACAGTTGTATTAGTAAGTTGTATTTGTATTTTGTACAATGTACCTAACGACCCAACATGGGTGATGTATACCTAATTTTGGGGGCGTCACAATTAGGGTTTCTAATAATTAGGGTTTTCAAATATTAAATAGGGTTTCTCTAATTAACATTAAATTCTATAATGTGTAACATAATTCATATAACACAATTACATAACAGTCTCAAACTCATAATTGAGTTTCAAATTAAGGTTTTCACTTAGCAATTAGCGAATTACTATTTAAGGTTTCTAATTTAAGAAATTAGGATTTTAAATTACTAATTAGGGTTTTCCTTAATTAGCGTTAAAACCTAAAATACAAATCATATACCACATAACGCAGTGACTTAACAGATTTTAAAGTCTCATTTAACTTAGAAACTAAGCTTTATCAAGTTATAATAAAACTGCTCCACGGATTAATCTTACTCACATAGCATACATATTTATAGCACTAAAATATACTTAATATAATATTATTATTCTTATTCATTGTTCAAAACCCAGAATTAGGGTTTGGATTCTGTATTTGATTTATCTTGCATATATAACATTATTAATTATGTTAAAAATAATTAACTTAACTAATCTAAATAAATTCATATAATAAAATAATTATTATAATATTTTTATAATCATTTCATATATTATTTAAATAATATAATAATCATATTTTCATAGAAAATAAGTAATAAAAATATTTCTACTATAAAATTAATTATTATAAGAATATGCTTTATAATGAACAATAATTCTAAAATAAAATTATTTGTAATTATTCATGTAATAAATATATTTTTATTTATCACATAAATACATACGCTTTATCTTGTACATATCCTCATCTTTAAAATAAAATAAAAATTTATATGCAAAATTTCTGTTTTAAATATATAGAAAATATCGGGTTATTACATTCACCATCCCTTATAAATATTTCGTCAAGCACCGTTTTAAAACCTATACATATAAGGGTAAATAACATACGCATTCATTGCAAGTAGATCTCGATTAAATTTGATCGAATTGGTCTTTAACTATTCAGCATAAAGCTTGTCTATCTGATTATACGGAAGTTTGATTTCTAATATAGAACACAAATTCCTCATTCAAAATTTCTTTATAAAATAATTTATTATATATATAAGAAAATCATATATAAGAAAATAAAAGTTATATGAATAATACCTGGAGTTGCATCCCCAGCTGCCACGGTATCTTGAACGGTCACGATGAAGACTCTTGCGGTTGATTCTATTGGATTGTTTGTTGAAGTTGGTCCCGTTGTCGCCAATGTCCTGCCGCCTTTTCCCGTATTCTCATTCCTTGCCTCCTTTCTCCTTCTTGTACAATCTTTCACCTTATACTCCACTGATTCACAAATAAAACACCCAGTATACATTCTTGGATTGGGACAGTTAAGAGAGATATGTCCATTCTGTCCACACTTGTAACACACAAACTTTCCCTTTACACACTCTCCTGAGTGATTCTTTCCACATACTACATCAATACAGTAAATAGACAACGTGAAAAAAACGTTGTGGTTTCTGTCAGAAAAACGTCGTGGTTAAGGGTGTCGTCTATTTGACACACCTTACACAACGTTTTTAAAACGTTCTAGTTAAGCACAATACATAACGTTTTTTAGGAAAAAACGTTGTAGATTTATTTTTCAAAAATTGGCAGATGCTTAAAAACGTTGTAAAAGGTATGATTCCACAACGTTTTTTGGATAAAAATGTTGTTTAGTATATCAGACAACGTTTTTTAAATGTTGTAGATTAAAAAAAGAAAAAAAAAGATTTGGTTCACCTATATTACCAATGCACCTGCAATATGCTCATGCCATGATATGTAGCCAAAATGTATCAACCATTCAAAATACATTCCAATAATACAATTCGTTTATAATTTCAAATTACTACATCCACAAAATATATACCAACTATCCATATATACATCTTAAATTCACATCACACAGGGGTATTTAGTAATTACTTAATTATCTTCCGCAACCACGGTACTGACCTCACCTTTCTCAAGCAGATGATAGAAAACTCTGGCTTTCTTTTGCTCAACTCCAGCCTTCCAATCACTGGGGATTACACTAGCTATGCTCAACTTCAGCAGTTGGTCGATCAAATTGGATCAAAGGCTAATAGCCTTTGCAATAAGCAAATTACTAGAGGGTCTGAGTTTGGAAATTTCTTAGCAAATGGCACAGGTCGCTTTTTACACATATCTGCCAAGTATTCCTTGCGCTTTTATTTTGAATCTGCATTCATTAGACAATGAAAATTGAGATAGTATATATCAATGGCTAGGAATATTAAAAGTCATAACTACCAAGTGTAACGACAGAAATAAACAGCGTAATTTTCCATACCCTAGATATGGTATCTGCTGAAGGTGACCCAAGAAAGTCTATCATCAAATCTAACTGATGAACAATACTTTTCCCAGGAAAAAGTGGCTTCCCTGTCAGAACCTCAGCAAAGATGCAGCCAATACTCCAAATATCAATAGCAGGTGTATACTACAATCCAAGTGCCATTTAAAATCAGACAAGTTTACAAGGTAAAGAAATATCAACATGAGCAATTGAACCCTCCAAAGAAAACCTGACAAATGGCCCAACTCAATTACCTGAAGCAAAGAAATTTCAACTTCTAGTAGAGTTTGAAAGCCCTACCTGAACAAGAGTTATTTTAAACTAGAGCACAACTTACTATAAGGCTCTCAGAATACAGTGATGTCATTTACACCAGCCTGGTATATTGGTAGTATGGCTAAGTACTCTGGAAACCTGCTAGTCAGTCACAACTAGCTTCACCCCTTCATCAGTGCAATGTTTTGGCGATTTGCACCTAACCTGGGAGTATTGATAAATAATTCAACATTAGTGAATATGGATAGAGTTGGAACATGGCTCTTTTTGTGTTGTCTACTCAATGAACCTTATTTTTTTTTACAAAAAATGATAAAACCATCTAACACGTTAGGTTTTTTAAAAGCTGATTTACATGGCATGTCAAAGTATACAAGTTTGCAAATAAAGAGAAAAAAAAATCATGTTCAGTTTGTCCCAATTTAAAGTCTTATGTTAACAATACATACTTATACACCATACCTTGAAGCAATTTCTGAGTAAACATTGCCAGGTTTCTCTCCAGCAACTAAGTTGACTGCAGCAGCTTCAAGCTGCAAAACAACCCACCAACAGACCAAAGAGAATTAAAATGTACTCTAGCTAATCCATATCGCAATAGAACTTTATTTTCAGAATATGATTATAGCATTTACAAATCATAATAGCAATATATTAAGGAACAAGGAGAACTAAAGTTGCAGGTCATTAACACATTCTACAGTATATCAGCAATAGGTTACATACGAGAATATAAATTTTAACCTCATGTGGAATATATGTTTAGGATTTTAGGAAGATCAGAAAATAACAAGCATGCCGCTAGGCAGTTGGAATTAAACTATCTCTATCAACATGGTTCTCACATAAGCATTAGGGGTTTAAGAGTAACCAAATTGTCTACACCTAACCAAACATAACAAATATTATAAGTTGTGTTCCTTTAACTATTGACTTGGAATAATAATGGTTCTAGAATGGGACGATACATGCAGCAGGTTAAACAGATTAATAGAATAGACATGTACTATAAGTTGTGTTAACCAAGTTGTGTTTGTTGATTGTTTAATTAATTTTGGATCCAAATTTAATTAAACAATCAACAAACACAATATTTGCATTCAAACCAGTTTTTTAGGCTGTTTATTACATTACGATGAATGTCAGTCTTTGAACCGTGTAAACAAAATTTAAGGGGAAAGAAACCTGAAGTTCCACATCAATGTAATCAGCTCCCAATTCCATGGCCAATTGAAGTACGTTCAGTCGACTTTTTTAATCACCGTCATACTGACCACTTTTCGAGTTGGGTCTAGAAAAAACATAAAATCAGCAAGTACTATACTTGGTTACCTTTAAACTCAACAACAGCTTTTGTCCCAAACTATAAGATGGTGCATAATAAGGTAACATGGCAAGGTATATTTGATAAAAAGAAATCAATTAACAAATTAAAAAAGATAATACTATTAATACATGAAATAACCCTGGATCTGCACCCTGAGTAATAATTGTAATCCTCTTGTGTGCTTCAGATGCCTTTGGCCACTGGGAGATTTTTATTGCTATTTCCTCAACACTCTCAATTTGGTCAGTCATCAGCGAAATCAGATAAATAGTCAAGAAAGTGAAAGAACAAGTCACCACCTATGCTGGACATGGAATCATTACCTCCCCGCCATGAAATTTTGAGAATGTTCTTGCTTTTGTTTCGTTTCCAAAAACAAAGTCCATATACCTGAAACCAAAAAGAGTGGCAAGCTATAAATCTGAATATTATATTTTTCAGTTAAAAAAAAATTAAGCACAAGACTAGGACATTGAGCATACTGTAAAATTGTCTCTTGTGCATCCTTGAAGAACTCACAGATAAATGGAGCAGAAAGGTTCATCATGAAGATCTACATGTGAAAACATATTAGCTTTTGTATCATGCATAAGCTACTAGCAAAGGGAGCATGTTAAATGAACGGAGGGATGGACTGGATTTGAATATTGAAACCTCCTGCCACAATGACAAACCTTGTTCTTTGCAGCTGCATGCTCAGCAACTAGAAGAATGGACTCAGGTGAAACAGTGAGAAAAAACCCGGCAATGTAGAAGTACTTGGCCTTCTCAACTGTCAAAATCCAATCAAGTTAGATCAAAAAAATGTAAAAGTAAACAATAAAGAAAATCAGTACAAACATGGTACCCAATGCCCAATTTTCTGGTTTCTTCAAATGTTCAGATTTGTAGCAATTGGCAGCTAACAAATTGGCAACAAGAGACCTGCATATATAGTTCACAAAAAATTTTATTGGCCAAGGTAGATAGAAGGTGATAAGAGATGAATGATTGTATAATAGCAATTTCGCATGCACATATAGGACGTTGAAATAAGACTATTTTAACTGACCTTTCACCACCTCCTACACAAACAGCACAAGTACCCGTGGGTGTAGACTCATCCTCGTAGTAGTGAACCAATTGGCAGAGTTGAGCCCGTTGACCATAAAATAACCCTTGAACCTAAAGCCTTGGACATTACTTACACAAAACCCAAGAAATTGAACCTCAAACTGAACCAAATGAATGGATATTTAAGCATATTCGATTCAAATACAATTGTTAAGCATAATTTACAAGCATAACAACTTTGCTCTCAAATATATAAATACCTAATGCAGTGGTCAAATTTAGCAGGAAAGTCAACACTGGTCATAAAAACTTCAACAAATCCACCATCTCTACATTTATCCAAGCAGCTTAGTGCTAAAGTGTAACGACGAGAAATTCGGATCTTATTGTAAAATGATTTTACTAAATTAAATAATAATAAAATTTTATTCTATGTGTTATCAAGAAGGTTGTCATTGTATAACCTATTGATGTTAGAATGTCGTAGTATTTGAGCTACGTGAATGAATTAAAGTATTTGAATTTCCAAGACAAAAATAAAAGTTTTCCGAGAAATTTCCCAAAAAAACACTATTCATAGGTATTTGCTCGGGATTTATTTTTGAATTTTTGAGAAATACGTACTGATAGAATGACAAGGTAAGATGGATTATGTAATAAAAATCTAGTTTGGAAAATGTAATAATTTTGCTTGGGGACTTACTATATAACGTAGACGGGCAAAAGTAGTAACGAGTAAGTAATAATTGTATGGATACTTTGGTATTGTACAAAGTAATGAAA